>PVLD010001329.1:14712-89169 GCA_004027595.1 Dinomys branickii | reverse complement strand
GCCCACACGGCCTGAGCGACCAAGCTGAGCGCGGCACCCAAGCTCTGGGCCTGAGAATTACAGGGACAACCAGAAAACCTGGCACTGTAGATGTTTCTCAGGCTGAGGAGCCCAGAGAAGCGAGGATGTGGCCAGCAAGGGCGACATCCTGATCCCCACACCCACAGCCTGGCGTTTCAAGGGCAAACGGGCAGAGCACGAGTACAGAGGGCAGAAAACAACACAGAGCCTGCAGCAGCTCAGGGACAGCAGCCTGGGACAGATTGGACAAATGAGATGCAGGCGGGAGTCCTCTGTCCAAGGTTGGGGGTTGGTGTCAGGCACAGAGGGCCTTGGCCTAGGACTGTGTCAGACCCCAGTCATGGCCCGGGAGACCTGCTGCTGGGCTGCAGTGGCCCGCAGAGGACGCCTACCGTAGGCAGAGAAGAGCTGCTCCAGGTCCTCTTCAGTGCTAGTATAGGGCAGGTTGCGCACGAAGAGCCTCCCGGAGTCGGCCAGGTCCTCCTCCTCCTCATTCTCCCCAAGCGTACGGCCCTGCCAAGCTTTGCTGCTGTTCTTCAGGGGTGCCTTGGCCACAGAGACCTGCTTCTCCCTGAATACCTCGATATAACGCCCACCTGAGAGAGGGCAGGGTCAGGGCTGGGTTGGGGGGAGCCCCAGAATTGCAGATCCCCTAGCTGAGGGTCCAGGCTCTTCTCTGCTATCTTCTGGATGCCACAACCAAGGCGGCGTGCTCCAGGACCTCGCTCATCTTTCGGTAGAGCTCTGACCTGGGGGAGCCCACCCGGGCCATCCTGGACCATGGGGACGCATCCCGAGTTCTGGGGCCCCATCTCTAGCACTGCTGGCTGCTGCGCCGTGGGATGGGGCTTAGTGACCACTTGACCCTGGACAACTACCGTACCTGCCGCTGATCTGTGGCTGCGTCTTCGTGCTTAATTACCACCACTTGTGCCCTACATGATGGGAACACCTCCTGCCTGAGTGACCCATCTTCCTGAGGAAACCCGTAGCCCTGGCTCACTCCCAGACCAAGGACGGATCAGGGATCAAATCTGCCCAACTCTAGGATTGTCCACTCGGTGTTCTGGCTACAGGACATCCTGCCCTGTAAGCCCGAGCTTGCATCATCAGCCCCAGGCATGTCCCACATGCCCTGGGCGAGGCCATAGCAGACAAGACTCTGTTAAAGACGGGCCGCCTGCACTGCTGGGCTCTGTGGGAGTCTCGCCTGCCCTTTTCCATGCACCGCATCGCTCACTCACACCCACTGCCCCCTCCCTGCCGTGGTAGCTGGGGGCAGGGACTGTGGTCCCCTCACACACTGCTGTACCTGCGCCCACAGCAGTGGCTACCGGAGGCCGCTCAGTGCGCGGCACCCCTGTGCACACGCCCCTTGCTCCTTACCCATGTACTCGCGGTTGTACTTCAGCGCTTTTTTCACTTCCTCTTCGCTGCTGAAATCCACAAAGACGTACCCTGGGAGGGGACAATGGCCCTGGTGAGTTCTGCATACCTTGGCACGTTTGTGTGAGTCACAGGGACACCTGCCCTGTGCTGGGTGCAGAGTGGGGGAGCTCTGTCTCTGCTGAATCTCCAAACACAAACAGCCCAGCCCAGCCCAGCCCCGGGGGGGGGGGTGGCGGGCGTTCAGACCCTGTGGCCTGGTTTGTGGCTGAAGATGCTGGGCCCTCAGGATCAGAAACAGGCCTCCTGGACTCCTCCCAGCCCCTTCCCACCACATACTCTCCGCCTCTGGGGGCAGCACTGTGCCTGGCTCAGCACCCAGGGGCCACCTTAGACACCAGTTTCCCGGGGTCTCCCGAGACCTGACTGGCACAGAAACAGGTGGTGGCGCTGTTTCCTGAGCAGAGGCCACCACATCTCCCCCCATGGGTGCTCAGTTCCGTGAGTGACACGTGCAGGGACACAGTGTGCAACCGAGGCCAAAGCCCGTGGGCTTTCTGCCTCCATCACGAGGCAGTTTAGCTTCCCTGAGTGCTTCCTTCTCCCTTCCCCAACACAGGCCCCTTGTCTACCCTGTGAATGTCCTTCACCTACCTCTTCCTCCATTCCCTTTCTCCTCCTCCTCCTCCTCCTCCACAGCCGCCAGGGCCCAGCTCACACAAGGAGCAGCACAGCCTCTGCACCCTGCTCCATGCCTCTCTGCCAGCCAGGGCACCACTCTGACCTGCCTGCCCTCCCTGCCCAAAGCCCCCAGCGGACCAGAGCCCACACCTGCCGCAGCACGAGGGCCTGGCCTGCCTCCTCCCAGCTCCTCTACAGGGACACTGGCTGCCTCCAAGTGGCCTGCTCCAGGCTGGCTCCCTCCAGCAGCCATGTTGAGGGCTCGCACAGCCCGGACGACCCGAAGATGCTCTTTCCCGCTTCCTGTCTGATCTCTCTAGTGCCACAAGCCAGGTACCAGCCTCAGCACCACAGACATGCATGTGGCCTTCATGGGACCATTCAAAGGTCAGCTCTGAGTCCTCTACAGGATGATCCAGGTTCAACCCACTGTGCAGATAAGGACACCGAGGCTGTGGCCCCAGTCCCAGCTCAGAAGACCAAGATTTGAGGCCAGGTTCTCTCCTGCCTGCCACTGCACACAGGTGAGTGTGCATGGAGAAAGGGAGGGCCAGCAGTGAGTCACCTTGTGGGTGGGCCTCGGGCGAAGGGGGTATGCGGGGGGGGGGGTGGGTATCAGACTACCCCAATGCACAGGCACATTCCTCCTCAAGGCTGGTCTGGGGAAGCTCTGCACTCTGCCTGGCTGCCTCTTCCAGCCAAGGATGCTGCTCACCCTGCAGGGCTGTACTCCATGGCCATGCGGCCTTACCCAGATGTGGACGTTAGCCACTGTCTCCTGGCCTGGCAGCAAGTAGGCTGGTGGCAAGCACCTAGTTTCCCCAGAGTTCCCGCCTCAAGGCAGCCAGATCCAGGCTCTGAGGCCAGGGGAAGGGGACACCTGCCCAGGGTGGAACTAGGGAGACACGGCTGGGGCAGCACCACGCACACTACGGAATGTAGTGCCCCCCCAACCCTGCACTGCCAGCTGGGCCAACCATGCTTGGCCCAGCAATCCCAGCCCTGCTGATGTCTGTCTAAGGAACAGGAGAACCTACAGGTAAGTACAGGCTGGGGCAAGGAGACACAGGCAAAACCCTGTCACTACAGAACACGCAGCTGGGGTGGGGACAAGACACCAGCCCTTGTCCCAAAGTGTTTAATTACATCCACAAAACTGAGGACCACAAATAGGAAAACAAACATAAAAACACTACCCTTAAAGCTTTTCCTTTAAACAAGTGGCCCTAATCTTGACCTGCACATCTGCCCCTCTAACCTTGAGGTCCCCAGTCCCTGGGCCGCTGTTAGGAGCCAGGCTGCATAGCCGGTGGATGGCGGTGGAGGGACCACAGCTTTGTGGTTGGCATCCCCACCTGAGCTCCGCCTCCTGCCAGGTCAGTGGTGGATCAGACTCTCATGGGGCACAAACCACACGCCACCAATTGTGGGTGAGGGATTTGCACTCCTGTGAGTCATCTCACACCCACCCTGGCCACTGTGAAAAGTGTCTTCCATGAAACTGGTCTCAAGTGCTTTTAAAAAAGGTTGGAGACGCCTGCTCTCACCCACCAGCATCCCAGGGGCCTTACCCGTCTTGTTCCCATGAGCATTTCTCACTATTCGAATGGCCACTGGCTTCAGGGGTGCCAGGAATTCTACAACGTTTTTCTATAAGAGAAAGAAAAATGTTCCCATTATCAATTTAATGCGACAAGTACAATCTAAAACAGACACACGGGGCAAAATCTCCAAGTCAGAAAGGACCATGAAGCATATCATCATTTAGAATTTTTCTTCTTTCCTTTACAATGACATGCACCTTTTCTCCATTCTGAAATAAAATTACCCTGGGAAAATTTTGAAGGAACTGAATAGTATAAATATAAAGAAGAATGTCACCATCAGCATTCGAAGGCACTGCCTTCCATCTGAGTGGTTTTAGGGTTCACTTGAGGTTAAATCTGGCCTTTTGCACTTCTCGTTAGACTGTGACTATATGTTCATACTATAGTACTTTATGGTGTTAACCCTAGAGGGCCATTGTATGTGGGTCCCCACTTTCTTAACTGTTCCCCATTTTGGACATGGGTATAGCTTATACGCATTTTTAAGAAGTAGAACACACAGGGCATGATATTCTAATAAATACTGAAAAGTGTGAATAAGGAAACAAGAAAGATCCATAATTCCACTGACCAGAACTACACTCTTACTTCTTACTGACTTGTTAAATAAACCTGTTTTTTTCCGTGGACCTAACTGGTTAAGCCGGTTCAAGGCCCCGGCTACCGCACATAATTAAAGTCAAAGTACTATTAACAGGTGCAAGAAGTCCAACACTGTACGTTTTCACATGAATACTGCATGTGCTGTAATTATCGAACTCTTTCCAACAGGTTTCCTCATTTTAGGTACCTACTGGGGACAGTGCATCACTTCAGGGACAAGGCATGCACTTCGCTGCAGCGTGTCACAGGTTAGTCATTTCATGGCTTTCCAGCGGTGGCACTGCTGACGTTTGGGGCCCACCCGTGTACTACAGGTATCTGGCAGCATTCTAGGCCTCTGCTGAATAGATGTCCTGCCCTCAACAGCCGTGACAACCAGAAACGTCCCACGCATTCCCACACGCCCCAGAGGGGCAGCTCGCCCTTTGAGAATCATGGCTAGGATCGCTTGAACTCCAGTAACCCGTGTTCTACTTCTTAAAAATGTGTCCAAGTCATACCCATGTCCAAAACAGGGAACAGTTAAGAAAATGGGGATCTGCAACAGCAAAGGCGGTTTCTAGTTTTTTAAATGAAATGACCATAAATGAACACATTAAGTGATAAATACAACGGCAACTTAAGAAGGTTGTTGCAAGCATCTGTGCACCCAGCTCTTGGGGGACTTGGGTAATTCAGGTTCCTGCCAAGGGAATGGGTCAGTACAGGCTCGGACATGCCCAGTTCTGACAGCTCCTAGTCACCCTCTGCAGGCTGAGCCAACAGCATGTTGGAAGAGTTTAGCATCAAAGGTTGAAAATGTTTGCCAATTTGACATGTGGAAAACATGGTCTCCTAGGGTTTTTTAAAAAAATAATTATGAGTTAATTCAAACATGTGTTTTCACCATCGGAGCTGTTTTCTTGCAAAACCTCCTTCCCTTTGTCCATTTTTCTACTGGTTTGTATGTCCCTTATAAACGTCCATCTGTAAATTAAAGATATTTTGTTACTGTTGAGCTGTAAATATCTGTGGCTTGTCGTCAGCTGTGTTTATGGCGTTTGTTGCTTACTATGTTTTAACTGGCCTGTAATCAACTCGTCCATCTTTTTCCTTATGGCTATCAAGTTTTGCAAATTGCTTAAAAAGATACTTTTAAAGCTTGACTCCTTAATACCTCTTAGGTCTGTGTTGCCACAACAAGTAAGAAGGGGTCCATCGTTCTTTTGTTTTCCTTCAAAAAATTTACGTGGGCTATGGGTGAAGCTCATGGGTAGAACATCTATCTAGCATGCAGGACACCCTGACTTCCATTCCTAGCACAAAACAATACAAAAAACCTTAAAGATAAAAAATTTTAAAAGGTAATGGCTGTTCCCTTACCATTTATGGGATAATCTGGCTTGTCCAGTAACCTGTCAACCCTTCTGCCTAAACCAAACTGTCCTAACCACTGTAGCTTTAAAATAATTATTCAACAACTAGTAACAGGCAGTACATTCCAGGCTGCCCCTTGACACTTCACCCAGTTTAGATGAAACCATAAGCGTGATTGCCTCAAACTACTCCATTTCTTCACTAGTTAAGGAAGAACCAGAATTTTTAATATTCTGGGAATGAAGCCTGGCTTTCTATTTATGTAAGTAAGTCTTTTGGTGAAATTCAATGTTTTCTTTGTACAGAAGCAATGAAGATTTTATTAGAATGTCCATTAAGTTCCCTCTCCATAAGCAACATCTGCTAGAGTATCTAGTTTATCTGTTTGGTTGATACAGAAATTTTTTTCATTATTTTTTCTATTATTGTTTGAGAGGAGGAAGCACACAAACTTTTGCATATTAAGTTTGCAAGTATGCATCTAACTTTTTTTCTTAAATAAATAAAACATGGGGTTTCCTGCGTGATTGGTACTGAAAGGATTCTGACCCAAAATTCAGGCAAGGCACTGTCATAAAACCCAAGTGTCTGCTTAGAACTTTGAGAAGCGCTGTTATTTGTAAACATACAGATTTGTTAGTATTCAAAATATTTGCAAATATACAGATTATCAAAAGAGATGAACATTTTGAAAGAAAAAAGGCTCAGTATTTTCCAAACAAGAACAAATGCCCCATTTACAAATGTGAAAGGACAGCAGATCTCATTGGGAATTTAAAATAGAACTCGAAATGTGATGCCATTTCACTTGTCATATAGGTAAATATTAAAGCAGAATTATCACAACAGGTTCAGGGAGATCTGTTGTCTCACCCTTGCTGGGAAAGGACAGATTAGGTCAAGTAACAAGGGGGACAACTGACGCGCTGTGTCAGCTCCTTAAAAACGCGCATGTGTGCTCACAGGCACTGTTCACCTGGGGCAAGGGTTGCCAAAGTCTGGCCCGTGGCCCAACTGTCACCCATGGCTGGTTGCATTAGACCTGTAAGCTGGGAATGGGCTGTCACTCTGTCAAAGCTTTGAAAAAAAAAAAAAAATGACAGAGATTATACAGCTAACAAAGCCTAAAATACTTATTATCTGGCCTTTAAAAAATAGTCTATAATCTCTGATTACAAAGAAATGCATTAGTACTTTTAATAGCAAAAATATTCCCACCTTCCAATTTATCCTGGATAAATACCTCCAGGAAGAGGCCTGGTGAGGAAGAGCCTGCGCCATGAAAATGGATGCTGGGGCAGAGGGTCCCAGGGTTCAAAGAGCTCACGATGTACCAGGATGACGGGGAAGAGCTTTCATACCCCTGCCAAGAACAGAGAGACCCCGGGGAGAAGGGACGCAGGAAGATGTGTTTGCAGGCACTGACTCCTCAGGGTGAATGTAACCGTCACACACCACAATTGTACTGATACAAATTCACACACAAAAATTCAAATAAATAGAAGGACAGGGGTCAATATTTGTGCATAAAGAAAAAATGTTTAAGAAGATAGGCCCCAGCATGCGAATGGCTGTCACGGACACATGCATGACACAGTGAGCCTGGCAGGGCTGCAGTCCCACCTGCAGTCGCTACACCTGCATGCTGGAATGCCCTCTGGGGACAGCCCAACTTTCAGCCCAGTGTGGATAATTTACATAGCCATCCCAGCTATAGGTGACTTTTACATTCTCTTATTTAGCTACATCTCTGTGGTCTTTTAACCCCAGAATCAGTAAACTATAGCCCATGAGCCAGATCTGACCCATTGCCTGCTTTTATATATAAAGGTTTACTGGAACACAGCCATGTTTGCTGACCCATGTCCAACTGCTTCTGTGTCATAAGTGCAGGTAAAGGAGGTGCAACAGAGGCTGTACTGGCCACAAGGCTTTAAATGTTCACCAGCACTCCCTGTCCGTGTCCCTGTCCCCTTTGTAGGAAGTCTGCCTACCCCCCGGGTAGGTACTGGTGAAGGAAGCCAGTCTTACCCTGTCCTGGTGCAGGGTCTCTGCTTCCTTAAGAGGACAAGATACTAACATGCCTGAGACCTTTCGTATCAGCCTTTCAGGCCTCTGCTTTCTTCTCGATCACATCCTCAGCCCCTACTGCTCCCAGGCAGCAAAAGCTCCTGGTGCCCCACCCTCACCTGCTGCTCTGTGGCTCCTGCCCTGGCCCCGAGCACATACCTCTGTGACGTTGAATGGGGTGCCCCGCAGCTTCACAGTGTGGGGGGTGGTGGGCTCGTTCTGGCTGGCTGGCTTCTCCATCTGAGGGATTGCAGGGAACAAAGAGAGCGGGTGAGCTCCCCGGTGCCAAGGCGGCAGGTGGACAGGGACATCAGGCTGAGGGGAGGGGTCAGGAAGGAGCCCTGGGGTACAGTGACACTGCCACCCCAGTGAGCATCCTGGTGCCAGACACTGTGCCTAGCACTTTGCAGATGCCGTGTGGCTGAACATGAAGAGTAACTCGTTCCAGCTCTGACCAGCTCACCTCTGCCCGACAGCTCCGGGTGGCCGTCGCAGGCTGCAAGCAGTGGCAGGCTACAGTTTTCACAGGCCTCAGGGCTGCACGGACCATGGGCAAAGGCAAGGATGGCCCTCCCTCTATCCCTCTGTCCCCAAGATGTACACTCACCTCGGCTCTCCCGTCCTGAGGTCTCCCATGTGCAGGCGGGGCACTGTGTCCCAGGCTGGCTGCCCTGTGCTCTGTTTCCTGCTGGGCCGGCACGGTGGATTCCTCCTGCTCCTCAGCCTCACTCTCCCTATCACAGTTCACAGCTTCGTCTTCGCTCTCCTCTGCTTCCTCCTCCTCGTCCTCGTCCTCCTCCTCCTCGTCCTCCTCCTCCGAGGCCGAGTCAGCCCGCACAATCTTGGATTTCAGGTACTCCATGTCTGACAGCTCCTGCTGCACAGCTGCCTTGTGCCTTAGGCCCTGCTGTTCTGGAAAAGCAGTGAAGCCAGGGTCAGCGACCTTTGCCAGTGAACCAGACAGCAGGT
Source organism: Dinomys branickii (assembly GCA_004027595.1). Classification (NCBI taxonomy): domain Eukaryota; kingdom Metazoa; phylum Chordata; class Mammalia; order Rodentia; family Dinomyidae; genus Dinomys; species Dinomys branickii. Next base: position 80,476 of record PVLD010001329.1, on the reverse strand, counting down.
GTGGCCCTTGGTGCCATCTTAGCATGACAGTGTCCCTGTACCTGACAGCTCTGCTAAACCACACAGTAAGGAGCACTGGGTGGCCAGGTGAAGCTGGTAAGGTTTTGCTACTTCAAGTGTCAGACACTGAGAACTCTCAGGCTCTGTTACCAGCTGTGTTGCCCCCTTTTACGGTCATTGTTCAATCATTCATTTTTTAAAAGATAGGGCCTTACTCCTTAGTCCAGGCTGGCCTCAAACGCATGACCCTCCTGCCTCAGCCTCCTGAGTACAAGGATTACAAGCATGTACCCCCGTGCCAAGCGGATTGAAGCTCTTTCCATAAGATGACTGTATTAAAATGCACACAGACAGACAGACAGACAGACACACACACACACACACACACACACACACGGTTCCTGTGGCGAGAGCAGTTAGTCCCTCACACAGTGATCATTTCTGCCCCGTGGGCAGTTGCCTACAACCCAGTGAGTGGCAACCAACTCGTTCTGCAAAATTCTTGACTATGATACACCAGTTCTAGCGACTGTCCTCATGTTGTATATTAGGTCTTTGAACTTGTTCCTTCTACTGATTTGCTACTTTGCATAGACAAGGGTGTTTGCACATGGCCTGATTAATGCTGGCTGGGGGGTCAGCAACGACACCACTCTTGGGAGTTACCTCAGCACTGCACTGGCCCTTTCCTCACCCATCTGTGCCACTAGTTTGGACCCCTGGAGGGTCAGGGCTCCTGCCCTCCCCAGGGAGCCCCCCTCCCCCGCCCCAGCTCCCTGGGCCCTACTTTCTCTGAAGCACTTGCCACCAGAGTGCCCTCCACGCACCCGCCGCTCCTCCCCTTCCGGAAGCACTGGGGGTGTTTTGCTCACTGCCGTCCCCAGGCCCGAGGCAGCGCCCCAGGGCCCGACCGGCAGAGCAGAGGCCCCTGCAGTGGGCTCACTATGCCACTGGAGGGCACTTGAGGGGGGCAGTGTCCAACTGGCCCATCCCTGGTGTGTGGCGGGCAGCCGGACTGCAGGCACGGGCAGGGCATGCGCCCTGGCACGGAGCTCGGGCAGTCTCACCTTCAGGATATGCCTCTGCTGCCTCCGCCTCCTGGTCCTCACTCTCCTGCCCGGAGTCAGAGTCGAAGTTCAGGTAGTCGCCGGCTGGCTTGCCCTTTCCTTTCCGGGGCTCCAGCGCGTCGTTCGCCCATGTAGCCACCTGCATCCTCTTCTGGTGAACTGACAGGAACTCCTGGAACTCGGAATCTTCCTTCAGCTGGTGACACCAGGGATGTGGGGAGGAGAGAGAAGAGGCAGCTTGGGCAGGCTCGGCCTTCTTCACTGTGCATGCTCCCAGGTCACACCCCACCCCCAGCCCAGGTGCACTCTGGGGATCCAGGAAGGCAGAGCGGCCCGACCAGACAGAAGCTGCAGATGCTGTGCTCTGCATCCCGAGCCCGCCCCTCCCTCCCCAGGAATGGGACTCGCACCTTCTCCAGGTCACTGGGCTCCCTTTTCTTCTTGTCCTAAAAGCAGAAGGCACAGATGGTGGGGGTCACATGGGCACAGGGAACCGGACTGCCCTGTCCTGGGGAGGGACCACCCTGCTGACACCGGGGACGGATACGGAGTGACATCCGCATACTTTCTTAGTTTCTGGGCAAGCGGGGTCTTGCGAAGACTTCTTGGGGTCGCTTGGTTTCTGGGTATGTTTGCTCCAGGCTCGGGGCTTCGCTGGGTCCCCAAAGGACTTGCAGAACTCCACCTACGAAGGAAAAAGGGGCGCTTTTCACAGCTGTCATGGCATGGAGGGGGGGCTTGGATGTTATAGACTGGTAGTTGTCACTAAGTTAACTGAAGCAAATTACATGTTATCACCCCAACCTGGGCTGAGTCCCCTGGAAAGTCATTTTAGAAACCCACATGTGCGCTCTGCAAGTGTCGGCATCCTGGGCTTCTGACCGTGGGGCTGCTCCTCTCCTGTTCCCAGACCAGGAAACCAAAGCACAGAGTCGGAAAGCAACTTGCCCCCGTGACCCAGGGAGGACGCCACAACTTTGGGTGTCTCAGGAATAGGGAGCCCGAGTTTCTCAGCCGACCATGCTAAAGGATGGTTGTGACAAGAACCTGGCCATGTGCTCGGCCGGGGGAATGCAGGCGGTGGCTACCAGGTTATCCTAGTCACTGTGAGGCAGATCAGCTGGCCCCCGAGAACAGCTCTATGGTGACAGGGAAAGCGAGGTGACTGTGGGGAGCTGGAAGAGCCTGAGCAGGAAGCCCATGTACCTCTTGGGCCCTAATGGCCAGATACACTCTCAAAGGCAGCCTCTGGGAGGGTTGGTCCTGCTGGGCACACACAGCGGGCACTGCCACCCCAGCCACTCTGAGTGACACCTGATGCTGGCCAGCCAAGTGCTCTCCCAGGGCGAGGTACTGCCATTTAGCTACACTCCCATTGTGTGGCCTTTCCGCACGACTGTAACAATGAGACACATTCACGGCTTACAGTTCAAACAATGCAAAAAGGGTACAATGGGAGTCACCAGAAAATTAACCCAGTTCCTGCCATCAGAGAGAGGGGGCGCTGTAACTTGGTGAAACTCCTAGCAGCAGGCCCTCCACACACAGATCACACACACTGAGACGGAGGGATTGGTAGGGTTAAATGCAGTCACATGACACACACCTGTTTCTGTGTTGGAATATGGAACACTTCCCCAAACATGGAAAACTTTTCCTTGTCAACAAAGTATGGGAGATGCTTTACTGTGTTGTTAAATGCATGAGCGACCCCAGTGGGATGCCTTCCTCCAGGAAGCCTTCCTGACTCCTCCCTCACCAGGGGAGGGGGCTGCTGGTCCTGCTCCTCCCAGGTCCCTGGTGCCTGCCCTTCCACAGCACTGACGGCTCCAGATGCAGGATGCCGGTAAGGGTCCACACCCACGCTCCTACAAGTGCAGTCCTCCCCTGGCCTGACTGCTTGGGAGACACGTGTGTTTCAAGTCCCACCTCTGTGTGCTGATTCAGTCACCTCAGGGACATGCCCAGCAAGCAGCTCTAACATCGCACGGAGAAGCTCACACACATGAAAGCGTGTGACCTCACAATCTGCAGAGGATGGAGGTGGGACCAAGTGTTGAGGGACAAATCACTGCCAGCAGCCAGGGTGAGACTCCTGCCGCTCAGACTCACCGTGATTCGGGCTGTGTCGATGAAGCTCTTGTTGAAATGGCTCAGTGCTCTCTGGGCCTCGGCCTCCGACTTGAAGCCGATGAAACCAAATTTCCGGAACTTGCCGTCTTTGGTGAATTTCAGGCTGCAGTCGGTCAGTGTGCCGAAGGCGGCAAACAGCTGCCGGAAGCGCTCCTCCTTCATCTGCAACAGAGTAGGTACCACCCGGAGGAGCTGGGGTATCCCCAGAGCGAAAGGACAAGATGAGCTGAAAACCCAGAGGCCCCAGGATGCTCCATGGGCGACCTGAGATGAGGAGGTAGCATCCTGAGCTTTTCTGGTGTGACTGTTAATCCTGTTACGTCAACTTTGTTGAAGAAACGCCTATCAGAGTAGCACATCACGCTCCTGCGTGTGTCTGGGTGGGTCAGGGAAGTATAACCTTGGAAACCACATCTGTCCTTGCCTGTTCCTCTCTGGTGCTGCTGCTGTGCTCTGCTTCCTGGCCACCATGAATAGAACAGCTTTGCCCTGTTATGTCCCACAGCCATATTTCTATCTTCGAGCCAAGTGACCATGGACTGAATCGCCCAAAACCATGAACTATGTTGAACCTTTCTTCCTTTAAGTTATTGGGTATTATCTTTGTTACAGGGAAGCTAATCAATATAGGCCAGGTCTCAGAAGCTGTCACCCAACATTCACTGGGTGTGCACGAGCAGGCTCCCATCCACTTTACTGATGAGGAAATGAAACTCTTCATGGCTGCAAATGCTATTTTCCTACTCTCCAGGCTGCTTGGAGGCTGAGACCAATTACATAGTCAGCATTATGGTTGCTACACAGTAGACACCTAATATAGGCTTGTCAGAATAAATGAATAAGTGGGTACGATGAGCTGGGTTAAGTGTCTGCCAAGTGGAGCACGCCTGAAGATGTCACCATCCTAGTCCCCAGACCTTGTGCTTAACATCGTATTACACGGCAAGAGAGATTCTGCAGATCTAATGAAGAATCCCAAGGTGTGTGGGAGGGGCATGATCTTGGGTTTTCTCAGTGGCACTAATGTCATCGTAGGAGTCGCAGAAAAGCAAGGCAGGAGGGTCAGGCTGAGAAAGAGATACAAGGATAAAAACAAAGGGAAAGGAATCAGATGGTGCTACATTACTGGCTTTGAAAGCTGAAGGTGACGGATGTGGCTATGAGCCCGGGGGCGGGGGGCGGGTGGCCTCCAGAAGTTACGAAAAGTAGGGAAACAGATTCTCCCGCACAGCTTCCGAAAGGGGACAGGACGGCAGCCCTGCCCCAACCTTGATTTTAGGGCTCTGAACTCCAAAACGCTAAGAATACATTGGTATTATTTAAACCACTAAGTTTATGGCAATTTGCTATGGCAGCAATGGGCAAGTGACATGCTGCCACAACCACAGTGCGGTCAAGAGGCCCCCACGCTACGCAATGCTGGCTCCTGGCTTCCCCACCCTCACACCGAGGGCCGCCGTGCGACTCCGGGTTTTATAAGCAGAGACTGGGAGACTGTGTGTGGAAGTAGGCGGAGGGGTCACTGAGGGCCCTGCCAACAGCCAAAATGAGTCTGAAAACGAAGGACCTACAGGCTTTGGCAGCTGACAGGAGGAAGTTTTCTGAGGCAGGTTCTTCACTATGATCTCATCAAAATCTCACAATTGCTGAGTTAGGAATTTTTATACCTGCTCTTTATAGAGGAGAACATGGAATACTTAAGACGATAAACAAATTATCTGCCAAGGTCTACACAACCAGGGGCTGTGTCTCTGCTCAGGTATATAAAAGACAGTTAATTCAGCTGGCTGTGGAGGCATGTGCCTGTTATCCCAGTGGAGGCTGAGGCAGGAGGATCACAAGTTCAAACCCAGACCAGGCAACTTAGTGAGCATCTCAAAGTTAAAAAACAAAAAACAAAAAACTGAGGATAATAGCACCTGCCTGTAATCCTAGCAATCTGGGAGGCTGAGGCAGGAAGGAGGATTATAAATTCAAGTCTACCCTGGGCAACTTAGCAAAAAATAAATAAATAAAATAAAATAAAACTCTGGGAGTATAGCTCACTGTGAAGGCCCTGGGTTCAATCCTGGTAATGCAATAAATGAATAAATAAATAAAGGCTGGGAGGCCAGCTGTGGTGGCACACACCTGTGATCTCAGCACTTGGGACGCTGAAGCTGGAAAATTGCTTCAGGTTTGAGGCCAGCCTGCGCCACAAAGTGAGTTTAAGGCCAGCCTGAACTGGATAGTGAAACCTTGTCTCAAAAAGACAAACAATAACAACAAACGGGCTGGGGATGTATGTTAATGAAAAGTAGCTGGGTTGAACCCACAGTGCTGAAACAAAACCAGAAACACAGTGAATTCCTGTCCCCAGGGTACGGGAGCATCCTCACTGGAACCTGATCCTACCGTTCCTCTACCAGAACTTCTGAGTTACTTCCTAACTCCTCATGCTCAGCTCCTCACCTCCCCCAGGAAGCCCTTCCTGATCTCTGGGCAGGGGCAGGGAACCCAGGGTCGCTGTGCTCCTACTGCACATGACGGTACTGCAATCCGCACACCGTGGTCTGGTGTCTGTCCCTGCCACTACTCTGCAAGCTCCACCACAGCAGGAACCAGGTCTTGTCCACTCCATCCACAATGTCAGCAACACCACCCATCTTTGCTACTCAATTTTTTATCTGTTGGACAACAATTAAGAAAAAGTGCGCGCAATCATGCTAAGAAAGACAGCAGGCGTCGTGGCCAGGAATGCAAATGCCAGGACCAGATCGCTCCACTCAATCCCTGCTGTATGAATTCCCAACTGTGCGTGACTTCAGGCAAATCAGTTCATCCTCAGTTTTTCTACCTTTAAAATGGTAAGAGGAAAAAAATAAAATAAAACGGTAGAAAGACTGCCACCTGACTCGGGGTTAAGGTGGGAGTTATGTTACTTTATTTAAAGCACTGATTCTGTGTTGCTAGCAGTACCCTTCGCGTTCTCTTTCTACGGAAAAAAAAGACACTCCTATTACAGGGATGAGAGTTCAGAAGATCCCCCCAGCCCTCCACACGGTTCATTCTGTAGGAGGCACGACTCAGTGGCCACACCAGCGGTGTGGGGCTCTCCACCCAAGAAGAGTTAAAGTCAAATAGGAAGGCTGATCCACACCGCTACCCTGCACCCAGCCATCTACGTTCCTCTATTTCTTCACTCCCTGTATCTGGTGTGTTTTATTGAACGTCTACCACTAGGTTCTGCGGTGGTTGCTAAGGAACAGAAAAGCATGGCTGGCCCACCCTTCACTACTTTACTTAATAGCTTATTGCCTTTCACACCCGCTCAGTATCCTTTCTTGCCCTAAGGGTGATGACGAGATGACAGAGGGACAGGGAGCGCGCGCGCAATACTAGGAGACCTGGGAGCGGGGCATGGGGCACCGGACGCCTAGTAGGTGCTGCCACCTCCCTGGGAAGAATTGCGAGGTTTGAGCCAGGTATCCACAAGTCACACTCCCTCTTGCCCAGCAGTCAAATGCGGATGAACCCAGGTTTCTGCCCTTCTGGGTTCCAGATCTGCCCGGAGTCCCCAATACCACCTTTTCCCTCGGCATACAACACCCAGCTAGTCTCACTTTCACACCCCAAGTCCCGGCCCCTCCTTCACTCACCCCATTCGGGAGGTTCTTCACGATCAGTCGCGACATGGCGTAAGGTCCCCACCGCTTTTTATTCCAGCTTCACCCCACAGAGTCTTTCCACTCCAACTTTCACGTTGCAGCCCTGGGCGCCGCCATCTTTGGCGTCCGGGAACAAAGTCACGTGGCCCAGCCCTCGGCCCGCCCACCCGGAAGTAGATGGGACCAAAGACCAGCAGTGAAAGGAAGTCACAATCCTGAGAGGCGGGTCCGAGCGCCTGGGTTCTGCGCAGGCGCAGGTTCTTCGGCCGCTCCTAAAGACGACAGTGCTGCAGCAAAGTCGGCAGGGGGCGCCAGTTCCCAATATCAACGGGTAATGGCTGGGATCCTTCCTGTCCAAGGCTGAGGAAAAGGCATTTTCTTGTCCCGTCCCTATTTTATTTTGAATTCCAAAACAGCACCGAGAGCGGGGGAAGATAAAGGATACTTGTCCCTTTTTATTTTTATTTATTTTATTTTATTTTTGGTACCAGGAATTAAACTCAGGACCTTGTGCTTGCCAGGCAGGCACTGTGCCACTGAGCTATATCCCTGGCCCTACTTGTCCCTTTTTAGAGATAGGGAAACTGAGGCCTAGAGTCTGTCAGGCTTGTGGTGAATCTGTCACTGAGCCTGCTGCATAAATATTAGGATGTGCATCTTGGAAATGAACAGCCCCATTTTGCAGGTGGGTAAACTGAGACCCAGATGAGTGGCACAACGTTATTAATGTCGTGTAACTATTAAACGGTCTGAGATTTCAGCTGGGGGCTGCTTAGGACCCTACCCCACGACTACACACTCCCACGTGGTCAACTCCAGCCTGGCAAGCTTTACACCTGTTTCTGTTGAGGTTTGAAAACCTGTCAACCTAGTTAAGAACTCTTGGCTTAACTAATCTCTGTGAGCCCCTGTTAAGCGGGGCTGGTTCTATACCATTTAGGATTCAGGGAGAGAACACAGAAGCTTCGGGTATTAGTCTGCTGCTTCTCTTGAGAACTCTCTACATCTTTTGTTGGATAGTTGAGGAGTTACCAATAAAAAACCAAACCACCCATTTCCTCCCCCATGACAGTAGCTCCTGTCTCCTGTGGACCCTGGGCTGCAGTGGACCCCTCCCCAAGCTTCTGCAATGTTCTTCACCTAAAAGACGCCATCCCAGACCCACTATCCTTTGTCATTGTTAACAGCTTCGTGAGATATAATCCGCATGCCGTGCAACTCACCGCCAACAGGGTAAAATTCCTTGGTCTTCAGTACATTTGCTGAGTTTTGCCACCATCACCATGACCAGCGTTAGAATATTTTTATCACCCCCAAGAAAAAAACCTGTGTTCTTTAGTTGTCCCTGGGCAATTCCTCCTCCCCCAACTGCTGGTAGCTACAAATCCACTTTCTGTCTGGATGCATCTGCTGGAGACATTCTATGTTACTGTCACAGAAGGCAGTACAACAGATATCTTTCAGGACTGGCTTCTCACTGGGAGCACATGCTTGCACCCATACGAGCACCACGAATCAGTTCTTTTTTGCCAAATCACACTGAATGTATGGGGGTAGTGCATCTCATTTACCCAGTGGGCATTTGGGTTTTTCCTGCTTTGTGGCTGTGATGAATCATGTTGTTATGAACATCCGTGTATGAGTTTTTATGTGGAGCATGTTTTCATTTCTCATGGGCGTATCTCTAGGAGTGGGATTGCTGGGTCATATGCTAACCTTTTTAGGAATTATTAAACTATTTTCCAAAGTGGCTGCACATTTTATATTTCTTCCAGTATTACAGGAAGGTTCCAATATTTTTTATTTTTAAGATGGGTCTCACTGTGTAGTTAGTTCAGGCTGGCTTTGAACTCACAATGATCCTTCTGCCTCAGCCTCCTGAGTGCTGGGATTACAGGCATGTGCTACCACGCCCAGTTTAGCATCTCTTAAATTATAGCCATCCTAGTGGGTTGCTAAGGAACAGAAAAGCATGTGGCTCCATTGTGGCTTTGATTGGCATTTCCCTGTTGCCTAGTGAGACTGAGAATATTTTCACGCTTTTCGCCACTCTTGTATCTTTCTGAAACCTCCTTGGCTCCTGTTCTCCTAGCCCAGGCCAAAGGCAGTGCCCTTAAGCCCACCCTTTCCTCACTGAATGCCAGACGCAGGGAGCACATGCTTTGGCCATAGCATAAGGCTGCAGAAATGGCTGCTGAGAGCCTGGTTGGCTGATTCAGAGTTATTGACAGGTGGTCTGTTCTCTCCACCTTATGTGGCCCAAAGGGGGCTGCGCAGATCCATCTTTGGGAAGCATCACCCTAGGCACCAGGAGGCAAGCCACAGGGGTTTGTTGATGGCACTGTCGGTGAGGCTCTGTGGACTGGAGACAGCCATGCAGTGGTGAAGAGCTGGTGGCTGCTTACGTCCTTGAAGAGACGAACCCATCAGCAGGAAGCAAGGCTCACACGGGGAACTCGCTGATGCCAGGTGAAGAGGAGCTGGGGTGTGGTTGGTGTCTGGCTGTGGTCATGGGGGTAGGCTTTTCAGAGGTGGCTGAATCTAGAGTTTGTAATTCACTTAGTGGGAAGCGGGGAGGGTTGGGGTAAAGCCCACCCTAATGACCCCATCTTACTTGCTCACCTCTGCAAAGACCTTAGTTCCAAATAGGGTCAGTGTGGGTAGCACTGGAGTTAGGACTTGGCATGTGAATTTGGGGGACACAATTCCACCCCTAATGGTTATATCAAGCAAAGATGATGTCGAAATCTTTGGGGAGGTGGGGACAGTGACTGCTTCTAAGCAGAGGAGCGGAGGGAGACGTCCTTTCTATTGGGTGACCTTTGTCATTGTGATTTTTACCATTAAATAATCAGCTGTATTTTTAATCAGCAAAAGTTAACACCTTTCAACCACATTCCTGCAGCTTTGGGTTGGCTCAGCCAGTGGGAGCTGTGCTTGCTGTGACATCTCTGAGGGATGGGACAAAAGGTAGGGAGACAAATGCTTGTTTACACATTGAAGGTGAGGATGGTCTAGGTTTTTATCTCAAAAAGCCAGACAGTATATGTTTACGGTTGTGTGGGTTCTGGTGCAGGTCTCTGAGGCAGGTTCATCATTTTGTCTTTGTATCTCAATAGCAGCCAAAGTGCATGGCTGTGTTCCAATAAAACTTTATTTAGGAAACAGGAAGCCACACCTTGTCTGTAGTTGTAAGTGATAGGGCTGGGATGTGTGTTGGTTTCCCTAGCGCTACAGTAACAAAGCTATAGGAACAGGATTCCCTAACATTTCTGGAGGCCAGAATGGAGTGTGGGCAGGCCCACATTCCCTCCAAAGGATCCATGGGGTCCCTCCTCCCTCTTCAGCTTCTGGGGACTTCAGAAGGAGTGGTTTGTAGCTGTAGGGCTCCAGATCCCGCATCTCCTGCACATGGCCTCTTCCTTCTCAGGTCTGAGTAAAAATCTCCCTCTCCTTTCTCTTACTGGGTGTAGGATTTTCCTGAAATCCAGAGAGATACCACCTCCTGATTCTTCATTACACTGGTGTTATGTTTGTGTCTGCATGTCCCCCAAATCCTCATGCAGTCATGGGGCGGGCTTTTAGATTTTTAATTGATCCATAGTCTAATGCTGGGATTATGGGTAGTGCTACCCCTGCTCCTGGGGCGGGTGGTTTGCACACAATGTAAGGAAGGGAAAGAGGCTGTTAGCTGCTGCTGTTTCCCCGTTTTGCTCTTGTTGCTTTTGCTGTTTTCCACCGCCACGAACTGTTGCCCTCTGCCATGTGCCACTCTGCCTTGGAGCCAGCCAAACATGGACTGAAACCTTCACAAACTGTAAGCTGAATAAACCTTTACTTCCTTAATTTTGGGCGTTGGGTGTTTTATCCAGCAAAGAGAGAAAAGTAACCAATACAACTGGCAAAGCTCTTTCCCCACATAAGGTCATGTGCTGGGTATCAGGGTATGGGCACATTGTTTGGGGCACGTTAACCTACCATACGGGACCTGCTTGCTTTGTTGTAGCTCACTCTGAGGACCCCGTTTCACCCTCTCCGTGATTTTCACAGATTGTTTATTCCAGTAGCACACACACACTCACACACACACACACACACACACACACGTGTTCCTAACTATGGCTGGCAAAATTAGTTATATATTTTAAAATAGCTAACAGTGAGGACTTTGAATGTCCCGTGTCCCCAGTCAGTTGAGGAGCCTTTTTGCTCAATTCAGATGGGAATCACAAATAGCTGGGCTGAAGCTTTCAGAGTGTTCACAGCTCTGAGTTGTGAGGGCTGGTGGTCCTCCGCTGCTTGGGTTTTCAGCCCTCTGTCACCTCCTGGTAGCCAGACACAGCACTCACGGGACCTGAGCAAGTTAAAGCCATTGGAGCCGTTGGCCTTGGCTGGTCTCCACTGCTGCCCAACATTCTTTGCAGCTCAATACCCTCAGTCTTCCCTTCCCAGGCTGCTGGCCCTTCCGGGAGCTGGAGCCTTGGGCGTCACCACCTCTTAGTATGGGAGCTCCGCCTGCTGTAGAGACAGATGCCACAAGAGGTGACAGTGTGCCCATGGAAAGGCTGTATTAGGGCGCACACTGTGGCACAGAGGCTGACCCAGGGAGGACACAGGAGGAGCTCCTGCAGGAAAGCGGGGCTCGCATGAGCTATGTCAGCCTTTCTGTTTCATCTCAGGGATGGGAGGGGAGGGGAGGGGCTCTTACGGATCTGACTGGGGACAGCTGCAGCAGGGCAGTGTCATCCAGAGACCCTGTGGGATGCAGTTACGGGTGGGGGGTGGACTGGGGACCAGAGCTTACTCTAGCCAAAGCAAATGTCTCTTGACATAGCCATGGGGCATGTACTGTCACTGGGGCCAGCTGTGAGCCACTTGGGGCAGCTGTAGAGAAAATTAAAAACAAGAAGTACATTTTCTCCTGTCTCACCAGCATGCAAGTGGGTGTGTGCACGTGTGTGGGTGCGCACACACATACACACACACGATAAACACATTACCCTGGTCTGAAGAGAACACATTGATAAAGTATTGAAACATCCTGCTGTATCCCATAAATAAATACACTTATTAGGTGTCAGTTAAAATTTTAAAGAACTGTATCCTTAGACTTGGAGATTGCTGAGGGGTCACCGTATTTCAAGGTCATTCATGTATTCAGCAGATATTTTTATGGATTGCTATGTCTTTAATTAAATGACAAGGGGGGGTTATTTTTGCAGCCCGTGACCCTGTTTGGATGGGCTGCTGTGGGTTTTATGAGGCTGCTCCAAGATAGTCCCCTTTAATAAGAGGGCATGTGTGGATTGCCCGCCAGCCCCGGCTTCATAGACTTTTATTATTTTCATGAACTGCTTTTATTAAAACATTCACCTAAATATAGTCCTTCCCTAAAGACACTCACAAATCACAAGGTGTTTTAAAGATACGGAAGGAAAATGGAATGCCGTTTATGAATCCCACGTCCCAACACTGGGGCTGGGAAATATGGTCGCCACATGTCCGGGGAAGGATGGACGTGAACGGGCCACACACGCCTGCGCGTGTAAGAAGTAAGCGTGTGGAAACGTGGTGATCGGTCCTCTTGCTCTTGGTGGGAGCAATTCTGGAAGGTTCAGCAAGAGACGGAAAATTCTCTATGAGCTCTTGGTTTCCACTGTGTATCGCTTGCTCTCTATCCCAGGGAACGGGACCATTGACCACCCAGGTGCGCCAGCCAGGGACCAGTGACCACCCAGCTGCTCCAGCTGGAACGGGAGCCGTCCTGAGACGCCGCCTCCCCCAGCCTTGTTGAGTCCATCAGCCACTCCATCAACTCCGCCTCTTAAAGCTTCGCCGTGACACGTGACACGGTCTGTTTCTGCCTCCACCACTGTTACCCAGAGCAAGCAGCACCCTGGTTGGCCACAGGCGTACTGGCTTAAGACTGCACGCACTGATCGGCTTCAGCTCCGGAGGGCAGAAATCCTAAGGCCACACAATGGGCAGGGCAGGACTGGCTCCTTCTGTAGCTCTGAGGGCAAATGCCCTTGCCAGTGATTCATGATAATGCTTCGCCTTCAAAAATATGGCACAGAACCCCGCCCTGCTGTGGGGGCTGCATGGAGACGTCCTCGCACAGACCAGGGTGTGACAGTGAGGAAGGACAGTGGCTTCACAGCAGAGAAGAAGACGCTGCTCCTGAGGCCAGGAGTCATGGTTGAGGTCCCCGGGGGAAACCACACCGACAGGGGGCGCCCTCGACTGGATGGGACGAGAAGAAATTGCACTGCCACCTCTGTGAGCATCTTGCCCAGGACCCACAAGCCCATTCTTACTGTGAGAACACAGTAGGCCAACCCTGATGGAGGGGCAGCCTACAAGAGCTGGCCAGTGCTCCTTAAAACTGTCAAAGTTTCCAGGTGTAGTGGCGCATACCTGTCATCCTAGCACTCTGGGAGGCTGAGGCAGGAGGATCCCAGGTCTGACCCCACTTTGGGCAACTTAGTGACTGAGCGAGAGCCTGCCTCAAAATAAAGAATAAAAAGAGGACTGAGAAAGAAGCTTAGTGTGAAAGCCCAGCGTTCAGTCTCTAGTGAAACACACACACACACACACACACACACACACACACACACACACACACCCAAGGTCATCAAAACCAAGCAAAGTCTGAGAAACTGGCATAAGCCAGGAGGATCCTAAGATGTGAGGACTAAATGTTACCTGGGACCCTGGGACAGAAGAGGATGTTAGGTACCAACTAAGGAAATCTGACTGTGGACCTTATGAATTGCTTCACGAATCATGACGAATGTCCCAGAGTAATGCTAATAACAAAGGTGGCCAGTCAAGAGTCCAGGAGAACTTTCTGTAAGGGTCTCACCATTTTTCTGTATACCTAGAACTACCCTAAAATAGGGGCTTATGAAGTATTCTTTGAAGATATTTTTAAATGAAAGGAGGATGCAGTAGCTTTGCGTTCACAGATGTGGACCAATCACCATATCAAATGTCACCAAGAGAGTAGAGTTTTGCACTTTGTTTTTGTTTTCTGTCTCTCACTGCAAGCGTGTCAGGATACACAGGATGACACTCTGTCTTCAGCAGCACTGGGAAGCTTATCACGTAGCAAAAGGGGGTGTCCGTCGGGTTTCTGTTCTGTACACGTCTCCCATTTGTCTTTAATAAGCAATGTGATGGCTTTGGGGAAACACTGAGAAAGGCACAGAGACAGTAATTTTGGGGTATTTTTCAGGTGTATGTGGATTCCTGGGGAAACCTATTCACATGCAGGGTGTGAGGAACCACTCAGACTGCTTCACAGCTCAGGGGTGTCTAAGGAACCTGAGGATGTGACCCTGCTAGTCTAACACAGGTGCACAGCGGGATACAGTTATGTAACCTTGACCCAGCGCATGTAAACACGCATGTGCTGGTCACGGCACTCTGTAAGAATGTAAATACGTGATAATGACCCATATGAGAATTATACAATAAAGACGTGGGTGGCTCTTGAGCTCCACTCTGCTGCTTGCCACCTGCTGTTGTTGCTGAGGTCTTGCACACGTGCATTCTTTAACCTGGGACCTCACCTGTGCAAACCTCCCCTGGGCCCCCTGAGTGGGCTGACACAGGGAAACTGAGGCCCTGAAAGAAAGGAGATGTGCTCCAGTTCACACGAAAGAGACCAAGGCCAGGCTCAAGCTGGGCTCCTCCTGCTCTTGTCTACCTGTGGCTGCCTTCAGGGGACAGGAAGTCAGGGCAACAGGAGAGGCTAGAAATGGCCCTCACTTCCTGTTGCCATCACTGTGCCTGCCACAGCCCAGTTCCCACCACCCTGGAAGCCCCTTGGAGGGGCAGAGCCTCTTCCTAGCCACCTGTGGAGGGTCTTTGAGGGGCCAGGAGACTGGGTGTGCAGCAGCCTTGGCCTCACTTGCGTGAAATCTTGGGGTTCACCTGGACAGGTGGTGGCTGAGCCCAGGCACCATGGGCCCTGCTGGGGGCTAAACAGTGGATGGTGGGGGCCCCTCCTGCCTTTGGCAGTGGACTGTGGACACCCAGAAACAGCAGAGGTCACAAAGCACTCATCAGACAGCCCGTGGCTAGGCAGAATGTGCCAGGCAAGGCGAGGTAAACGCACTTACTTCAACCCTACTGATACAGGGACAGTCATGCGGATGGAGAGACACAGGCACAGAAGCAATGAGCCTCACCTGAACTCTCCGGGCCAGGAGTAGCGGGCAGTGAGGGCCCACAGTCCATGCTGGGAAAGCGAACCTTTCAAAGCCTTCAATGATAAACAGCCAGTTGTGCCATGGGGGCCACAGGTTCGCCACCACTGAATTCTAAACCGTGTAATGGAGGAGCTGCCCCTGGCACAGGCCAGGTCAACCTGAGACCCCCAGCTGGCTTTAGGTTTTTGTCTCCCAGTGCTTCTGCTAAAGACCCACCTGCTTCCTGACGTCTCCTTTCTCCCTTCTAATTTGGTTTGGACCCTGTGACCTCGCTCAATTTTGCATTTAGAAAAGATGCCTGCAATTCAACATAAAGACCAGCAGGGGGCGAGAGAAGACCGCGGATAAGCCTCTGCAGAGCAGGCGACGCGGAAGTCTTGGACACCTGTCCAGCCTGGGCTGGGCACCATGGATGGATGAAGTTTATTTCTAAATATGCCCTGTGAGGAGACAGACCTGCGTTTTCTTATTAGAAAGGCGCTGCTCAACACAGTGCCTGCTGTACCACAGTTGGTAAATTTTTCTGCATCTGCAAAGGGGCAGACAGGCAGGGACAGGAGCTGGAGGCGTCTCTGAAGATCCTGGCCTTGACCACCGTGTGTCCTGGCCGCAAGCTGTAGGGCAGATCTGCCCCTAACGTGTGGCCCTGCCGACCCCTCTATTTCAGCCCAGAAGGACTAATTTGGGGCTTCTGCCCTCCAGAATTGAGAGTGAAAAAATTTATATCTTAAACATTATTTATTTGTAATACTCAGGATTGAACCGAGGCGCTTCACACTCAGCTAAGTTCCTGGCCCTTTTCAGTTTTTATTTTGAGACAGGGTCTCACTAATTCCCAAAGTTACCCAGGCTGGGGTTGAATTTGTGATCCTCCTGCCTCAGCCTCCCAGAGTGCTGGGATTACAGGTGTGTGTACCATGCCTGGTGCCTGGCTTTAAATCATCAAGTTTGGGGTCCTTTGTTCCAGCGGCCACAGGGAACGGCTGCAGAGGCAGGGAGAGGACAGCCATTGGCTGAACTGATGCTGGGCCTGGAGGGAGGGGCTCTGACCATCCTACCTATCCTGTGACAAAAATCCCAGATTTGGGTTTCTTTTTTTCCCACTTCAACAATGTACATCACAGTGCCTTTTAGCTGTTGTGTTTTGCAGACACTTTCCCGGACCCAGAGTAAGCAGCATGCACAGGGCAGTGTCTTTTAGGAGCTGGGACCTGCCAGGAGAACGTCAGAGCCTCAGAGGTGGCCCTTCCTGTGACCTCCTGTCTGGCCCATGTTAGCCAAATCCTCCCGGAAACTGGAGGGTACAGAGCGGCTGGTGCCCTTCAGTGCCCTGGGTGAGGTGTCCTTGCAATCCCAGCCCTGCAGCCAGGCTGCCTTCTCCACCACAGCAGGGAGCTTGGCTTCCCAACCCAGAGTTGTCAGTGGGGCTTGGGTTTTGGGGTTCAGAATCTAGATGCTAAACTTGGAAGCTGTGTGGGCTTCGGGTAGTTGCTCAGCCACTCTGAGCTGGTCTGAAGAGTTAGCTCACTGTTGTCTGCACTGAGCTGCCAGAGTGGGGGTATTAGGACAAACCTCAAGGCTCACACTGGGGTTCTAGCCCTGCCTCAGCTCCTGGCTGGCTGTGTGACCTTTTAGAAGTCCCTGTACCTCTCTGGCCTCAGTTTGCTCATCTGCAAAACGGAATACCTGCCTTGACTGTGTGTGGTGGCTTGAGTTATGTTCTCTCAAAAGAAATATGGAAGTCCTAATCCTCAGCACCTGTGAATGGGACCTAGGGCTTTATGCTGAGGTCCCACTGGGCTAGTATGGGTCCTGACTCAATGTGACTGGGTCCTCTTAAGAGGAGACAGGGATGCCTCCACATGGGGGGGGCACCACATGACCAGAGAGCCAAGCTGGAGCACTGCATCTGCAAAACAAAGAACAAAGGTTGCTGGGTCTGTAATCCCAGCACCTTGGGCGGCTGGGGCAGGAGGATTGCAAATTAAAGACTAGCCTGGGTTACTTAGCAATTTAATGAGATATTATCTCAAAAAATAAAAACTGCTGGGGGATGGAGCTCAGCGTGAAGGTGGTGGATTCAATCTCTACTACCATTAGAAAAAAAAAGAGGGCGAGAAACCCCAGCCCCTCTTTCCCCAGCTGAGGACACAGCGAGAAGGTGGCCCTCTGTTGGCCAGAAGAGAGACTGCACCAAGGGCCAACCCAGCCTCCCTATGAACCTGGGTTTGGTCTCCAGAGCTGTGAAAAAAACCAGTGTCCATCTTTTGAGGCCCCCGTGTCCTCCCAAGCAGACAAGAACTAACTCCATGCAGAGACCTGGGTTCTCTTGGGCTGGCACCGGGGACGGGTGTGTGGCAAGTCATGGATTAGGCATGGCAGCAGCTCAGTCTTCACCAAGGAAGCCCCAGATGCCCATCTGGGGGGGGGGGCACGGGACTGGTCCACAGCAGCAGGCATTGATGGTCGCCCAGCAGGGGTACCGGGTCCAGCGGCCAGCCTCGGGGTCCTGGGTACACGGCTTCCATAAGCCCGAGGTCTGTGCTGTGAGGATGGCGGGGAGCGGGTGGAGGAGGGAGTCTTTCCTACTGGGGCGGATCTGGCCCCAGGAAGGAGCAGGCGCAGGCAGTGTGGGGCCCGCACTCTGCGGCTGGGTCAGAACCTGGCTTGGATGAGGGGTCCTCTGCCTGGGGTGTGGCCACCTTGGATGGGGTGATTCATTGCCTGCGCATGGTCAGATGCTGGGCTGTGTGACTCTGGTCTCCACCCCCTGCAGACCAGTAGCATGTCCCATCTTTGGGTGTCGCCACAGCTCCCCAGGACAGAACCATCCCCAGCTGTCACTGCTGTCCATGTGCTGAAGATGTCTTGGGCTCTGCTTCTGTGTATTGGAAACAATCCCTGGGGAAACTTTCTAAAAATAAAGCCAAGAAGCAGCCACATCATGGCATGGCTCCCCCTCTGGTAAAAATAAAAAAAATGAACTATAACCTGTGCCTGTGAGGGCATCAGAAAATAGCACTGTTATTCCCTGATTAATGCGGTGGATAAAGGTGCAGTTTTTCTGGAAATGTGATCAGAAACGGTATCAGGAGAGTCTTCATAGAAGTGCCATTTCTTGGAGCTTTTCTTAGGGAAATAATTGAACCTGTGTATAAAAGCTTCAGAAATGTGAATCAATGTGTCATTTATAAGAGTGGAAAGACAAAGCCATGGAAATGATCAACAATTAAGGCTGTTTAAATTTAAAAAATTACACACTATGGTTGACCTGTACAATAGAATTCACTCTCTCCTTTCCTCGTCTGCCAGGCTGGAATGGAGACGCAAAGGCAGGAGCCGGGGCAGCCATTACATACCACAAGGTGGAGGTCATATTTGTTGAAAATGAAAGGGGAATTTGCAGCTCCATGTTCCAGACAGGAAGGAGAAGGAAAAGAGGGAGAGTGACCATCCTTACTGGTACAGTCAGATGTCTTTAGAGAGGGACTTTTTAGGCTGGGTTTTTCAGGCATCTCCCAACATCTGCTTACCATTGGCCACACGACTCTCTAGTTGAAAAGCATGCTGGGAAGTCAGTAGTACACATCTGCTTACCACTGGCCAGAACTCAGTCACATGACTCTAGTTGAAAGGCATGCTGGGAAATCAATAGTGCCCATCTACTTACCATTGGCCAGAACTCAGTCACATGACTCTTTAGCTGAAAGGCATGCTAGGAAATTAGTAGTGCACATCTGTTTACCATTGGCCAGAACTCAGTCACATGAAGACATGCTGCGAAATGTAGTTTTCCAGGCAGACATAATGCAAACCTGGTAAACTCAGGGTCTCATTAGTGAAGGAGGAAAGTACTGTATAGGTGTTGGGTTTTGTGGCTTGGACTGGGAAGGTGGAAGTGGGGACAGAGTGAGCATGAGGGGGTTTCCTGGAATGTGGGTGTCAGGGCCTCTGCCCAAACCTGCTGCTCCTGCTGCTAAAGGGAGAGGAATAGGGACAAAATCAAAGCTCCTGTCCTCTCTCACCATCTCACAAAGCCAGGATGAAGGACTCTGCTCCGCAAAATGGGTGCATTCCCAAGGAGACCAGGAAAAAATGAGACCACTTCCACCTACCATGTAGAGGGTCACATTAACACTGTGTCTGAACCACTGGGCAGGGGAATCTGCCTGTGTGCCAGCTGGGGGCAACAGGAAGAGGACCCACACTCTCTCCTCGTAGGATAAACATAGTGGGGCGTCTCCCCAGGTGACCTCACTTCATCTTGCTCAACTCCATGAGGTAGGGACAGTACCTGTGGTCACACAGCACCACCTCACACCACTGGTGGTGATCACAGTGATGCAGAAAGTTGTATTGGTGGTGTGTACAATGTACCAGACACTGTTCTAAGTATGGCCTTAGTTTTTTATATTAACCTCTCCATAAGGCAGCTATTTATGATTTCCATGGTATAGACGGGGAGACTGAGCCTCAGAAGAGGGAAGAAACTCCCCAAAGCTCACACAGCTGGAAGGTAGGGGCCTCCAAATACAACACAAACATAGCGTTATGTTATCATTCATTACAGTGTAACTTTTCTGGAGAGTCATTTGTAGCCCAGGCTGGCCTGGAATGTGTGATCCTCCTGCCTCAGCCTCCTGAGTGCTGAGATTACAGGCATGGGCCACTATGCCTGGCTTTTCAATGCGACACTTAAATTTACAGTGGTTCCTCTGCTTTCTCAGAAGCAGAGCCAAAATGTCTGTTTACTCAGAGATTTGTTAGCAAGCCGGGCGCCAAGATAATCCCACCATTATGGGAGGCTGAGGCGGGAGAATCACAAGTCTGAGTCTTATTGAGACAATTTAGTAACTTAGTGAGACCTTGTTTCAAGATAAGATTAAAAAAATTAAAAAGGGCTGGGAATGCAGCTTAGTGTGGAGAGCCTGGGTCCAATTCCCAGTATCGCTAAATAAATAAATAAATAAATAAATAAATAAATAAAGCAACCCTGAAAACAAAAAACCAAGTTTGTTAGGTTCTCACCTTATCCCACACACATTCAGACAACACCCCACTTACTCTTGTGCAAGCTACTGACTTTAGGAACTCTTGTAATGCCCTTTATCCTGATGAAGAAAGTGATGTCCAGAGAAGTTGAGTGACCTCCCCAAGGTGGCACAGCTGGAAAGTGGAAGAGCCAGGACTCGAACACAGGAACTCTCCGATGTTAGCGTTTGGGCTTCTGCTCTTAATTCTGCCTCTAAGCGCAGCATGCTGGGGTGCGGCCTGGGGGGTGGGGTGCCCAGCCCAGGGGCATGAGAGAGACCAGAGCAGTCTGCTTCTTTCCCATGTCCTCTGTGCCCCAGGATTCCGCCTCGCTCACACTTACACAGCTGCCAGGGATCAAAGTCCTCTTCAAGATGTATTTGCTGCGAGTTCTAAACAAACGGGTGTTGCCATGTAGCTAAGAGAAACATCGGGAGGACACAGTGTACAAAAGCCAAGGGGCCTTTAAAGTCTTGGTGATTGATCAGCTCCTCTGTGCTCTCTGGCTCTGGGGGCGCATGGGGGCAGGCACAGAGGCTCCAGCTCCAAGCACAGGGCCCCCTCCCGACTCCCCCTTCCTCTCTTCGGCTTCCAGCCCCCGCCCCAGCCTGAGACCACCGCGCATGCGCTAGTGACTTGCCAAGGGTGCAGTGCCTGCTTATCTTAGAAGCTAAGTGTGTCATCCCCTGGTCCCTTTCATGCAAGTCATCCAGGTGACAGACAAGTGAGGGGCGCAGTGCCAGCACCAGGGGGTCCTGGCTGTGTTCAGCACTGACCGAGCGCCTGTAGATCAGGACGTGAGCAGCTGCCGTCCACATTCTCCAGGCAGCCCCGAGGGACCGGACCAGACTGCAGACACTTGGGTCCTGGCTTAGTTTCTCCCCTCATTGCTGGGACAAAGTAACTGACTCCAAGAACTTACGGAGGAGAGGTCTCCTTGGGCTCGCGCCTCAGTCCACACTTGGCCGGCTCCAAGGCCGCGCAGGACGGCACGGGGGCCTGGTGGAGCAGAGCGGCTCCCAGCGCGGCGCACAGAAAGCAGGGAGTGAAGGGTGGGGCTGGGGAAGGAGAGAAACCCTTTCAGGCCTCCCCCCAGGCCCCGCCTCCTCACGGCAAGTTTCTAAATCCCCCCCCTTTTTTTCACTTTTATTTTAAAAGTAAAAGAACAAAAACATTAACGAACAAACACAAAGTAGCACAAGAATAGTGCATTTAAAACTGAGTTACAGACAAGGTGACAGGGAATCAACAATGGTTGTTGCATTACATATTGATAACTTCGAAGTGTATACTCAGGAAGACAGATACAGACATGCAAAACTGATCAAACAAATAATCATCAACTATTCCTTACAATAAAGTGATCTAGGTCAGTAGTACAACTAAGTTAGATATGCTGCATATACATACATACTTACATACATAGATAATTATCCCTTCCTTCTTCTTTTTTTATATAATTTTTTTTAAAGTGTGAAAGAAAAAGAACTACATCAACAAAAAAGAGGAGAGCATTAACAAAGAGACACAAAGTAGCACAATAACAGTATAATCAAAATTAAATTATAGACAAAGCAACAGGAAACTAACAATAGTTGTTGCATTGCGTATTGATAACTTCAAAGTGTATGCTCAGGAAAACACATATAGACATACAGGATTGATCAAACAGCCAGTCATCAACTATTCCTTACCATTAAGTGACATAAGACAATAGCAGAACCATGTTAGCCATCCTGCACATATGTGAAAATATGCCTTAAATTCATCTGGAACCAGAAGAGACCCAGAATAGCAAAAGCAATCCTGGGCAACAAGGACAAGTCAGGTGGAATCACAATCCCTGACCTGAAATTATACTACAAAGCTACTGTAATAAAATCAACCTGGTACTGGCTAAAAAACAGACTTGAGGATCAATGGAACAGACTGGAAGATGCAACCACAATGAAAAACCCACTCAGCTACCTAATATTTGATGAAGGGGCCAACCAAGCTCACTGAAAAAAGATGGCCTGTTTAATAAATGGTGCTGGAAAAACTGGCTTGCCTCTTGCTGAAAATCTAAATCCCCTTAATCCAATCACCTTCCCCAAAACACACCTAGGAGCCCGGGGGGGTGGTGGTACAGCTCTGGGGGGTCATCTAGATAGAAAGACTAACAGGTCCAGTGAGACTGGGCCCTTGGCCTTGCGGAGGAGCTCCGAGTGCTGGATTTGTACCAGAGAGCTCCAGGTTTGCACATCAGGACCCTAGGCAGTGGGGAAGGGCTGTGTTTCACCCCAAGCCCCTTGGAACAGAAGTCAGCTGCTGGTACCAGAATGGGGTTCTCAAGTCCCAAACCTCTGACCAGGGCCTTCCTACCCCTGCTCTCCTGTCCTGGGAAACAGTGCTTGGAGATTCAGGATAGGTATGGCACGCAGGGAGAGAAGGAACACGTACATCTGGGAATTGTGCTGTGCTCGGCTCTTTTCTCTGTTTTTTGGGACAAGGTCTCGCTATGCAGTTCAGGCTGATCTTGAACTCACTTTAGTTTCGAACTCGCAATGATCCTCCTGCCTCAGCTTCCCGAGTGCTGGGATTACAGGTGTGTGCCACCACGCCCGGCTGTATCTGGCTCTTCTAGCCCAGGGCTGGTCATCGTGGACCATTTGGGCCTCAGCCACGGATAAGAGGAAAGTAAATTGGATGTGTTTTCCTCAGCATATCTGAATGTTTGAACGTAAATGAAGGAGCACACTGAAAGGCAGGTAACAGGAACTAGGGAGATCAATCTTTTGCAGATGAGAAGGGGACCAGGAGATGGGGGAGGGGAATAAAAGGGGTGAAGATGTGCTGTGTGCCGGGACAGACTCCCCATAGGATGTGTGATCACTGTGTGCTGCAAACGGGCACGGACAAAAATAAAGAAGGAAAGACAGACATGATTCTCTTAAAGTGCTCTGCCCACACTCTGGCAAGCAACTCGTGTTCAATAAATAAGTTCAGATTCTCATTAGCACTGTGTTACATCTATGCTACTTGGGAAGAACTCAGGGTAGGGCTGGGAACTTTAAAGTTGGTCTGCCTTAATTAGATTGTGGTGAGCATTACACAGTGCACACTAACACCTTATGTTGGGTTTTTGCTTTTTGTTTGTTTGTTCTGAGAATCAAACTCAGGACCTCACGCTTGCTGGGGAGGCGCTGTACCACTGAGCTAAGTCCCTGGCCATACTAAAATCTTAAATACATGTGGTCTTTACGTGGCAATCCAGCTTTTCTAAAAAAGCATGTAGCATCAGCAGACAGGGTCCTATCTATGCACCTTTCACTGAGATTCGAACGAGCCATACCCACGCCCATGAAATGTGCTTTGTATTTCTTTCTGTATCTGAGGACATACTGCTTGTTGGTTCTGAGACTGGGCTTGGATGGCTGCACAGAACTCTTCCTGGGGCTTGAGTAACAGCAATTCAGGACAGGCATGAAGAACTGTCATATGTTTCAAATGTGCACCTATAACTGTGGTACGTGTGGGTAAATGCATGACAATGGCTCTGTGGGAAAAAGTTGCTTGTATGTTGGGGATATGTGAGGCATTGCAGTGCATGCTTCTAATCCTAGCACTCTGGAAGGCTGAGGCAGGAGGATTGCAAATTCAAGCCCAGGCTGGGAAACCTACCAAGATCTTGTCTGAAAATTAAAAATATGCTGGGGATGTGGTTTTATGTTAAAGCCCTGAGTTCAATCTCTAGTACCACACATACATATATACATACAAAAAAAAAACAGAAAAAAGAAAATTCCTGATATGTAGCCATCCCCAATGCCTGTGGTGTAAATACTCCCAACCAATTTCTATCAGCCCCGCGTCCTTTCACATGGAGTTGGGAGGATGCGTGCAGTGACATTTCTACTTCCTCATACTTCCACCAGGCAGAAGTAAATCAAATGCAGTGAGATGATTTGGAAGTGAAGAGCTTTGTGTATTTACCCCTTGTTTGTAATATAAATTTCATTGTAAGCTAATATAATTTAATTTCTTTGGTGGTGCTGGGGACTGAACCCATGGCCTTGTGCACACTAGGCGAGGGATGTACCACTGAGCTCCACCCTCAGTGAGCCATAGCAGTAACTTTTAACAATGGCCAAGTTCAGCAACCGGCACTGAGCTTCTGAACATTCAGTACCCAGCACCTGAGTGCTAGGCTGACCTGGCCCCAGCACACAAAGCTGGGGTCCTTTTCCCCTCAGTTTCTGATCTGGAAACATCAGGGAAAACTCCACTGATCACAGCAATTGTCGGAGGGTTGGAAAGACATCTGCAAAGACCTGGGCCAAGCCGGGCATGGTGGTGCATGCCTGTAATCCCAGCACTCGGGAGGCTGAGGTGGGAGGATCATTGCACATTCAAGGACATCCTGGGCTACAAAGTGAGCACAAGGCCAGCCTGAACTGCATAGCGAGACCCTGTCTCAAAAAGACAAAAAAAAAAAAAAAAAAAAAAAAGACCTGGGCCAGACTGCACACCCCAAAGCTACTGCTGTGATCTGAGGGACAGTTGGGGGCTGCAGTTGTGGGGTCTCTGAGGATGGGATGGGAGCCTTCCAGCATGCCACTCACATCCATAGCCTGTACGAAAGGGAAACTGAGGCATGAAAGCAAATGGGGCTTCCCACCTGCTGGCCTGTGGGTGGTGGGGGCCCCTGGGGGTTTCTGCTCATGTTTTGCCTTGTTCTCTTCTCTCTCTCTCCCCTTCTCTCTCATTCTTTTAGAAAGTGGTGCTCAAGGGTGCACACTACTTTACACTTTACTTCAATTTTAGGGGTACAAAATAACATAATAATTTTTCCACATAGAGATAAGCCTGTCTCTGGAATCCAGTAAGCATTTAGTGAATTTTAGATCCTATAGAACCTGCCTATAGATTGCACTCAATCAACGTATGAATGATTGAGTGAAGGAAAGGAAAACAATAAAATTCTCCCCCACCCCTGACCTAGCCACTGTAAATATTCTGTTTTATGCCCTTATAGTGGTCTTTTCTGTCCTGCTATTCTAATTGTGAAAAGAAAAACACGATATATTGTTTCATGCTCTGCTTTTTCACTAATTGTAAACAGAAAATCCAGCTTTTGAGGCCCTGCTAGAGAGCAGATGGAGCCCCTGCTGAGAGTCCTGTGCGGGATGGGATTTATGGCCTGGACAAAGTGCCAGCGACCTGTATCCACCTTGTCCACCGGAGATGCTGCTTTCTGACCTGTTTGGGGCCCGGGATCTACTGCAGCGCCCCAAGCTAATGGCCAGCTTCTTTCCCAGCATCCTCTGGAGACCTGGGCTGACCATGGTCCTTCTGAGACCCACAGTGAAGGGCAGGGGCCCAGCCCTAGCCTGGAAGCAAGGCCCATGTCCCGGCATGCGCCTGTCCCCTCCAGACCCCGCTTGCTCCTTTGTGTATCCCTAACCGTGTGCGCTGGGAGTGTCAGGGCAACAGCTGCCTCTGATCAGCCCAACATCTGGGCTGACTGGTGATCAAAGATGGAAATGCTGTGACAGCTGAGACTTGGCCAGGACGCAGCCCGGCCAGCATGTGGGTCAGGAGGGAGAGCTGGTTGGGGAAAGAAGGGAAGGGCAGGAGGCATCAGATGGACCCATCCAGCCTCAGGGACCTGTCCGGAAGGGCAGCAGTTGGCAGCATGGCCTCTCTGTGCCTCAGTTTCCTTTTCTATAAAGTGGGGACACATGTGACAAAGTGAGCTAAGCGGTGGGAAGGGCTTGGACCAGCGCTGCTGTCACTGTGCTGCTTTTCGAATTCCTGAAGTTGGTCTGGGAGGGTGTGACAGGGCATGGCCTTTCCCAAAGCTCCAGGGCTTGCTTGTTTGGAATGAACCATTTCTGGCTTCTGTTTCCCCATTAACAAAGTGGAGAAGCATAACAAGATCCGGAATTAGGCAGAGATAATTTCTCATCATTGGACAGATGGGAGAAACTGAGATCTCCAGAAGGAAGTCATGCCCGGAGGACTCAGCCCAGCAGGCAGCCCCTAAAGGTGCCCCTAGATTGGAGCCTCGGGCTCTTGTTGCTCAGGATGCTGTAAGTAAAAGGGGCCTGAGGCAAGCTTTGCTGGAGGCCAGGGACGCCTGTGCCCTTGAGCCCTGGTGGAACGGGACCAGTGCTCACCTTCAGGACCCGAGAGGACACTGTGGCCTGGCCCCTGCCCGCCCTCCTCTCATCCCACCCTCTGGGTCCTCAGTGCAGAGAGCTCTGTGTATTCCTGTGGCACCTGGAGAAGCCCTCTCCACCTTTCCCTTCACAGTCACACAGGATGTCTTGGCCTGAGGCAGAGCCTGAGGCAAGGGTTCATGTACAGTTTGCCAGATCCAAGGCTGTGGGTAGGAGGGAGAGGACACGGCCACTGCCATGGGCACCTGTGCATGTAATGTGGGTCTAAGATACCCAGGAGAGGCAGCTCGGAAGTGTCTGCTGGACGTAAAGGGGAGAAGCATTTACCTACCAGCTCCATCCTGCCTGGCTGAGGTGGCCCGTGGGCGTTCATGCTCGAATTCCTAGGTTAACAATGAGATGGACCTGTCTCGCAGATGGCATCCACACGCCGCAGGACAGAGGAGCCACACGGTGGCTGTGCTCCCTCCAGGTCTTGTCTGTGCCCAGCTGGTTGCATGGAAGTGTGTGCCATGTCAGCAGAGGGCAAGGGCAGGTGTGAGCAGGCAGGAAGAGGTGGACAGAGGGCTCAGTGCCCCTGGGAAGAGTCTGCAGGTTGTGCAGGCAAGGCTGGCTCCTGTCACCATGCCCAATCAGTCACCCTGCTCCTCCCTCCCTCAGCCTGTGGCCGTTTTTCCTCCGTCACTACCCTCCCTCTCTCTCCCTCTCTCTCTCTCCCTCTCCTTCTCTTAACATACTGGGAATTGAACCTGGGGCTTTTGTATTCAGTTATATCCCCAGCCTTTTTGTTTATTTTGAGAGGGGCTCTCATTAAGCTGCTCAGTTACCCCAGACTGGTCTCAAATTTGTGATCCTCCTGCCTCAGCCTCCCAGAGTACTGGGATTACAGGTTATGTGTCACCACACCAGGATTTTCCCTTCCACCCTTAACACCACAAGGGGGCAGCCTGCTCTGTTGTAAGCCACCTTTCCGGGCCGGGGCATATTTCCCAAATCTTCACAGGTTGAAATCCTAAATCCTGGTACGTTAGATGTGACTTCATCGAGAAGTAGGTGAAATCTGCCAACAGGTGGAGCAGCAGGGACCAGCAGACATGAGGAGAGAAGGCTCATCCTCTCAGCCCTCGGAAGGGACCCTCCTCACCGACACCTTGGCCGCACACTTCCATCCTCCGGATGGTGAGACGATGACCTGTGTTGTATAAGGCACAGGACCTGGAACTTCATGAAGACAGTCCTAGCAAACTTAGGAAAGCCCCGATAGTGCTAGATCAGCTTCGAAGGAGATGAGCGCCTATCCTGATGTCGGACTCGCTTTAGCCCTGGTCCCAACAGGTGATCTTTTCCACAACATCTTTTCTGCCAAGAACTCACTGCCTCCCAGCGAATTTCTGAAAGGACTTCTAGAAGTTTCCACCTCTCCTCCCACCTCTACATGGCTCAAGGACCTTCAGAGACAGTTAATTCTCAGAGGCAGAGTAGTCTGCAGGGAGGCGAAGGAACATCTCCGCTGGTTGACTTATGTGGACCCCAGACACAGATGTCCTGTAACAAGCGGACTTTGTAGACACATAAATCACGGCTGGGGTAGGAAGTCTGCAGACTCTGGCAAGGGCTTGGCATGAATAGCTGCCCATGAAAGCTGTGCCATTGCCTCTGACTCACAGTAGGCGCTGGGCTTGCTCACGCTAAACGCTGACTCCTGGGAAGGTGGGGCTATGGGTGAGATCCAGCACTTTGCAGACCCAATATGGTCTTACGGGGCTACTTGTTTCCTTTCACCTGGCAGACTGGCAGAGCTGGTGCTGCACCTGGACCCCCTGTCTTTCACTGCCTCTGGGCACTGTTGCTTCCTGCTCCGCACCTGCAGGTGTCTTTGGAGGTCTGCTCTTGGGGCTCAGGCTGCTCCTCCTGCAGAGCCAGAGAGCTGATGTTGTCGGGAAGCAGTGCACAGTGCCAACACCCTTCTGGGGTGACCCTCAGCCAGTGGCTGCCCAGTACTGCACTGTGGAAGCCCAGCGTCTTTCCCTCGAGAGAGCTATAATAGGCTCTGAGCTGTAATTCTCACTGCTGAGCTGCTCCGCGGGATCAGGCGAAAGCCCAGGCTTTGCTGCAATCTTGCCCGATGTGGCTTCCTCCCCCTTTCCCTTGGCCTGCTTTCTTTGTAAATCACTCTCACAGGATCCTCCTGTCATTTCCTGTCTCTGCAAACCTGATATGGGGCATGCACGTTAGCTCCTTTGAGCATCCTAAGTGTCTTCTCAAACATCTTGGGCTTTGCTGCCTCCGGTGGCCCTGACCCAGTATGCACTTATGTGATTGGTGGATGGCATGCATCAGGAGCGTGAACAAGAGGAACATTTCCCCTGGCTCCCATGGTGGTCAGGGAAGGCAACTGCACGTCCCAACCTGGTTTTTTCCACCCTGGAACTATTGCCATCTGGGGGCCATCCTGGGTCTGGAGAACCTCCAGCAGCATCTCTGACCTCTGACCAGTAGAGGTCGGTAGTGTTCCTGAGAGACCAAAAGTATTTGGATATCACCCAAGTTCTCCCTCCAGCTGAGACCCACTGCATTGAACCAAGGCCTGGAACCCTCTGTGGCTCCCCATTGCTGGGGAGTGGCTCGATTCAGCCAAGGTCATTCTCCAGGGGAGGTCGCTGTCAGTTGTAAACTGCATGTAGCACCAGGAGCAGCTAAGGACTAGGAAGCGGGGTGTGGGGCACGGAAAGGCTATCAGTGGTCTCTAGTGTTCCTACCTCACAGAGGTAGTGCTCAACATCACGCCCTGCAGGTCAAAAGGAGAGGAAGACTAATTTTGGCAACCGAATCACCAATAACCTCGCAAGGATCAGGGGTGTGTGTGTGTGTGTAGGGGGTCTCACTGCCAAATTGCTTTTCCCCTAATGGGGGTTCACTAGGATGCAGGACAAAACCTTCAGCACTGAAATGAGGACAGTGCCTGGCCAGCCGGGCCTGTGTGTCCCTTTCTAAGTGGAAGGTGGCTCAGGCTAACACCCAAGGACCCTCACACCTCTGCTTTGCCTAGGTGCAGAGCTGGCCCTGTGTCTGTTGCTAAGATTTATGTGGTGATGAACAGACCCGCTGAAGCGTGCTCCGGACGTTACCTAATTTTCCTGCTAATGGTGTGGGACAATGGCAGTTCGGTGACAGTCAGCTTGCACCCCAGTTTTGAAGGAGGAGAGACTTTGTCCCAGTGCTCCGTCCTTATCCTCGCCTCCCATATCTGCTCTCTGGAAGCACAGTGGCTGTGGTTCAGAGCCTTCTCCCATTTCCGTCCTCCTTCCTCTAAATCTGTCTCTCTAAACAGGAAGACAGAGCTACTGCGGTACCCAAGGCTCACGTTTCCAAGCCACCCGTGGCTGTGGCGCTCTCCCTGGGCATCTTCTCCACCAGGATGGGTGATCACACCCTTGTAAAAAGAGCATCTCTCAGACCCTCCTTGCCTCCAGCCCCGCCAACACACACAGTCCCCTTCCCTCCTGGGCCAGTGCCCAGCAGTCTAGGAGAGAAAGAGCTGCTTATGAACCCGGTGGGGCAGCCCTGCCCAGGGTGGTTCATTGGCATCGCTGCAAGGTGACCTCTCCTGCCCTGGGTTCGGCTGCCTGGAGCTGGCCAGGCTGTCCCTGGCTCTCAGGGGCTCACCCTGTGGAAGATACTGCCACCTCTGGTACTGCTCAGATTCAGTGTTTTCTTGGAAGCATTTGATGGTGATTTTTCAAGAACCTTATTCTATTGCTTTTCCAAAAAGCAGTCCATAAAACCATCCTGTGGTCTAGGGAAACTCATCCTGGACAGGGGCTCTCTAGTGTGGGCCAGCCAGGGCAGGGGCTGATTTTCTTTGTGCCCGGCACTCTGATAAACTCAGTGACAGCTTGGTTTTCTCTTCTCTACTTTTGCGGAAGGTTTAAAAACATTTTTTTTTTTTTCCAAATGGGTCACTTAGTGGTCTGCAGATCCTTGGAATTTTCATTTTACCCCCAGCCCACAGCCGCTTTCCTTTGAATGGGACATGAAAGGGTGCACTATCTTCAGTGTGGTGGGACAGGAGGTAACCAGGCAGAGAGCCTGCACAGGCACCACCCCAGGCAGACCTTCAGGGTCAGAGCCAAATGCTGTTTGCCTGTGGGGGGAGCAGGCTCAGTGAGGCTGCCTGCTGGCTCACAGGAGAGCAGCAGATGTGGGGCAGCGCAGGAGGATCATGGGAAACTCCTTTCCTGCTCAGCCCCGCCCAGCATCTCACAAGCATTGCACAGCAAGAGCTCAGCAGGTGGAACAGAGCTCATGGGAGACAGGAAGTAGAGTGAAGGTTATTTGGGAAAGCATACTGGAAGAGGTGGGGGGGCAGGGGAGAGAATGAGTGTTATGCTGAGAACTTCCTTTTATCCTGTGGTCCTGGGGATCGAACATAGGGCCTGTTCATGGAGCTACATCCCCAGCTCTTTCTATTTTTTTATTTTCTTAATTAATTATTTCTCAGACAGTTCAGGCTGGACTTGGAGCTCTCTTTGTAGCCCAGGCTGGCCTCAAACTCACAATGGTTCTCCTGCCTCAGCCTCCCCAGTGCTGGGATTATAGGGGTACGCCACCACAACTGGCTTTTTTATTTTGACACAGGGTCCTGCTAAGTTCTAGGTTGGCCAGGCTGTTCTCCAACATTTGATTCTTCTGTCTCAACCCCCCAAAGTGCTGGGTATGTGCCACCACACCCAGGTAGGCCCCGTCCTTTCATATTCATTTTCTATAGGAGATGGTTCTCCTCCCTAATCAGGGCCAGATCGGCCTTACCTCGGAGCCCAGTGCCTGTGCAGACCAGGTGGTGAGCGCACAGGTGACCCGGGACTGTGGCAGTGGGTGCTGGGAACTCCTAACTGCACAATACCAGTGGGTCAGGGACCCCAAGCCGGGCTGAGCAGATCACATTTTATGTGTCAATCTATCAAAATAAAAGCTTCTCTGTGAAGCCCTTCATTAAGTTGTGCATGAGTGGGTGCTTATTCACCTGTGAACGAGAGAAGCAAAGACCTTTTCGTAGATGGAGTCCAGCTGAATGAATGAGTGCACATAGCACATTCTGCATGGATTGGCTGTGCTCCTGGCCCCTGGGCCTTCCCTGTCTGGTCAGGGTGCTGAGCGCCACATTGGTGGGTGAAGTCACATCACAAACTGTGTCTGAACAGCAAAGGGTAAGTTTATACAAAGTCACATGGGGCTTGGAGAGGGAAGCGAATTCCAGACATTTGCAAAGGAAATCTGCGCTGGCTCCCGAGAGTCAGTGCCGGGTAAAGAAAAGAAGGGTCCACAGACAGTTAGGGATTTTCATCTCTCAGGTTGCCTGGGATGAGGCAGATACAGTGATGACCCACTTGTCTGCTGGATTTGCGATAATGGGAGAGTCTCAGTGCTGCGCTGCGGGCTCAGGAATGGTCTGAGAGCAGACGTAACCCCGTAGCCCCGTGTCTGCCTCACTGGTTCCCAGCGCAGGGCACGCTCCTGTCCTGTGTGGGCGGGGACTCCCTAGGCTAAGAAGTGAAGAGGGGACTATGTTAAAAAGAAAAACCCCAACAACAAAAAGCTGTGAACTGGATGGTTTATAAACAACGAAAGCATTTTTCTCAAGTTCTGGAAATCCAAGAGGACGGTGTCTGCAGACACAGCGCGTGGCGAAGCAGTTTCCCAGTTCGTGATGGAGCCTTGGACTCCTTCCTCATGAGGTGGGAGGGACGGGTCTCTGCGGGCTGTGTGAGGGCACCAGTCCCATCTACGAGGACACCCCCAGGCGGCAGTCACCTTCTCAAGGCCTTGCCCGCTGATCCTCTCATCTCAGGGCTCGGGTTGCAGTGGATGAACAGGGAGAGCACAGCCTCCAGACCACGGCAGGGACCTTGCCCTTCGCGGCACTCCTCATC
This sequence comes from Dinomys branickii, assembly GCA_004027595.1. Classification (NCBI taxonomy): domain Eukaryota; kingdom Metazoa; phylum Chordata; class Mammalia; order Rodentia; family Dinomyidae; genus Dinomys; species Dinomys branickii. Next base: position 48,288 of record PVLD010001329.1, on the reverse strand, counting down.
CCTCCCAGCCTAGGTTCTCACCGGCACGTCGCTGATCCCCCTAAAGGGACACAGTCAACTTTGTACTGACGTGTGAGTGACTGAGGTCATACTGAGGATCTCTGTCTTGTAACATTAAGTGAAATTTGGTACATTTGTGTTAAGAAATTATCCATTCAGCTTGGTGCTGAAGATCCTGGTGATTGCAAAATTGTACAGACAGGTGAGCCAAGAGGTCTTCCTTGGGCCCTCTTGAGCCCATTTGAGTGGGTGGCCTCAGAATCAGAAAGCCGAGACTCTCATGCAAACTCTATCAGTCAACGTTGATTCTACGACTTTTTAAAAAAAATTTGTAGTACTAGGGGTTGAACTCAGGGCCTTTGCACTGAACAACACTCCTAGTCCTTTATTTATATATTTATTTTAAAATTTTGAGGGAGGGTCTTACTAAGTTGCCCAGGCTGGGCTTGAACTTGCAATCCTCCTGCCTCAGCCTCCCAGAGCACTGGCATTAAAAGCATGCACCACCACACTCATTTATTCTCTGAGTTTGAAATGACCCTGCCTCTCCTGAGCCTCTCTCTTAGTCCCATGCTCTCACTTTGTAGATGCGAACACATAGTTTATCTCAGAGTGTGGTATGCTCACAACCAGAGGTACTGCGGGGCTTAAGAATAATATAAAGAAAAGTTTTACATTTACCTTCTGTTTGTGTCCACTAGCACTCATTTCCAATTTCACAGTACATTAGTTTGCTGTGGCCGCCAGACACTGGGTAGCTTAACTACTTACAAGTCCAGTTATTTAAGTACAGTAGGACCAAAAATTGCACTTTTAATTAATTTTTATGGGGTAATGTAATGGGATGTGTAAAAATGACCTTATTAAATGTATTCAGTACAAGAATCGACTGCTGAAATGACACCTGCCAAGCAACACTTGGGTGGTCAGTACATAAACACAAACTCACAGCCCAAGTAATGCTCAGGGTAAATGTTAAATGGTTAAATAACAGAAATGTATTTTCTCCCTGCTCTGAGGCTAGAAGATCAAGGTCAAGGTGCTACAGGTGGTCCCTCCCCAGAATCCTCTTCCTGGCTTGCCGACAGCCCCTTTAAGCTTACAGGGCAATTGCACTGTCTGCGTAGCTGTGTCCTAATTGCTTCTTTTTTTCTCCCAACACTAAAATAAAACAAAAGTTTATTATAAGAAGTAAACACAGCTGGCTACTCTGAGACAACCCCCAGGAAAGGACAGCAAAGTTCAACCCCCTCCTCGTATCAGGAGGTCAGTCCTGTTGGAGTAGAGTCCACCCCAAGACCCTTAATTACCTCTTACAGACCTTATTTTCAAATCTTGTCACATTATGAGGTTCTGGGGGGTCAGAACTTCAACACAGAAATTTGGAGGGGAGAAGAACCAGCCCAGAACACATGGTTTTGACATAAAGATAAATATTTGGTTAAAAAACAAAAGAACTTAGTCAATGTAAAAAAGAAAAATCTTAAGTTAGTGACAATATGTTGCTATAGCAAAGCTACAAAGCTGTAGAAAAAGGACCATTTGTTTTATCTATTGCTGTATAGCAAGCTTCTCCTAAATTTGATGGTTTTCTAGGAGGAGAATTCAAGAAGGACTCAGGTCGTTAGTTCCTCCTGAATCCACTTGGGGTCTTCTAGGGCAGTAGGACCTTCTTCCAAGATGAGTTCGTTGTGTGTTTATCCAGGGCCTCGGGGCCCCTTGGCCTTCTTCACTCTCCACCTGGTACTGGCTTCTCCAGAACCTCCTCATGAAGCTTGGGCTTCCTCACAGCATGGTCACCTGGACTTCATATATGATGGGTGACTTGTAGCAAGTTTTGAGGAGGCCTAGGTGGAAAGATCCAAGGTCTTTTATGACTGAGCCTTGCCTGTCCCTATGTGTTGCTTCTGCCATACTCTACTGGTCATGTTAGTCACTGAGGCCAGTCCAGATTCAAGGGGAGGAGCAACTTTACATCACCACATTGTTTAGTGCTCACAAAGTCCCTTGCAGAGAGCGTGGTTTTATCCCACCTCCCTGGGCTCTGGGGGTTTTGCCACCATTTAAACTCCAGCTACATGCTGATGGTTTTGGTGTGATCCAGTATTTGTGTAGAAACATCGTAGAGGGTGGCCTTTGAGGCCTGAGTGTCTCAGGTTCTGAAGAGGGCAATCTAGACCCCTCCTCTCCTTGATTGATAGGCCTCTCCCCAGCTTTTGGTGAGCAGAGTGGGGGGGGCAGCATCCTCTTCTGCTAAAAGCCCCCTCCTTTTCCTCCTGCCCTCGCCGTGACTCCAGAGTTATCCTCAGAAGGAAAAGCCTTCTCTGCCCTCCTGCTCTCCTTCTGTGTAGCCAGGAGTGGAAATTTCGATTTCTGGGTTACTCAGGCAGAAAAGTGGGCCCCGAATGAGGGAGGCAGAAACCTCCAGCCTGCAACGGAGGACGATGGTGATGCGGCTCAGGAGCGGTAGTGGGCTGAGGTCTGGGGACTCGCAGATGCTCTTCCACCCCGCCTCAGTCTCCCCCAGGGCAGCCCACTCCTGTGCTGGCGTCCCTCCATAGGAAAGGCTGTCAGAGGGAGAGAGCTCTCTGGGAAGCCAGGATGGGACGATGGCATCTGGCAGGTGCTTGTCATGACCACGCATTCAAGGTGCTTGACACTCGGGGATTCATAGAGTGCCAGCGAGGGCCGTGTTCTCAGCTTTCGATCCTTCAACTGTGAAATGGAGCTAAGGGTCAGGTTTGCATGTGTGACGGGGCAGGGGGCACAGACACAGGCAGAGTTCGCATGCTGGGAAGGGACTGACTGCCACTCTGTCCCCTTCCTCCTCCCTCTCCCTTGGGAGGGGTAGAGAGGCCTGGGCTTTGCAGGGGAGGAAGAGCCCTCAGGGCCAGGTGTGCTCAGGAGGCAGCAATGCAAGGAGGCTGGGAAGACAGGAACACCTCCTCTTTGGAGGCCGCGGGTCTGGTGTGAGCCGGGTCCCACGCAGACTGCCATGTGGGCAGCTGTGTAAAATGCTTTTTCTGGCCTAATACATGCATCTGGGGTCATTTAAGGACAATGCGTCCCAATACCCCTGCCTCCTCTGACTCCACGGAGAAGTAAAGAGGCCACCGATTTATTTCCAGTGTAATAGGGTAAGGAGCACAGAGAGAATACTGCTCATGTTTCCCAGGACATTGAGGCCAGTGAGCCAGAATCCCACAGGGAGCTTGTGAATGTGCAGATTTGGCTTCAGGGACCAGGGTGAACTGAAGAGTCTACCATGGTCTACACCCCACCATTTGAATGTCCAGGGCTTAGACAGTGTCTCAAATCTGGGACTGACTGCCAGGAGACAGCTGTGGGCAGAGACACTGGGGAGGAGGCAAGACCAGGATGCCCTGAACCTCTGAGATGACACCAGCCTCTGTCCTATTTGCTTCATTTTATAGCTCCAGCCTGGTCCTGGGTTAGAGTGTAGACAGGTGGTATTCTGGTGGCAGAAGCGTTGAGACTTTCTTGGCAGCTGTGTGACCTTGGCTATATTTCTGCCCTTCTCTGACCTCAGTTTCTTCTTAGCTAAGAAAAGACAAGTGGCATTGCCCAGGGTCTCAGGGTCAGGGACAGGTTTCCGCCCCCAGTGTCCAGCCTCTACCCACAGTCACAGTCCACAGGTGTCCTATGCAAAACTGATGAGTTTGAAATGCTCTTGCAGAAAGAGACGGCAGGCCAGAGTAGCCAAGAACCTATCTGAATCTCTGGGAAATGACTGGTCCTCTAGGAACAAGGTTGATGCCAGAGTCCTGCTGGCTGGAGCCATGGCTGACCTCGGCCCGGGATGGGGCAGGCATAAGGAAGGGCTGGATTTCTTTCACCCCTGCAGAGCATCTGTGAAGTCTCAGGCAGAGGCACATGTCACCATTCCCTGTGGGGACATTCTAGAATGCATACATGAGTTTTCCTGGATGCTTTCAATTTCCCATTTCTCCAAATTTCACCTGAAAACCTCAGTATACCACATCCCTCCTGATCCCAAAGACGGTGAGAGGAAGGACCAGTCTCTGGGTTAATAACACATCGGATAACTACTGCCATTTCCTGCTACCTCATCACAGGTGGGATTCAAGAGGAGAGTTACTGTTCCATTTCAGGGGAAGCAACATGAGGCCTGTGTGTGTGCATTAGATTAAAATTCCTGTCGTGTTAGCAGTCACTGACTCAGATCGGAAAATGGATTCATGCCTGGAAGGATTTCCTGGGATGTCCATGCCCTTCCGAAGCCAGCAGAGGCAACCAAGAGCCCACATGAAGGATTTTAGCTATAGCTTTGCAAACCAGAAGTAGGACTTGGGAACAGGAAGTAGAACTTGGGAACCGGAAGTAGGACTTGGGAACCGGAAGTAGGATTTGGGAACCTGAAGGCCTAGCTAGAGAGTTGCTTGGTTGTCAAATGGGTGGGAGCCGTTCTGCCTTCCTCCTCAGTAGAGGGGTCAAAATGAGCTGCTTCCCTGACCTCCACTGGTGGAGCTCCTAGGTCTCCCGCAGGTCACCAGAAAACGTGAGCAATGTGGTTAGTGAGGGGACACAATGGAGTCGTTTAGGTGGGCAATCTGGACCTTCGAGGGGACTTTCACAAGAGCATAATGAAAATAACTTAAAATCTTTTTTTTTAATGGGGAAACCTTTTTCTCCAAAAGGAAAATTAAACATTTGGGTTCATCATATTTGGAAAATGCAAAGAAGAACAAAGATCAGACACACTTCTAACTGGTCCTATACCATGCAGGTATAATTATGGGATGTACCTTCAATACATGATTTGAAGGGTATAAAACGTAGATTATTTTTTTAAAAGATGCATCTTGTCTTCAGAATTGTTTCCAGCCTGCTTTTCCAGGACAGTTTCTTTGGAACAGTTTCTTTCCAAACTGCTAAATGTGCTGTAACATTGGCTTTATTGATTTCTTGTATTTCACTACATAAAGGAATCAACATAAACTGTCCTTTTTGTTGGACATTTGTGTTTTTTATTTTTTACCATTTTTTTGTGGTACTGGGAATTAAACCCGGTCCTCCACACTGAGCTAACTCCCTAACCCTTAGTTTACTTTTTATTTTGAGACAGCTTCTCATCGAGTCTCCCAGGCTAGGCTCAAACAGTGCAATCCTCCTGCCTCAGCCTCTTAGAGTGCTGCGATTACAGGCGTGCACCACCGCAATCACTTCCCTTTTTACCTCTTAAACGAATGCTGAAACGAACTAAGCCAATTTCTTTCTCAGTGGTTTCCCTTTCTTTCTCCCTGCCAATCTGTCCTCTCCACCCACTGCTCACCAACCTCCAGGTCTGAATTGTTTTGAAGCGAGATGACATTTGGTCACAAGGGGGCGCCCGTGTTCTTCAAGCCGATGCCCTGGAAAGAAGCAGGAGCAAGTCCGGTTTGGCTTTGCTTCCCAGCTTAGACACTCGCTATCCTGCTATCCCGAGACCTCGCAGGAGGGATTGGAGCACACAGCTGTTTACCCACATCGTGTAAGTGCCACGGCAACCTTGCCAGAGGGTTGCATCCGTGTAGTAGTACCCAGCCCTAAGAGGAGGAGATCACGCCTTAGAATGAAGAATGGAATCATGGCCTTTGCAGGAAAATGAGTGAAACTGGAGATCATTACTTTACGTGATATAAGCCAGACACGGAAAGGCAAGCATTGCATGTTTTCTTGCGTGCGCGGAATTTAGGGGGAAGAAACAACATGAAAGTGTAAGGGAAATGATTAGAGAGAAGGACGGGATTGGGAGGGGTGGGGCTGGGGAGCAGGAGGGAGGGGAGCGTCACGGGGGAATGAGATCAAAGTGTGTGCACGCATGCGTGGAAATGCCGTCCCCCCAACCGTGACTGTGTGTGACCAGTGTGTGCTAAACAACCCAAAACGAAAACACAGGGCTTAGCGCAGCGCTGGGCACATGGCGGGGGTGGGGATGGGGGACAGGGACAGCTCTTCATGACATTACCAATTTCATTACTGCTCTCCAGGTCTCCAGGAAGACAGACGACCGACAAGACCAGACGGAGCTTGTAAGGTATCCTGCAAACCAGCTGAAGCTAGGTTGAATTTTAACTCTGACACCCTTCATAAATATTTGTGTCCAGGGTTGTGCCAGCTCCTGCAGCTCAGAATCCCCCTTGACAGGCCCCGCCGTTGTCTTTATCAGAGGCATCTGTCCAAGATGCACCTGATTTTGCAGGGGTGTTGCCCATCCGACACCAGCTCTGCACGGGTAGCGCTGGGCGACGCCTTCCCTGCCTCTCCCTGTCAGTCATGGTGGCCACTGGGGAAGACTTAATTGTTGTTTGTGGGGCTGGTTAAACTAGGTCCAGTCTGAGTCCATCACCAGGGCCCTTATCTACCAGTCTGAAGACAAATTACTGACAAGGGTAAGTGCTTAATGAATAGTGGCTCTGTTCTAGTGTATATGTATCTATAGGTCTCCATAGGTAGTGATGAGTGAGTATATATGCAGCAAAAACAATAGGAAGCTATAAATAAGAGCATTTAGGTAAGTGCCTATGAGAATGTATGCATATGTTATAAAATTTTAAGCCTCTCACCAGCCCCACGAAGAGGGTACTGTTCTCAGCACACCCATTTCACAGATGGGCAAGCTGAGTCACAGATGAAGCTTCAGCACCCATTACATTTACTGTCAGCTCTGCTGTGAGGCTGGGACCCAGTAAGGTATTTAAAGGGCTAGCACAGTGCCTGGCACATAATGAGTGTTCAGTTCTCAGTGGCTGTTACAATGGGAAGCTCCTAAGAGGCCCTGAATAGGCAGCCTAGAAGGAGGGAGGAGGGAGGAGGGAAGACAGAGAAGGGATGAGGAAAGGGAGAAAGGAGGGTCCCAACCCCCTGCCCCCTGCCCCCTCCCTCCCATCTTTCTCCCACCCCGATCTCCCTGGAGCTGGGTTATCTCACTGTGGCCTTTCAACCTCTCAGAGAGCGGGGGTCAGGGCCCGGGCAGCAGGCCTGTTGAGAGCAGGTGGGCTGGGCTACAGGGGCCGCGTCAATGTGAGACAGCCCAGGAGGACCGGCTGGGGATGGCCTGGGATGAGGTCCAGGGCAGGGGGAGGCGGAGGGGGGTGGTGCCCGCTGGGAGAACGGGGTGGAAGTGGGTGAGGGGTGGCTGGGGCCAAGGCTGCTGCCCCTCCCCCGGGCCCCTGCTCCACCTGGTGGCTTTTCAAGATCTTAAGCTTTAATACTTAATTTTGTAACTTGGAGTAAAGGCTTGTCTTGAAACTAAACTAAAACACAAGGGGCTGTGGCATTCCCTCCCCTGCACTAACCAAGCGTCATCACTTGATATGTGGCTCCCCTCAGTTTCCCCCAGGCTCGTGCCTGCACACACATGCCAAAGCTCTTCTTCCTTTCGCAAAGACTGGTTTGCACTATGGTGTCAACTCTGCAATGCACATTTTTCATGACTATGTCTTGGGCGTGGCTTTAAGCTGATACTCACAGGCCCACTTTGTTCTGCATAATGGCTGTGTCATTCCCAGCCATTTACCAGCGGAGGGCCTGTGGATCACATGCAGGGCTTCCATGTTCTCAAATGTGCCACAGCGATAACCTGTCTGTGTTCTCTGTGCGTACACTGCTGCTGCACTTCCGTCTAGGATGGGATTCCAGAAGTGGGCCCAAGGCCACACAGCCTGGGAAAGTTAGCTAATTCTGCTTTGTTGCTTTCTGAAAAGCACTCACATTCCCTCCATCAGTCCCTGAGGTGTCCAGTGCCACGCAGCCCTAGAGTTTTCTGTGTGAAGAAGATGCATGAAGATGCACGTCACAGAGACCGGCAGGCGGTTACTGCTGGCTCCGTCTGTATACGAGGGCCTCTGTGTAATCGCTGTTGGAAGGAAATGTTCTCTGCTATTTGGGGGATAACATCATGGCTTTGCAGACTCTAGGCTCATCTCACCAAGCAGGAGGCAGAGGCTCTGTGAGAAGAGGGGCTGGCCTTGGGACTGCGCAGTGGTGGCCAGGAGAAGGGGGCTGGCTTGGGGGCTGCGGGACATGGTGCAGTGCAGGTGGTGGTCTCAGGAGTAGGGTGAGGCGCCCAGGTTGAGAGGGCAGGAGTTGCTGAACAGGGCAGATGTGACCAGCGGTCCATGCACATCCCTGTGGCTGTTGGTGCCCACATTCCCTGGTCTCCGTGTCCATGGGTTCCCTATGGCCTGAACCCACAGCTCTTCTGGAGGCTGCCCATGGGATACTGGAGTTGCTCTGCATCCTCAAGGGAGGGAGGGAGAGAGAGACAGAGAGAGACAGAGAGAGACACATTTGGGTCCTTGTCCTGGGGTGGCTCACAGGTGATGATAGAGGGGTGGGGCTGCAGACGTGCCTGCCTGGTGTCCAGACAGCCCAGAGATGGATTCACACCCCAGGGGCCCCCTGGAGCACGTGAGGCTTTGGACTGCCTGACGCTATGCCCTCCCTTAACCCTCTCCCAGGCCAACCCACTAACAAACCCCCTACACGTGAATCCTTGCATTACGTCCTGTTCTTCCCCAGACCCTAAGGTCCACGGAGGATGGTAATGCCAGTGAGCGCTCACCTGGCCAAAGGTGACCTTATTTCACAGTCACGGGCGACAGAGTGCAGGGCCATTTACATCCCCCATGAGCTTCGGAGAAGGCAGCAGCTTCCTGAGCAGGTTTACCGTGCGGAGCAGCAGTCTCGTGTCTGGATGCTGCTGGCTCCTGGTGTTCTACATCTGTGAAAGCAGCCTGAAAAACTGATCGCCAGCTCCTCTACCACTGACAACTGGGACACCTTGTACCACTCGCGCGCCTCCAACTCTTGGTTTCTCTATCTGCAAAACAGTCACAGTGGTGCTGGGCTCTGGGCGGTGCTTGCTGTAACAGCCAGGTGAGCAGCGGTAACTGCCTCTCCTCTTGCATCCTCGACACCTTCTGCAGCTTGGCCTCAGGGCTTTCCTTGCAAGTGGGAACAGTGACCCCTCAAGACTGTCTCGAGGATTCAGTGGAAGGTTAGGCTCCCAGCTGGGCACAGACAAGGTGTCCATATCTCAGACTTACACTGAAAGTTACAACCGAGACAGGAGGACCAGCTAGGCAAACAAGCAAAGTTGGACCCTGGGAGGAAAACATAATTCGCAAACGGCTTCAGCAAGACCACATTTATCAATGCATTTCAATTACATAATTCTTTGTATAATTAGTAAGAGACCATAAGGCTGAGTGAAAGAAATCAGACACAGAATGGTAGAGGGTGCGTGCCTCCTCTGATACGAGAAACCCAGGATAGAAATAATTTAAAGGGCAAAACAAAGGAGAGGTAGTGTGGTGGATTGACTACTGATAGTCAGCTTGTAACCCCAGCTGAACTGAGTAAGCATGGTGCTGGGTGTGGGAGGCCCACCTGGGAACTGTTGCCAGCAGTGTATGAGGCAGAACTGGAGAAGTTAGGCTGTCAGGAGCTGGTAGAAGCTGTAAGGAGCTATTAGTTGTTTTGGAGGAGCTTGTAATGCTGGCTTTCCTGATGAACTTGGCTGTTTTCAGCCTCTGAGGAGCTTGGCACGTTGTTGGCCTTGACAGTAGCTTCAGTTCATTTTGGGGAAACTCTGGTCCTCACTCTGAGCATTGTTTCCTGGCTCTGGAGGGGAAGACAGTGCACTGCCTGTCTCCTGGAGAAGCTTGCTGCATTGGCTTCCCTGATGGGACCTCGGCTGTCCTTGATCATTGGAGGAGCTCAGGACCTCATTGTTACTGAGGATGGCTGTGGTACTTTTCAGGGGAGTGCTGGTTCTTACTTGAGGGTCGCTTCCTGGCTCCAGTGCAGATCCCTCAGCCTGCTGGCACAGACTTCCTAGATTCCACCACTGACTTTTGGGCCCTCCCAGTGCGGATTCTGAAACAGGCCTGCACGAGACATTGTTAATGGGCTCTGGGCCTCCAGTTGGATTTGTGGGAGGTATTGTCATGGGTTCTGGGTCTTCAGCTGGACTTATGCAGGCATTACTGTGGGATCTAGGCCCTCAGCTGAATTCTTTGGTCTCTAGTGTGTGAAGATTTCTTACGGTCTCTTGTATATGATTCTTTGGGTGAGTATTATAAATCTTATAAAATATGTGTCCTGTATTACATTGTTCCCCTTGAAACTGAGCCCCATACTAACACAGGTAGGTAATAGGAAGCAGGAAGGCGAATGTATAGGAGATGGGAGGGGAGAAGGGTGAAGAGATAGACAGGGAAGGATGGGAAAAGCCATTGAGGTGAGGTCTGTTGCTGTACCAATTCCCTGAAATGAATGTGATGATTCTGTTTCACAAGCATATACTAATAAAAATATTTTTAAAGAGAAATAAGTAAAACTAAATAACACAAATGGATATCCAGGTAGTCTCACCTAGGTTTTTGAAAAGGAGGCTCATTCTCCTCATATTGCCTTAAAAGCACCAGCAGTTATTACAGGCTACAGCTCAGAATGGGCAGGATGCTTTCAGCCTTGGTGCCGATGGCCTGGTCCGCGGCTCACCCTGCAGCACAGCTCCTGGTGGTTGCGCATTCAGCCCCTCCTGCGTGGCGCCACAATGACTTCCAGCTTTCCAGTTGCCCGAACTCTGCTCACGAGCACGTCCCCGCTTGTTTATCCCCGCACCCGTGCAGTGGTGGGTCTGTGGTTGTGGCTTGGGTGTCTGGGCTTGGTTTCTGGATCTCCCTCAAGGCCTGGTCCCTTATATTCAATGACATAGGCTTTGCATTTAAGCTACCTCCAGCCTCGGTTATATTTTAATGGATCTCTGGATGACTCATACCGCCGACCACAGTGTAAACGCTAGGTTCACAGTGGTGACCTGGTGCTGTTGATTGTTATGACGGAGAGCACTGCGTGTGTTCTGTACAGATGTGAGTCTTTGGCTGCAGTAACTTTGATCTGAGGTTGGTTGCTGCACAGAGGTGGAGCTTGCAGAGCCACACGGGGCTGACTGTTCCAGGGGCAGCTGCTGACTCCTCAGAAAGAGCCTTGGAGAAAGCTGGTTAGAGAAGCTGAGTTATTAGACTTACACCCGAGAGGTGTACCTCCTTGCCAGCTGGAATGGTGTGTGGCATTGGGAAAGAGGGTGGGGTAATGCTGGGGTTCGTGGCTTGTCTAGATAGTTTTTAGGGTGAATGTTGGAAGCCAGGGGCTACTTGGGGCCAACTGGGTGGAGCTTATGACAGAACAGGTCTGGCACAGTGAGGCCAAGCTGAGAGGGACCTTGATGAACAAGCTGTTAGTGTAGTCCTGAGGAGCAAGTTGTTGTGATGTCCCTGAAATAAGCAGCAAAATCATTCGTGCCTGACTTCTACATTTAAGAAGACAGAGACTTAATGTTAGTTTTCAACACCTGAAAGTTGAATTTTGACTTCCAAAGCTATGAGTGTTTACAGTTGCCAGCACAGAGCAATAAAAAGCTGACTAAAATCAAGAATAAAAGCAATTACTTTGATTTCTTCTTATGGTACTGGGAATTGAACCCAGGGCCTCATGCATGCTAGGGAAGTGCTCTACCACTGACAGTCCGAGTCCTTTAAAAAAATGTATCTTGAAATGGGCGTCTTGCTATTTGCACAGGCTGGCCTCAAACTAGAGATCCTCCTGCTTCAGCCTCCAAAGTTCCTGGGGTCACACATGTGTGCCACCACACAGGAACTAAATTCTTTATAGATAATGCACCCCTATTGCTTGTACCATGGTGGACCATTCCCACACACCCTCAGCTCCCTACCATGCACCCCTGATTAGCACAGAATTATTAAAGAGTCAGCAGGAGACAGTAACATTTAAAATAATGTCATTGATGTGATTATTCCTTCCTGTCATGGTATATATTCTCCTAAGAATCTTCCTGGTACAATTTTTCCCAGCTACACTCCCATTCCCGTGTGAGAGGCTCATTACTTTTTCTTCTAAACAATCTTTGTTTTGGATTAACTTTGCATTTATAAAACTCACAGATGCAATGCTGGAACTTACTATCTCCCAGCCCTCATGTTAGCATCTTCCCTAGGCCCTTCATCAAAGCCAAGCCCCAGCACTGGACCTTTGCTGGTAGCTATAGCTATGCACAATCTCCTCCAGGGCTCCCCTGCTTTTAGGCAAGTGTCTGCCAGAGCTGAGCACACTGTCTCCTTGCTTCATGGCTTTGTCACTGCTGGGGATTCTGAGTAGGATCCTGTTGTGTGTCCCTCCCTTTTGCAGGGTTGGCCTGATGGTTTTCTTGTGAAACTCAGGTGCCTTTCTCATCTCACAAGTGGTAATAACCTTGGTCACCTGGTCAAAGTGATGCTTGCTGATTCTCCCCACTACAAAGCAACTGATTTCCTTATTATTTTTAAAAGGACTGCAGAGAGCAGAGAGGAGGGGAGATGAAGATACACATCCTGGATGGGAAAGTATTGACGTGTGTTACTTGGGTTTCTTTTATAACAAAGGTTTGTCCTTTTCCTCTCCTAGTCAATTCCTCTTGTAAAAGGAGACTAATTCAACTTCCTCTAAAGTACCTACCACACTCAGTGAATTGAAGATAACCACCCCACACCCTGGCTCCAATTAAGTTGCCCTGGGGTGGCCCCCAAGTTCTTGCAGAAGATGCCCAGTGTCAGCCAAGTCCTTCTGAGTATCTTCTGACATCCCCCTCGGGTCAGGTATCAGAGGGGGAACTGGACAGTGTCTTAGGTCCCTGGGCCAGTCATGTCAGCATCACCCCAGAGCTAGTGAGAAATGCAGGGTCTTAGGCCCCACTTGGTCCTCAAATCACACTCTACAGTTTGACAAGAGCTCCTGGTGACTCATGTGCACATCCATGACTGGGGAGTGCTGTCCCGGGACCCTGAGTACCGGGGAAGGGAGACAACCGGCTCCAGGCAGGGTGACCTCATCTCTGCCCCCGTGGCACAGGCTCTGGTGCTCCCTCTCGCATCTCACCAGTGCGAAGATGCTCAGAAGCATGGAAGTGAGCGTCACCAAGGTAAATGAGGCGGCAGGAGGAGCCGCAGGCGGCTCGAAGATGAGCGGGTGTGCTGTGAAGGTGGGAGAGAGGCGGACAGCGTCAGCAGAGCTGATGGATGAGTGTGGTGGCTGGACCGGCCGTGGAAGACGGATGAGACCAGGAATGGAGTGATGGATAAGCCAGAGGCAAGGGAAGCTGGGCAGCTGCCTGGAGAAAGGGCTCAGCATGCCGGCGCCCCCGCGCTGTGGGTGGCAGCAATATCCAAGGACCATGTGCAAGGAGGTGCTCGTCTCTGCACAGCGCTCTAAGAGATCTGAGTGTGCAGTGCAGGGGTATCCAGAACATTCACAAGGTTTACAACCGGCACTGCTACCAGCATCTCTAGAAGGCTTCATCTTGCAAAAGGGAAACTCTGTCCTCTGCTGAGCACTAACTCCCTCTCTTCTCTCTCCCGTGCTCTCTCACTGGATGCAGCTCTAGGGACCCAAAGCAATGGAATCAGGTGGTACTTGGCCTCCTGTCTCTCCTCTCAGCTTTTCAACTCCTTTCCGAAACAGAGGGGGCAGGAGGTGTGTGCCTCTTACGGAGACAAGCAAGGCGAGGGCAGAGGGAAGGTGCACGCTCCCTGCAAGTTCAGAGGGTGCTCTTGGATTGGGCAGCATCTCCTCTCTTGTTGTTAGGCAGGCGCTTATTCCACTGAGCTATATGCTCAGCCATATCATCCACTCTTGTTGCTAAGCCAGGGCTGTGCAGGGGTGGGCACAAAGTAGGTGGTAGGATTATGTGTGTGATGCTTCTTGACTTCCTTAGAGCGAATCTCTCAGCTTTCCTGGTGTCTTTCCTAGAACTGAGTGTTGTTGGGGGCTGTTTAACCAAACAGGTGGGCCTTATTTCCAGGTGGGGCCCTGAATCCTAGCAGGGTTCAGTGGAAAACCCAGTGCCTGCATAAAGTCTCCCGTTAATAAGTACGGCTTTTATTTTTGTTTTTAAGACAAAAGAAACCAGAATAACATAAAAACTATACAGAAAATACCAAATTATAGAGAGGATAGTAGGGAATTGGTACTGGATGCTGTATAATGTAATGTTATCTTCGCATTTGTTAAAACAAAAACAATAAAGGAAATACCGATTTACAGTGGAGACAGTAGGGAATCATCACTGGATGTTGTATTACATAGTGTTATCTTTGCATTTGTTAACACCAAAACAATAAAGGAAATACCAAATTACAGAGAAAATAGTAGGGAGTTAACACTGGATGCTGTATTACAGAATGTTATCTTTGTCTGTTACTCAGTACATAGACAATGGCTCATTCAGTTAATCATTTACCTCCACCTTGTCTCCGTTGTTCTGCCGCCCCATCAGTGGTCTTCCCACTGATAATAACTGTGCTTTTTGGTTTATTTACTCCCTCATGCTCTCACCCTGGGAAGAGACCTGGCTGCCTTCCAATTATGCTGTATAATATGTGGGTGTACACAAATTGCTATGGCAGGAGGTGGAGAAGCACCGTTTGGCAAGCTCTCATTGCCATCAGGTGTCCGGTCGAGTAGGCAGCGTTACACAATGAACCGCCAGGCTCTGACGGCGCGTCCACGTCTGTAGGCTCAGACGAGTCTTCATAGCTGGGGGTGTGTAGCGCCAGGGGCATGGAGCACGGGCGGCTTGAGTACTGCTCTTTTTAGGTGCTCCCCTTGCTACGTACTCCTGCACATGCGCTCCTTCATCCCACCTAGGAGTCGGGAGCCTGTAGCATTCAGGCTCTCAGGCAGTGCCCAGCGGCCCCTGCCTCCTGGTACTCATGCTCTGGTAGAGCTTCCTCTCCAGCCCCAAGTGTGAGTTGGACCTGTCATTATGCTTCCAGCCCAACAGCATGCGATAAAGGGCTGTTGCTTGTGGTTATGTTACAGATGACCGCATGGCAAGTCTGTCAGTGGACTGTCCCTCTGGCTGGCTTTGATGAAGGTGGCTGCCACATTGCAGTGGTGCAGGTGGCAAGCAGCCTCCAACCAACAGTGGGCAAGAAACTGAGGCTGTTTGCTGCCAATCACATGGGAGAGTGGGAGGAGATCTCCCGGCACTGAGCATTCTCAAGGAGCCCAAGTGTGGCCGAGGCCATGAACACAGCCTCCTGAGACCCTGTTCCAGGGAGTTTGGCAAAGCAACACATAGATCCAACTCAGAAACAGACTAAAGTGTGCTGTTTTAAGCCGAGTTGGTGGCAATCTGTGCAGCAGGATTGGCTAAACACACAGCAAAATGATTGCCTCTGTTTTACTGATAAGGAAAAGGTGGCCCAGAAAGGTCGCTCAGCCTGCCTAGGGGATGCAGTCAGGAAACTGGCAGTGTGAGGCTTTGCCACTCACCACCAATCACCAGGCCCCAAGCACACTGCCCCTTCCATGTGCAGATTCCCACCTGGCAGATGCCCACTGCGGTCTCCGTACTTGGGGAATGACTGGCCTCTGAGCACCTTCCTGCTCTACCCAGTGCCCCCAGGGTTTGTAAGACAGCATCCAGCTGTCACCACTGGCATTTGTCAAAGGAAGTGACTGCTCTTGGGCCCCACTGCCCTTCCCAAAGTGGACACTGCTTGGGAAAAGCGCAAATGTACAAGCTTGTCAGGCCCAGCCTGGGGGAGCCTTGACGCTGGGACAGATAAGGGACCCACCGCGGCAGGGGACTGGCATCGCTCCTCCTTGCTTATAAGTCAGGGACCTCGGTGAATGGGAGGTGGGGACAGGAAAGGCAGGAGTCAGCTGCCACCCTGTAGTCCTGCTTTGGGGACCCAGAGCTGGTCAACCAGGGAGCCTGGGGGTGGTGGGAGAGGGTGAGGTACACAGACAACCCCCCTCCGCACAGCGGAAGCCAGTGTGGAGGCGTCAGGTGTGAAGGTGTCTGTTGCAGGGTAGGGGCAGGGTGGGTTGCAGTCCTCCAAGAAAATGATGACCCGAGTTGAGTGAGATGATTGCCCTTTGGAAATGAACATTCAGCAGTGGGCTGCCTCCTGAGGTGAGGGGACTGGACTCATGGTCCTTGTTTTTATCACTATTGTCTATGGCCCTTTACTAAGCAGAAATAAGTAACCCCCAAGAAAGACCATACACAGGTCATTGCTAAGCAACAAAAGAGCAGCAGTTCTGTTGCCTAGGAACTGGAGATACAATGGTGAACAAGGCTCTATCCCTGCTTCACTGAATGGCTTTAGCCATCTATTAAAATACTTGAGCAATTCCCAAGTGCCAGGTACCAGGCTGGGCTCGGGGATACAGTAGAGAAAGACAAAGTGCTTATATCCCTGAGCTGGCACCTGAATGAGTCAAATGACTGCTGTGTAACAAAGCATCCAGAATTTTTTTTTTAAAGATAAAAGAATGAAAACAGACATACATTTACAAAACAACACAAAAACAATCCAAGCAATACTGAACTTCAGACAAGGTGACTGGAAATTAACAATGGTTGTTGTATTACATATTGATATGTTCAAATTGGTTGCTCAGGTAAGCAAATATAGACATGTAAGACTGATCAATTAAACATTAACTGGCCCTTTCAATAAAGCAATAGAAGTCAGTGGTACAACTATGTTAGCTATCCTGTGTGTATATATATAATTTTCCCCTTTTCTCTTTTCCCTCACCCCAGTTGTTCTTTACTTTTGAGCAGTTTAATTTCCCATTGTCTATCATACCTAATTTTTATTCACTCTTTCCTGTTCTTACCCTAGTGAGACAATATGGTGTTTACACACATAGCTCTGATTATTTCATTTATGGGTATGGTCTCGAGTTATGTCCATTTACCTATAAAAGCCTAGAGTTTATCTTTACAGCTGAGTAATATTCCGTTATATAAAAATACAACTTTTTTTATCCATTCCTCAGTGGATGGGCATTTGGGTTGCTTCCATGATTTAGCTATTACAAATTGCATTGCTATAAACATAGGTGCACATATATCGCTGTGATATGTTTTCAGTTCTTCAGGGAAAATACCCAGAAGAGAAATAGCTGTGTTGAATGGGACCTCTAGTCTTAGTTTATTGAGGAATCTCCACACTGCTTTCCACAGTGGTTGTACCAGTATACATTCCCACGAGCAGTGGAGAAGAATTTTTTCCCACAGCCTTGTCAGCATTTGTTATTGGTTGACTTCTTAGTAATAGCTATTCTTACTGGGGAAAGCACCCAGAATTTAGAAATTTAAGACAACCATGATAGCTTGTCTCTTGTACTGTGGTCCTGGAATCTGGATGGGCTTGGCTGGGCAGTTCTTCTGCCCATGTGATGTCAGCTGGAGTCCTTTGTATCCTCTGACTGCGATTCAGATGAAACAGTCAATGACCTCTCCTCCTGGGCCCTCCTTGCTGTAGCTGCTTACCCTTGAGTAGTCTAGCCTGGGCTTTGAGAAGGAAGACTAGCTGCTCTAAGTCCTGATGAGGGCTCAGCAGTCTGAGAACATCACCGCCACCACACTCCAGCAATGATAGCAAGGCCTGGGGCCAGCTCAGGTTGAAGAAGAGGGAAAAATTCCTCCTCCTCTTGTTAAGAGGGATGGGAGGTATGCACAGGGAGGGCAGGGATCAGTGGAAGTTGCTTTTGAAGATTCAGTGATGGGCATCACACATATGAAGAGAGAAGAGTAATCTGACAGGTGAGGGAGAAATGCTGTTCCCAGCTGAGGTATGGGTGTGTGTGTTGTTTTGGTGGAAATTGGTATTTTGAAATGTTACGTATTTCAGTTACTATGTTTGTTATTTCACCCCTGAGCATGGTGAAAGGGTCATCTCCACTTTACACAGGAGGAAATAGAGGTGGAGGGAGGTAATGAGCTTCTCTAAGGGGGCACAACGGTTGAGGAGGCTGGGATTGGGAACCAGGTGGTGACCTATGGATCTTTCTGCAGTAATATCCTGAATGTAAATCTGACTTGGTAGAGGCCTCTACTTCTTGTGAGTTGACCAAAGAAGGTAAAGGGACAGACTTGTCACCTCACCTCCTTCATATGATCAAAAGACCCCAACTGGTAGGTAAAAGTTTGATCAGAATGACTGAAAATTCCTAGTTTCACAACATCCTTTAAGGACTAGAGAAAAGATCAAAAGACAGAATTAATCTTTATATGTCCCTGTCTGAGGTGGAAATGATCCCTGGTTGGCTTTCTCTGCTATAGGAGTGAGCGACAGTAACCATAGCTCCAGAGTAGACATTGTGCTTTCACCCAGAATTCTCATGAGTACTCCAAACTTCTTGACAATAAGGGTTCAGAGACAAAGGCATGAATTGCTCCTAGCACAGCATGCAGCACGAACCTCACAGTCCTGAGGGTGCCCTTGCTTCCCAGCTCCCCTCAGGAGCGACAGTGAACTGCCTGGATGAGTGTATACCTGCAGTGAGCTTGCAGCCCTGCTGGGAAACCCTGATGGCACCCTGTCACCAAGAACAAGGGTGCACACCTGTTTGGTCTTTGTCCCAAGAAGTTACATCATTTTTCTTACATAGAAGCCCAAGCCAAACTGCCCTGTGCTCTGCAGGGAGAACTATCTCTGTCTTCCAGGGCAGTTTGCTACATGACCATCTGAGTGGAGGGAGTGCAGAGCAGAATTTATGCTTTGGCCCAGGAGACCCAGAAACATAAGTGCCTTCTCAGGAATGGTCTTGGGATGTTTTCTGTGTCCCCAGCACTGTTCCAAACCCCTGTAGCCACCTAGGAGGTAGGTACCCTCATCCCACCTTCATGTGGTCGAGCAAACCCACCTTGCAAAGGTTCCTTGACTTCTGTCTTTCCACTAACAACGGGCACAGTCAGGTTGGCGCTGGTCTTGTTGGGCTTACCCAGCAATGCCCTTTGCCACCTTGGCCTACAGTGGATGCTGGAACATCCACTGCTGACAGTCACTGTCATCTGGGCCTTACCTGTCCACCGAAGGCTGGTGTGTTGGAAACTCGGTGTCTGCGAGATGCTGCTTGGAGGTGGTAGAAAGTTGAAGACCTGGCAGGTCTCTAGGTCACAGGGTGTGGCCTTGAAGGGGACAATGGGACCTCAGCTAGACTGCCTGCATCCTGGGGGCACAGCCCCATCTCATGCTGCTACAGTGACATGGAGCCAGGAAATAGGACTTCATGGAATCCCATATGATCCAGGGAATCCATGTCTCCCACACGCAGTCTGTACTTAGGGGAAAGGTGGGGTGTGTTTCCATCCTCAGGGCCTTTGGGAAGACCTGTGTCCAGTGGCTGTGTAGTCAGAGAGGCTGGTGCTGCTCACGTGAACCATGACGGGCGGGGAGCGGGCACCAGTGTTCGGCTCCCACCCGACAGGTGGGTGGCTGGCTTTCCTCTCCTCCCGGATCTAGGGTGTGAGCAGTGGTGGAGAAAAGAAACAAGCAACTTTAGCCACTGCACAGAATAGAAAGGGCTGAGAGATTGGGAAGCAGCAACTCTTTGCAAGAGAGAACAGAGGCTCAGAGCAAATTGTTGAGCTCCCAGCTCCTTAGCTGCGGTTATGCTTTGTGTCTGGGTGTCCTCCCACAGCCTTGCACAGTCATGGGGCGGGCTTCTAGAGTCTGTGATTGGTTCGTGGTCCAATGCTGGGATCATGGGTGTGAGTGCCACACCCGCCCTGGGGCGGGTCTCCTGCATACAATCAATGTGAGGGAGGGAAAGAGGCCGTTCTTGGTGCTCCTTTTCCTCTTGCTGTTTTCCGCCACCATGAACTGTTGTGCCACCCTGCCTTGGAGCCAGCCAAGTAGGGACTGAAACCTCCACAAACTGTGAGCTAAATAAACCTTTCCTTCCTTACTTTTGGGTGTCAGGTATTTTGTCTCAGCAATGAGAGAAAAGTAACTGAAACAGCTGGGAAGCGGCAGGGCAGGATCCAAAACCCCCATTTTATCACTTGTCCAACGACATAAAGTCCCTGTTATTAACACAGGGTGCTTAAGAAGTGCTTAAGTTGGGCCTATAAGCTGCTTGGCGGCTCAAGCCACATGACCATGGGAAGTTTTCCATTTGTGACTGTCTTCTCATGACCCCCTGGCAGGGCCTCTGTCATCCTTCTCACCTCCTGAGCACAACGGGGTCCTAGACATGAGGCTGTCTGCCGGAAAACAGCCTGGAGCCCCATGGGTATGCCTGTTTGTCTAGAGTGATAGGGTCACGAGTCTCTTGCAAATTCTCATTAAAGGAGCAGGCCCAGGAGCTCAGCACAGCCTCAGAGGAACCCTCAAGAAGCCATCTGCCCTGACGGATTGCAGCTGGGTGGAAGGAAGTGGTCACCGTCCACTGGAAAGTGGCTTTTCCAGAGGGGAAGAGCCTTGCATTCCTGTCACTGTGCACTGCCACTGCAGCCGCTCCAAAGATGCCTGGGGGCAGCCTCCTCGTGGAAGCCCCTCCGTCAGCCTGTGGGGCTCAGACTTGCCAAAAGTGACCTCGGGGACCTTCCTCTCTTTGGCCATCACTGTCTTTGGTCTCAACTGTGCCTGGTCCTTTCTTCTCCTGGCTGCCTGGCCCTCCAGCCTCCTCACTGATAGGATGGACAACCTTAGAGCCAGGCGACCTTTTAGAGATACCAGGTTTTGTTTAATTTTCAGAATTCACCTCTACTCGTCCTCTTTATCAGACGCAGCGAGGCTGCAGTTGAGAGGCTGCTTGGCATTGTTCCCTGAATTGTGTAACAGACGGACCAGGGTCCTCTCCAATGCAGTCCTTTCTTCTTAACTACAAGAACAGAAAGGAAACACGGTGCCAGAAGGGGTGGAGGTGGGAGTGGGGCTGGAGAAGAGGGATCTACCCAAAGGAGGAAAAACCCAGCATCTATCACTATAATACTAGACTCATTTTCTTGAACACTTTGCTCTTCATGACTGTTTTCTCTTCAAAAGGTCTTTCATTTGCATCTTTTTTTTTTTTTAATAAGTTTTTTGAGACAAGGTCTGGCTATGTAGTTCAGGCTGGCCTTGAACTCCAGGGATCCTCCTGCATCAGCCTCCTGAGTACTGTGATTACAGGTGTGCTGCACCATGCCTAGCTCCATGCACATCATTGCACTTGGGGTTTAGTCCTCATCATATAGATGTGCTGTGTGCGTCATTTCATCTAAACCTCACAGCAGCTGCTCGGGTGTCCTACTATTGCCTCCATTTTACAGGTGAGGAAACTGAGGCACAGTGGCATAGGTTACAGCTGAAAGCCGCACACCATGTGGTGGGATGGGGATTAAAATGCAGGTCTGAGGATTTGGTGCGTGGAGTTATACCTGCATAGACTCCATCTGGTCTTCAGAATACCCTTGGGGGGAATACATCCTCCCTGCTTATACGATTCTGAGTTTTTCTTTACGGCGTTCAAGTCCCCAGCTAGCAGATACCAGGCACGGTGGGAAGAACATAATTACAGCTGCTAATACTGAACAGCGTTTGCCACACAAGGGCCAAGTCCCTTATCATGTGAATGCACTTAATCCCATCAACCCATGAAATAGGTACTATTACTACCATTTTTATACGAGAGAAAAAATAAGGCTCAGGGCTATAAAGTATGTCCAAGATCAAAGTGCTGGAGGAAATGGGTTTAGCTCCGCCATCTGGCCCCACAGCCCTCGTCCTTCACTGTAATACTTGCTCTCTCCCGACACAAACCACGGTCAGCTGGACCCCAGCATACGGGTCTCCCCGCTGTGACAGACCAGTGCCTCTAATTATACAATTCTGGAGCCCCCTGCAGCAGCCCTAGGGCATCACCTACCATGCCTTGGATACCCACCCGCACCCCTAGGCTCCAGGTGGCACTTGAGGCTGGTGCACACTTGTGTAAGCAGACAAGTCCCAGAATAAGCAAGTGACTGCCACAGCCCCGCCCACCTCAGCCAGGAAGGGGGAATTTTCCAACAGGAAAGTTGCAGCGAGGAAGCAAGCTGGGAGAGAGGGGGATGAACTTACCTGTCCTCTCTGCGGTGAGGAATTTGTGGAGGAAATTGGAAATCTGGGTAGTGTGGCTCTGTCCAGAGGCACAAGGGAGGGTGGTGCAGGGTTGTACCTGCCTAGAAGATAGGAGGAGGAAGCAGGCGTGGTGGTGCATGCCATAATCCCAGCACCGTAGGAGGCTGAGGCAGGAGGATTGCAAGTTCAACATCAGCCAGGGTAATTTAGTGACATAGCAAGGCCCTGTGTTAAAATAAAAAAATAAGTGGTGAGGCTATAGCTGGGTGCAAAGGCTCTGGGTACCACATGTGTGTGTATGCACATAAACACACACACACACACACACACACACACACACACGAGTCAAGAGAAGGACTATTGGATGGCATCTTGCCGAGAACACCCACCTTGGCGGGGGGGACAGATGGGCAACGTCTTTCTTCTGGCATCTGGCTCCCTGAGCACCAAGAGGTCCAGCAATCTGCAGCTGGAGCTGGAGGTCAGCAATGAGCTTAGACACAGGAAGAGGAGGCCGGGGTCAGTTTCATTTCAGCTCATTTTAAGTCTTTTAGTTTCCTAACTGCACTTCATAAGAACTCGTCCCCCTGCTGTGGCTTTGTACCATCGTCCTTCCCATCTCCATGGATACCCAATGTAGGCACCTTCACTTTATCTCATTATCCGAGCTATTCGGCGTCTCCTGGAATCTAATTGCAGGCAGGAGACAGAAACGCACTTGCTGAGCGGGTCCTATGCACCCGGAGCTGCCCCGGGAGCAGGGATGGACAACACTGTCTTTCCTTCCCGCCTCTCTGCGCTGTGGAGGGAACCAAATCCATGTCAGTTACTATCACAAGAAGGAGTGAGGAAGCTGCCTTACACCAATTCTGTTACTGTAAACTTTCCTAGTTTTATTCATCTCTTTAATTGGGCCAATGTTATCTTTAGTTTGGAAATTATCCAATTAGAAAGTTTTGTTCTTGCTTGATGACTTAGCAGGAAGGAAATGCAGATACGGGGTGGCTGTGTAAGGATT
Source organism: Dinomys branickii (assembly GCA_004027595.1). NCBI lineage: Eukaryota > Metazoa > Chordata > Mammalia > Rodentia > Dinomyidae > Dinomys > Dinomys branickii. The sequence continues at coordinate 25,335 of PVLD010001329.1, read as the reverse complement.
GTCCATACTCTGAGTGTCCCTTTAACTGCCCTGTCCAGCAGCCTTAGCAAAACCCTCCAAATACAAACATGCACACAATCATGCACATGCACACACACACACACACTCCCTCCAAAACTCTGCTGAGGGTTTCTGAGTTGTGCAGGGTAAGAGTTCCTCAAACTTGACATCTTGCTGAGGGAACTAGATTTCTTTCATGAACATTGCCTATTTTTGGGGGGTGGGGTGGTATGGGGTGTGCATGTGGTGGCATCTTACATGTTCCAAAAGTCCCAATAGAAGTGTCAGGTGCACAGGGCTTACTATATGCCAAGAACATCTGTAATCTGCCCTGTGAATCCAGCAGGGACGTGCTAGTACTTCTGGAACTCGGAAGGAAACCAAAGCTCAGTAGTGTTGAGAAACTTGCCCACAGCCACATGGTTAGCTCTTCGTGGAGGCGGCACGTGAATCGCACTGTCTGGGCTCCTCTGTGCCCCTGGAGGTCACCGCCATCTGTCCCAAGGTGGGGCACTCACCATGAAATGGTCTGGAATTGTAGAAGCCACCAAACACACTGCTACAAACTTTTAGGACTGAGTTAACACCTGTGGGAAGTTTTCCCCACCTGTTGCCCTAGGAGAGGGGGCAGTGGGAAGAGATTCTGATCCTGAAGGTAATGAATCACTGCATTCACCATGGATACCAGATCTGGACTTGCCCCAACCCTGGACCTGGGGTGACTCTCAGCTTGTTTCTCCAGCAAGTGGGGGTCCCACCACCCTCTCTTAGGTTGAGGATCAAATGGAGAGCTTGAAAGAAAGGGACAAGGGCCTAAGAGAGGGGTATCAGAAGCGTAAGAGATTCTAGGGTGTGGGAACAAAACCCCTCCAGAGGGACTAATGCTGCCAGAGGTGTGGGGCAGCAGAGGCCCTCCCATCCCACTGTTGGGAGGGTCTAGATCACTTTGGGAGCCAGGTTGGTATCGTTCACTGAAATCAGTGTGGTGACCTCTTTACTCTGGCCCTGCAATTCCACTCCCAGCACCTGCAGATACACCCAAGGGTGTCCAAGCAGCTGGGATCACCCAGCTGGAAAACTACCAAATCTCCAAAGCAGAGCAGATGCATTGTAGGCTGTTCATGTAATATTGTAAACATTCAATTAAAATCATCAAACCACTTGCATGGTAGGTTCTGGGGCAGGGAAGGGTTTCAAGGTAGCCAGATCTGAAGGGTAACCTAGCAAGAGTACAGTGACCAAGACAGAGAGGGAGTCCATGGTAGCCATGACCCCCCACACCAAGGAGGGAGTGGGCACTTAGATAAAATCTGTGTCTTGGGGCACAACTTTGGCAAGGCTTTCCACGAGGAATGCTTAGACCAGTGCTTCTCCTTGGTCACCACCACCTGCAGAAGGAGAAGCCTGAACTTTGCACCAGCTCTGATGGCAAAGATCCTTTCTGGGCTACTTGCATCCTGTGCACTTCTCACTGTGACCCCAGATGGGAAGGCAGGATAGGGCAATACTTGGGAGTCCTGCATCCGGGTCAGACAGCTCAAGTTTGAACATGAGCCACCTCTTCTCAGTGTCTTTGGGGTGAATGATTTCACCTGCGCAGTTACACAGGTCAGAGGCACCTTCAGGAGGCTTTGAGGGAGATTAAGGTTGGGGCGTGTGATCCATTTGGCTGGCACACCTGCAGATTTCTGTTGCAGTGGTTCCTGAATCTTGCCGGATGTTAGGGTCACCTGGGGAATGTGAACAACCTGACGGCCAGGTCACCCTTCCAGCATCATTGTTCTTCCCACCCAAAGAATTTCCGGGCTCCAATGGTATAAATTTTTAATTCCAGAATGCCTTGCCCCCCATGTTCTGGCTAATTTCACTCCTAAAGAGCCTTTTCTGAAGCTGTTCCAGATAGTTAAAAACAAATAAAAAAATTTTGGGGGGAGGAACAGTATCAGGGATTGAAGCCTGCAGTTTTACACTGAACTGTATCCTTAGCCTTTAAAGAAACAACAAAAACCAAACAAAAGCTGGGTGTGGTGGTGCACGCCTATAATCCCAGCACTCGGGAAGCTGAGGCAGGAAGATCCTTGTGAGTTGGAGGTCAGCCTGGGCTACAAAGTAAGCTCAAGACCATCCTGAACTGCATAGTGAGACCCTGTCTCAAAAAGACAAAAAACAAAACACAAACCAAAAACTTTAAAAAAAAAAATTGTGATAGCGTCTTGCTAGGTTGCCTAGGCTAGGATCAGACTTGGTGATCCTCCTGCCTCAGGCTCCCAGAATGCTGGGATTAGAGTGTGCCCCACTATGCCCAGCTGCCTGCAGGTAATTAGCTACTTCTGGGACTTCTTTCTGTTCCCACTTGCAGTTGACAGAAATGTGCTCAGCACCCCACAGAGCCTATTAGGTGATTTCAGTATTAACTCATTTACTCCTGCAATGCGGATCATATCCATGTCAGATGTGAGTAAATGGACACAGAGGGGCTCAGCCGCTTCCCTAGCTATGGTCACACAGCTGGTGAGTCACAGAGCTGAACCTGAGCCTGGGCAGGGTGGCCCCAGAACCTAGGACTCTGGCCCGTCCTTGTCCAGGTGGAGATAGGAAAACTGAAGTCTGCCTCCTCTATGTTATGACAAAAGTCACCCCAAGACTCTCGGAGCCATGAGCACAGTAAGCATGATTTTTACGGGTGCTGGGGATGGAAGCGAGGGCCTCGTGCATGCCAGGCAGGTACGCACCACTGCGCTGCACCGCAGCCTTTGTGATAGTTTTCGGAATGGATTGTCTCCCTTGAGAGAGGGAGGGATGGCTGTTTCCCCTCTATGCTGGCGTGCATAGACGTGATACGAGTGGAAGGAAAGGCAACCCAAGCTGCGGGCAGCGCGAGTGAGCCAAGGGGAGCACACGTTCACATATGCGCGCGCACGAGTCCACGCAGGCGCTCTCAGCCGAGCCGGGTGCAGAAGGGACCCTCCCGCCCCCGCTCGGTTCCCAGCTGCCTGCTCGGGGTCGTCCAGCAGCGCCGCCCACCAATCCATCAGCCGACAGCAGACTCTCGGAGCTAGGAGGGCATAAATCAAAGGGCAGGGAGGAAAGGTTTAACAAAAGGTAGTGGGGAGAGAAAAATCAGAGGAGGGGTGGGGAGCAAGAGCGATAGAAGGAGAGAGAGAGAGAGCGAGCGGGGGAAGTGAGATCAAAGGCAAAAATTCATCAGAGATAACGGAATTATTTATTTTTCCTGCTCTCAGTCTCTGGGCCTTTGAGGCCTCCACGCTGATGTATTTGGACGTCTCGGCTGTCTGTTCGCAGAGGCCACCCCAGCCCCCAAGCACGTTCCTTCCATCAGCGGCGGCTGCCCTTGGAGCCTTTTGAAGTGGGTCCTGCTGGTGTTTATTCGCCTTCGTGTAAGAAACGTGTGTGGGGTGCTGGCAGCCGCAGCTGCTGGGGTAGGGGTGAGAGGGAAGGGGGTCCCCTCATCACTCATGAGCCTGTTTATTTGGGAACCAGCGCGGCCCTTTCTCCAGTTATTACTCAATGTCCTCTACGGGGGATGCCACCCCGGCTCTAGGAGGTGGGGAGCGAAGAACAAACAGGCTGCCACCTCTGGTGGTGGTGTTACCCATCTTGCCTGGGTCCCACCGTGCCCTTGGTGTTCACAGCAGAGGTGGGAATGCAGGCCCTGGGGGTGCTCAGTGGTCCCCCCAGGGCTCCAACGGGCGCTGAGATGTGGGAGCTTGAGTTCTCATTCTGCAGTAAGGGAACTCTGCAAATTCTCATAACATCAATGCCCCTGGCTCATATTACAGTTGGGGAAACTGAGGCCATGGAGAAACTAGCAGTGGAAGGGCTTACACGGCAAGTCCAAAATAGGTGTTGAAACAATTGGCATTTGGCTAACAGCCACACTGCATTACACGGTTCATCTTTCTAAGACACAAGCTTTCTTTCTCCTCTATTTTTGGTTAACTGGCTGAAAGCTTATTATGACTTTATAATCTGCTTTGATGGACTGGCTAGTCTGGATCCATCAGTGCCAAGAACTGAATGGTCTAAGTGGAAAACACTAAAATTATGGAAAGGGCTGTTGTGGACAGCACAGTTATCACGCACAAAGAAGAAAATCATTTTGCTGGTAAGAAGGGAGGCAATAAATGCAGTGACTAGATCCTCTCTCCCTTGGACCTCTGCAAGGACTCAGTGGGACAACAGGCAGCACTTGTATGACATGGTGCATGGCCACTGTTTGCAGTGTCTGATGAGATACCTTCAGAACAACCCTGAGATAGGTGTACGCCATTCTGTTTTACAGGTGGGCACACTGAGGCTCACAGAGGCCAACAAGCTTATCAAGCCCACCTCTAGGGCCTGTCCTAGGTCTCCAGAGGGCAGCCATGAAGAAGCTCCAGCTTGCCTCCCCAAGTCTTTGTAACACCTGGTAACTGCAGGGTAGGGGTGACTCTGTGCTATGACCCCTGGGCAGGGCCCTTGGGAGTGGGAACCAGGATGGGGAGGTGTTGAGGCAATGGGAGCTCCTACTTCCGGTAACACTTCCACTTTGTCCCACAGAGGCAGGGAGCAAAGTTTTGTAAGAGAGGCCATGGGCCAGCTGCATCCTGGCTATAGGAACTGGGGTACCGGGGGGGGGCTGGGAGAAGTGGCCCTCCTGGGCACGTGTAGCTGAGGCCAAGCTGCTCCTTGAGAAGGGAACCAATATGGGCTCCTTGTGTCCTAGACCTAGCAGAGGAGGTTGTTGGGGCAGATCCAAGAGACCTGCAGGCTCTCTGGTGGGTAGACAAGGGCTCTCCAGTGCTGGAGGCGTTGCTGAGCTTCTGGTTTGTGTGAATGGAGCCGGCGCCTGCTTTGGCAACATGGCCTCTTCACAAAGCATGGGTGCAAATGCCTCTCAGATGTCTCTCTCTCCTCTCATCTGAGTACGCCTACAGGAGGGTTGGTGGTGTGCCACAGTTGTCCACAACTGCAACGGGGACAGAGGGCGACCGCGGCAATGTGGCTTCCCTCTCCTGTCCTCACAGGGACTCCACCGGCTGGATTCTGCTCAGGAGGAAATCTCCAGGAAGGCATTCTCTGAAGCCACTGCTTCTAGATTGTGCAGACAAAGATGCGCCCCCCCCCTCCCCCGCCAGGACCCTCGACGATGCAAAAGCTCACAGGCGGAGGGGCAGGCTGTTGTGGAGAGAGAATGGTCTGCTTTTGATTTAGCCATCATTATTTACTCACGTCAGGAACAATCCTTGGGATGGCAGATGTTGCCACGTGACCCTGGGGCTGGGGTGGGAGCTGGCAGTGCTGCCAATCCAGAAGGCTGTGGTGCGGTTTATCCCATCAACGCTGTGTAAGCTCCTGATGCGGAGAACTCCAAAGTCATGCAGTGCTGAGTGAAACACATACATATTTATCAAGGTTTCCTCCTTATTCTCAGGAAGAGACTGACAGCTCATCTTTCTGACCAGGTGGACAGCTCTGAAACTTCTACCAGTGACAAAGCAGATCCCCAGCAGGAACTCCAGACTTCTCTCTGGGTGGGGTTTAATAGTGCTGTGTTCCTTTCGGATCCTTGCTAAAAACTAAGTCATCAAGATGCATAACCATCTCCCCTCCTCTTAGCTCGACCAGAGAACTTTCCAGAAGAGGTGGTTGCAGAATCTTTTACAATTGGGGTAATGCAGGTGAGTCCCAGATACAGTAGCTTTCATGACGTACCAGGTCTATTCTCACCCTCGTTGAGAACCCGCATGGTGGGAAGAGGTGGAAGTACACACAGGATATAGGTCATTTTGGCTTTAGAGTGCACTGAATGGTTCTTCAAGAATGAAACTTTCTGAGCCAAAATTCTGGCTCCAGGCCAGAATTACCTCTGTCACCTTGAAGCTCAGAGGTGGAGGAGTTCCTGATTTCTTTCTGGTTAAAAAGGAAGCTTTGAAACAACTTTGCTCTCCTAGCACAAGGCGGCGCTGTGAAGATTGCGGCAGAGGTGGGCTGTGGGGTCTTGGTCCGCGGTGTTCTCACCACTAGAGACACATCCAGGATGAGAAACTCCAGCTTCAGTGGCACCCTGTTGCAGAGAAGTGGCACCATCAGGATGGAGGTGTCTCAGGTTCTCGGCCTGGTGCTGGAGCCAGTCTCCGGGCAGCCACCAGGTCTCTGCAGGGTACCAAAGGCTTGAGGGTTTTAGAAATCAGTAATCACTAAAACAACTTTGGCCAGATGTCAGGGGGAAGCACAGCCCTCCTCCCAGTGACACTTCCAGAACTAAGGAGCACTTGTGTTTCTGTTCTTGTTTTTAATCAGAGTGGTTTCAAATGTCTGATTTGTTTTTTAAATCTAAGGAAAGATTTAGCATCAAACTTCCAAGTACTAATTGTGAATCTACACTATTTTGCAATAACTTAGATTTACAGAAAAGTTGCTAAGATAATACAGTTGCTAAGATATACACTTCACCCAGCTTTTCCTGATGTTGACCTTTAAATGACCAGGTAAGTGAACATGGGTGTATTACCATTCACTAGTGCCCGAGTTTGGCTTTCAGCAAGGTCTCTCCTACTGTCTTTTTACTGTCTTGGCATACAGCGAGGGTACAATACTGTGTTTTAGTGATTACTGATTTCTAAAACAATACAGAATTATATTTCCTAAACAACCTAAGCCATACACACACATAAAAAAAAAAAGAAAGAAAGAAAGGAAAAGTCCCCTCTGCCCTATTAGGTTTGCTTTGTACCCTTCTAGACCACAATTGTTCAGTATGGTCCCTGTCAGTCAGTGAAGTGATTACAATTGAAATCTGACTCATTCATTTCCTCAGTCACGCTGATCATATTCCATGCGCTCAGTAGCACACATTGCTGGTGACCACCAGTCCCAGGCAGCATGGAGACCAGATCCTGACTTGCATTGTTTGAGGTGTGTTTCTAGGTTTACATACACGTGTTTAATGCCTTACATAATTTTTATGCAGTATTGACCACTACATGACATCAAGAAATGTCACCTAGAGTGTTCTGGCAGTGATCCCACAGGGTACATTCTGACCCACCTCACCCACTCTGGCTGTTGTGGTATATGAGTGTGTCTCTGTGTAGATAAATCATCCCCCTTTCAGTGGCACTTAGGGTAGTTCTAGTTTACTTCTATTACAACAAAGGGTGCGCAGAACATCCTTGTCCATTTAGGGAGAGCCCTGGGTGGATTTAACTGAGGGCAGAATGGTGTAGGCCAGTAAGAGAAATATTCCCACTAAATCTTCGTATCCCCAGAACCACTCTGCAGGCCAGTGAGCATGCTCAGAGGGACCAGATGTCAGCAGTACTGTGATGCAGGCAGCATGCCAAGGGTGCCCACATATGTTTTGGGGGGTACTTCTGGAGGAGGGGACCAGATGCACCAGCCAGCCATGCAGGCAGAACACTGGCATTCAGGTTAGAAAGTTGCACTGAGCAAGTCAGAGGGTGTGAGTGGTGTGGTCTGACTGGCAGACACTGGCTGTAGAATAACTAGAAACCAGTAGTGGATCTGGGAAGGCAGCCAAGGCAGTGCTGTGCGAGTGCTCTAGGTCATACCACTTAATCCCTAACAATGCTATGAGGCAGGTGGGGACACTGAGGCAAAGTGTTAGGGAACTACGCCAGCCAGTTAGCCCAGAATATTCTGTCTGATAAGTGACAGAGTTGGGCATCAAACTGACATGAGGTGCACAATTCTAATCTGTGCCATCAGCCTGTCCTTTACGTGGGCTGTCATGCAGGATGTACAGAGAATTCCCTGCATCCCTCCTCTGGCTTCCCATGGAATTGTGTCCAAATAAGAATTAACCACTGTGCATCCCTATGAATGAAATGACAGAGTTTGTCTGAACCCAGCAGCTTTCCACCCATGACCTTCTGTCCTTCTCTGTGCCCACTGTAGAAGGCCAGGTATTTCTGGAGCCACTAGTTCCATTTTGTGGGGGACAGAGAGAGAGGGTTGATGTGTAGGCAGCTAAACCAAGCTGGTCCTAAAACCAGATCGCTGGTGTCCTCATTGTGAGATGTTGGGCTGGAGGCACATGGTTCCCATTCTCGTTTCCTGATGAAAGTGAGCTTTACGTGAACAGTGTATGTATCTGTGTCCAGCCTCCCTTAAGGTGAGGCTATACAAGAATCTTCTGGGATATTAAAAGTATGCAGAGATCCCTGGGCCCCTCCAGGCCTACAGAAACCCACCCACTGGGATGGGGTGTGAGCCTCTGGAGTTTGACAGTCTCCTGAGATGGCCCAAAGCCAGATTAAGGAGCTAATGATTCTGAATCTACTTCCCCAGATTATTTTACTGGCACCTTTTCAGGGAGCAGTTTGTGAAGAGGTATCCTTTCAGATGCTAGAGTGTGATGTGCAGATTCAGCCTCTGTGTACTGTACTGTTCCTGTACCATCCTGGTTAAGCTGACTTCAGGGTGTCTTTTAGTGCAAGAAAAACAAGCCAGTCCCTTCTGCATTGGACTGATGGAAAACTGCATTCTGCTATAGGAGGAACCTGAGGATTAAGTGGTACTTTGCAAAGTGTGTGAAAGATTGTGTGTTGCCATACTCCTCCACCCAAATAAGCTTCTGCAGAACTGTGCATGATCATTTGTCTTATGTTAAAAACACATTTCCTCTGCAATCCAAACCCTCCCAGGGACATCAAACCTTTGTTTCCAGTGAAGACCCCTCGCCTAGAAATAGGTCCATCAGGAAGCTTTAAGTCTGGGGACTTTATGAATTTTAGAAACCTGGCTTTGTTAATAAAGTAGATTTGATTATTAAATCAGTTTTCCTAAATGTTGTCTCACATTAGAGCATTCTCCTGCCCCTGCAAAGTAAATACAGCTTACATTTCACTTCACTGATAAAGTTTCCTATTTATCCCACTCCCTAATGCTGCTACCCAGAATTTAGTGTTGACATTTTGGTGTATATCTCTGTAGATTCATGGTTCTTAATGGTGGTGGTGGAGGGATCAGGGGTGTGATTTTGCCCTAGGGACATTGAACAATGCTGAGAGACATTTTGGGTGGTGCTGTGATATCTGGGTGGTGTTACTGGCTTTGATAGAAGAGGTCAGAGATGCTGCTAGACATCCTACAGTACACAGGACAACATTTCCACAGCAGAGAGTCATCCATCCTCGAATACCACTAGCACTGAGGTTGAGAAACCCTGTTCTTGATACATTCTGTGCAAGTACAGACCCATATGCTGGCATGAATGTTGTAACTGGTGTTCTGAGTCTTGCGCTTTTGCACTCAGTATTGTAGGCATCTGTATATTGTTGTGTTCCCCACAGGTACTACGTAGTATGTAAGAGAAAAACAGAAACCTCATATTATTGCACAAATGGCACTGCTTATGTCTTTGCACAATGAATTTTCAATGCGAGTCCTCTGAGTAATTGCAGATGTGTTTCTTCCAAGCAAGATGATTCTTGGATGCCAGGAAGGCACGCTTGAAATCAGGTTTGCAGAGTGTGCTGTAGCATTGTGTTGATGAGTGGGCAGGTACGTGTGCGCGTGCGTGCACACACACACACACACACACACACACACACACACACACACAGAGTCCTATGAATTATGAATCATTTAGTTGCTGCGGCCGGGGCAGCACCCATCTCAAAGCAGGCCTGCGCTGAGCACTTGGGCTCTGTTAGATGCTTGCTGTCTGGGTCCTAAGCCTGGAAGTGCTTGTGAGTCCTGGCTTTGAAATCTACCTCAGATGCCCACGGAAGACAGAGGCTTTGCATAATCAAGTTGACAGATGAAGCTGGGCCTGCCCTGCTAGGGACAGGCTCATCCATATCCTGGTTTAAAAGAAATACTGCATTTTTAAAGAGGAAAGAAACATATTTGAGAGATAAAGGGAGGGGAAAGAGAAGAGTTTTCTGGTCATTAATTATAATAAAACGCAGGGGGAAAATGCACTTTAAAGGCACACCAAAGCCCTGTAATCTTCAAAGAGATAGAGGAGGCTCAGCTGTTTGGTGAGAGAAACTTAACCAGGGGACCAGCATTTCCACCCGATCGCGAATAGCCAGGGTGAGGGCTGTAGTGGGTGGTGGAAGGCATTGAATTAGGAATGCACTGTTTTCCTGCTTAGCTTTTCTTGGCCTCATGTCCTGCTCAGATCAAACCCTGAGCAGCACAGGGTGCTGGCTTCTAGATTTGCCCCACCATACTCCTTACCACCAGCTGGCCCATTGTTGGAGGTACTGGAAGTCTTAGCTCATCATGAAAGGTGATGTCAATTAATGCTGCTGTTTTTTTTTTTTATTTTTTTAATTTTTTTAATTTTTTTTTTAAATTTTATTTTAAAGACAAAAGAATGGAGACATATGAACCAGAAAAGCCATAAACAATACAGAAAATACAAAGTTATACAGAATATAGTAGGGAAATAGAACTGGATGTTGTATTACATAGTTATCTTCACATTAGTTAACACAAAAACATTAAAGGAAATACCAAATTATAGATAAGATAGTAGGGAATTTGCACTGGATGCTGTATAATATAAAGTTATCTTCATTTCTGCTAGTACAAAAACGACTGAGGAAATACAGAATTATAGAGAACATAGAAGGGAATTAGCTCTGG
>PVLD010001329.1:0-14612 GCA_004027595.1 Dinomys branickii | reverse complement strand
TCTCATCTCTGTTGCCCTACTACTCAATCAGTCATCTTCCCTGTGATAATAACTGTACTCCTGGGTTTATCTATATCCTTGGACTCTCACCTTGGGAAGAGATATAGCTGCCTCAGACTATACTATGACATACAGGGGTGTATACAAACTGCCATGGTTGAGGTGGGAAAGCACATATGCTCACAGCGGACCGCCCGGCTCCACCCTGTCGTCGTGCTGTGGGTGGGGGCGGGTCCAAATGCTGCTGTTTTGGCAGTGGACTGTAACTGTTTGCCCAGCGAGCGCCTGGCTTCATTATGTAACACATTGTGAATACCCCCTCAGTTTCTTTGGGGGACTATAGGCTGTTAGTGAAGGACCTTGGGGTCCTTCCTGTAACTCCCACTCAAAAACTGGCTCTTGGTGGGCAACCTAAATCCTCTACTTGCAAAAGTGCTTCTTCAGAGTATCATAAGATACCATTAGTACTTTGGGGAACTAAATCTGCGTGAAGGCTTTGCGTGGTTTTCACTGTTAACAAAAACAATACTCCAAATCATCCTGGCTGGGCAGGAAGGTTCCTGTCCTCCAAACATTCCCTCCTTCTGGCATTCAGCTGCTGCCTGCTCTGCCAAGAAGGGCCCTCTCCTAACATAAGCATTTCAAACTGCAGGTTTAAACCCACAAGAGGCCTTAAAATGAAGCCAGTGGTAAGGTCTGGGCTTTAAAAAGTAATAGAAAAATTAAAGTTCACTAATAAGGCAGATTGGCAGAGTCAGGCTGCTCCAAGATACTTTTGTTCCAGTATCATAGAGCTCCTCCTGACTCACAAGAGTCTGTTTTACACACCTATTCCTGGCTCATATGCAGAGGATGGTAGTTTAGAGTTGTCAACAGGAGCATTTACACCATGGAAACTGCTGGCCACTGAATTTTAACCCTGGAGAGCTGGTAGTTTTCATGAAGCTAGAGGTATGCTGCTAAAGGCTACAGATGTGTCAAACCATTTAATTCATAGTAAGAAAGACCAGTGCAGGAGGTTGAGCTCCCTGGGGAGCGACCCCAGGAGCTGGTACCACTGGTGGGGAACTGGAAAGACAGGGCATCCCCTGGAGGAACTGCAGTGTAGCTGCTACAGGAGCCTCGCAGACCCCAGGGAGAGCTTTGGTGTGGAGATGACCTTTCAGAGGTGTCTCAAACTGGGGCAAGATGAGCTGGGCTCTGTGCCCTTCCTACATCAGTTGTTGAGTTGAAGTGGTCCCCAGGAATCTGAAGCAGGCCAAGCTTTTGTCTTCAGCAGAGTTCCTGGAGAGCAATAGATTTGTACACCATCATTACCCCAAACTCACATCACCTGGGGAAATGAGGTCTCAGCCCTAAAGGGGGAGGTCTTGTGAGGTCCTCTACTTTAGACTCAAAGGCTAGAGAAATAAGCTAGTGCCTTGTAAAGAAGCCCCCAGTGAGTCTGCTAGAGAGAGCTCACACAGCCTAGCTGTTCTGCCAAGACCATCCCTGATCAGTGTCTGATCCCAAAATATGTGAGGAAGCCCCTCTGGTGGGCACCAGAGCTTCCTGCCCTGCCCCCTGCTGACCAGAGGTTCATGAATGAGACTAGCTGAAACCAGAGCCACTACCCAGTGGACTCTCAGCAACAGTGGCAATAGCATGTGCTTTCTTTTTAAAGCTACCACTATGGTTGCATGCGGGTTGTTCACCTCCAGTGTGTGATGATGTTGAGAGGGAGAACCCTTGGGAAGGGGCCTAGTGGGAGGTGGTTAGGTCATTGGGGCTGTGTGAAGGGATTAATGTTGGTCTGATTGAGTGAGGTCTTGCAAATACTTGTTACAAAAAAGTGAGCCTGGCTCTGATTCGTTCCCCGATTTCCTGTCCCACCATGTGATCTGTCTTTCTCACATCTTTCTACCATGATGCATCCGTCATGTGTGACAGCCAAGGCTGGGCAGATGGGACAACGTGATCCCGGACTTCAAGCCCCTGAAGCTAAGTGAGTTAAATACATCTCTCTCTTTTTTTTTTTTATAAAGTATCCAGCCTCAGATAGTTTGTTATAGTAATGTACAATGGATGAATACAGCCAGTGTTTTAGTTTTAAAAATTTTACTGTGATGAGAACACTGGAGTCCTAACCTCTTAACTTTAAGTGGACAGTATGATGTTAAGTATAGGCATAACGCTGCATAGATCATGAACTTGTTCATTTTGTGCATTAAGTTGTAATCTTCCTTCCCCCAGCAACTACCATTCTGCTGTTCCTGTGGGGTTGAGTATTATAGTATTGAGGTAACAACCCCACTTCTGTTTGGAATCAGGATCATGAAGATGTCTACATGACCAGGTTCATTAAGATGTTATTCACAGTAGTCAACATTTGGAAATCACCTAAATATCCACCATTGGATAACTGGATAAAGGAGGGACAACAGATTATTTAGCCTTGAAAAGGAAATTAAGCCACTGAGTTTTGGGGTAATGTATACAGGAATAGCTGACAAACAAGATCTGAGGTAATGTCAGCACCGGTCCCAAAGCAGAAGTGATAGTAGGATATGAACATCTAGTTGACACCCACGCCTATATTTGAGGTCTTTCTGACCAGCAGAACACACTTCTGTCTAAAGACAATGGTGAGCCATGAAGGTTATTGAATAAGAGAATATCTTTTCTAAACATTGTCTTTTCTAGAATCAGACACTGATCTAATCAAGATTCTTGACTGCTCAATCCCATTTACATTTTGAAAAGTTATTTAAAAGATTTTTATTAGTGCATGTTTGCAGCACATAATTATGATGTTCGTCATGGGGAGTTAGTCCATGTACATAACACATCTTAATTCACTTTACATCTCCTTTCCCTTCCCCCCATCTCTGGGTCTCCCCTCCCATGTGCAGTAAATCTGTATCTCCATGTCCTATTATCTAGCTTTTATTTTGCTCTTTTATTTATGCATTGGGTTTCTCATAGAAGAGAAACCATGAGATATTTAAGTTTATGTCTAGTTTATCTTATTTAGCATTACAGTCTCAAGGTGCATCCATTTTTCCTACAAAGTAGTACCCCACTGTGTGTACATACAGTGGTACCTTGGTTCACCAACTTAGTTATTTCCACAATACTGGTTGCATCATGAACCGAGGTACCATGATACTACATTCTCTTTATCTATTCATCTGGATATAGGCTGCTTCCAAAATATAGCTATTATGAGTTGTGCTACTATGACCGTGGGTTTGCACATATCCCTTATACAATGTCTTTAGCACTTTCTGCAAGATACCTAGAAGGGGAGTAGCTGGGTTGGATGGAATTTCTAGTTTTAGTTTTTTGAGGAATTGCTACACTGGTCTCCACATTAATTGCACTAGTTTACATTCCCACCAACAATGCAGAAGGGTTCTCTTTTCCCCTACAGCCTCACCAGTTTTTTTTTTTTTTAAAGGTTTTTGGATAAGAGCCATTCTTTCTGGAGTAGCATGGGATCTCAGTTTTGTTTCATTTGCACTTCTCTAGTGGCCAGAGTTGTTGGACAGTTTTCGTGTATTTATTGATCAGTGATTTGAGGGGCCAGATCTCTGAAGATCCCAGGATAGGAGCTGAAGGGACCTCGCCTTGCCAGCAGCTAGAAAACTCAGTAAGTCACTTTCCATTTCCCGAGGCCTCGTGGTCTCTTCTCTTACATCCCTGCAGGTCTGTCTACTCCACTGTTTGAATGGGAGGCAGATAGATGGTCATCGTCAAGTATGTGCAGACCTATTGTGTGCACAGCCAGACCTGCTTGGCTGCTCACTCTCGTGTCCATCGTCACACCAATTCCTCATCCTTCGCTGCTCTGCATATGAAGAACCTTGCAGGCTGGTTTCCCAGGCTCCTTGCCAGCTGGATTTGGTTCAGGTTTATCCAAGAGTTAGGGGCTGGATCTTGCCCTCTCCTTAAATTCTCTGTAAACAGCCTCCTATGCTGACTGTATAAGTGAGTGCTCTGCAGTTGATGGGCAGTCCTTTCTCCTACCAGGACAGTTCTTGATAGGTTTTTCCAGTGCAGAAAGAAGTAAAGCAGAATAAAATGCCTTTCTTGTGGACACAGAGAAGAGCACAGTAGGGAAGAGAAGAGAAACATGGAACTTCTGAGGGCCTGTTGTGGGATCAAGGGCTAAATATGCCCAGGCTAGAGGCGAGGATTAGGAGGCAGACCACCTGATATGGCCGACCAGGAGTGGGCTAGAATGTGGGAAAAGGAAACAGGATATTACAAAGAGGGAAGTAGGAAGTCATAATTTGACCAGAGGAAGAAGGGTGGCACTTAGCATATGACCTCTAGTGGCCAGTGCCATATTGGCTTGGTGCCATACTGGCTCAGCACAACACATGACCTGCAGTGCCATATTGGCTGGTCACCATAGTGACTAGGCAGGAATTACAGTGAGGCAAAAACCAATCAGTTCTTCTCATTTTTCTCTTCCTAAACTGTTGTCCCATGTTTGAGTCCAGCTCTGTTGCCAATTGTTTTCCTCCCTGGTCATCAGCTTCTGTTGAGAAAACCCACAGCGTTTCCTGGTCCAACCCAGGGCTTTCTGCTTCTGGTCTCTGTAGTGTGACCTGCTAACCTCCAGGGCTCAAGCATCACTGTGAGGGCTTGATGCTGACTTTCCATATTGAATTCCCTTTCTTGAACTTCTTGGCATCTCCCCTCTAACTGGGGCCACGTTGCCAGAGCCCCCATATTGCCTTTTACACAGTGTCACTTTTAAGCTATGCAGCACGACACTTCACATCACCTGTCATCCAATTGCTGAGGATTTAGCAGTGAACACGAGAAATCCTCATGGAGCTCTGAATTCCAGTTGGGGAAGATGGGTAAGCTGAAGAAAATAGTCTCAGTCTGTGATAAGGGGGATGGAGAGAATAAAGCAGGAGGAGGTAGGGGGTTGCAGCCCTAAGCCTGATGGCAAAGGTCTCAGGAAGAAGCAGGCATGTGAGTAAAGACCTAAAGGAAGTGAGGGGGCCCGGGCCGCTCCCGATGGCAGACGCACTCGGAGAGAGAGACGAACAGGCACAAGGGTTTGCTGTTGGAGTAAGTGGCCCCTCCTTGAGGAATCCCGGAGAGCAAAATTGATGAGTAGCCGGCTTCGGCAGGAAGTGAGACAGGTGTGGGCCAGACAGAAAGAAAATGCAGAGATGGGCTTCATGCTCCTTTCTCCTCCCAGGCACTGAGCCCGGGGTACAGCCCCAGGGCCACACTTCTCAGCTCTCTCTCCAAGAGGGATCACACTGACATCTAGAATCTAAAACGTGAAACTCAAAAGTAGGGTAAAATTATGATTATGGGGGGGTGGTGGGGCAGCAGTGAGTAGAAGGATGCTGGTCAAAGAACAAAATACCTTTGATTGGAAGAATAGGTTTGGGTGGTCTATTGTATGACAAGGTGTTCATAATTAACTATGTATCTTACTCTTGACATCACTAACGGTAGATTTTGCTTCCTCATCTCAGAAATAAAAGTATACAAGAGAATGTAAATGCTGAGCAGCATGATTTAGGCATTCCACAGTGCAGACAGGTTTCATAACATGTTGTATATTCTATATACAAGTTTTGTCAATCAAAATTGAAGAATGAGCTTCCCCTCAGTTACAGGAACATGGTAAGCTGAGACTCAGGATTAGTGGCTACTTTCTAGCTGAAGTGCCCTTCCCAGGCAGCCCTGAGCATGGGGGGCCATGGGCCATCGTGGAGGACACTTGGCTTCCCCTGCAGTCGATTGGTACTTGGTTTGCCTCTCAGGCTGAGGCTCTCCCTGCTCACGTCTTCCCTGTTCCTCCCCAGTCACCCACAGACCCTGGCGTGCTGGTAAATATTTAACAATAACGCTGAGTCCAGCCCTTGTCAGTGCCTGTGGTGTCAGTCCTCCTGCCATGACCAGTCTCATGCTGCCCTCGTGACATTGCTGAATACGAAAGTGCTCAGAGAAAGGATCCCCAGCTCCAGCTTATCAGTGGGAATCGTCTTAGTAAACCACTGTTAACATTTCACTCCATCTCTGCATTTATATTCTGTGTATCAAAAGGACACAGAGATCCGAGAGTCCTGGTCTCCCAATCCTGCCCATGAGCGCTACTAGTAAGATCTCTTGAATGCCTTCTGACCCTGCTCATTTCCTTCATACTCCGTTCTAGGGAATAAAGGCAGAGAGTAGGGGACAAAATGTTTCAAAATCTCTTAAGCATGTACTAGCTGCTCATTAGCCTAAAACAGCTAAACTCTTTTCCTTGACCTACAAAGCCGTCTAGCATCCAGTCTCATTGCTTTTTCTTTCTGCAGTGCTGGAGACTGAACCCAGGGCCCTCACACTGAACCTCATCTCTAGTTCTTTTCTTCTTTAACTTTTTAAAATTTCCAGAAAGTGTCTCATTTAATTGCCCAGGCTGGGCTTCAGTATGTGAACCTTCTGATATAGGAATGAGATCAGACCTCCAAATGATATATGAGAAACATCACTCCCAACGGTTAGATGTCAGAAGTGCTGAGTTTGTGTTCCCCAAAAATCAAAGAATGAATTCTACAGAACAGCAGAAGAGTAGGAAATATTTATTGAGGGAGAGAGATACGGCTCCTGAGACAGGAGGGGTCCCATATGGGATGCCAACGAACCGACTTCTCAGAGGAAGTTTTATAGAGCAAAATCATGAGGTGGTTACAATGTGGGACAATACTATTACCAACTAATAAGAGTATAAGTATAGCCCCTTAGGTAATATTGATCCAATGGGGCAGCATGTCATATAGCATGTGTACACAGAAAGGACAAAGATCTTTGCAGGCAAGGGTGGGTCCAGGCGGTCTTGGTCACCCACTGAGGTGACTGATGTTTATTGTATCAGGTGTTAGCATTTATCCCTTGGGGAGGCATGCAGAACTGGTTATTCTGTCTTTATCTTGAGGTGTGGCCTCCAACAGATGCACCTCTGGCCACACTTGTAATGTGTTCTCATCTTTTATATTGATGCTTTTGAGGGCCTATCCCTGTCTGGCTGGCTCTAAATATTTCTACCTGACTCAGCTGTCTGTAATACCCCTGCCTCTGCCTCCCAGCTGCCTTGGGCTTTCTGAAGGACCTCCCACCCACTCCTCCAGCCACATTTGGCTGCCTTGCAGTTTGACTCCAAACTCAGCTGCATCCCCTCCCCCTTAACCTCTGAAGAACAGGAAGCAAGCTCTGCCTATAGCAGGAGGGATGTGCATTCAGGCCGGAGGAAGGCCAGCCAGCAGCCATAGGAGGACATCTTTAGGTGATTGGTTATGGATGCCAAGGGAGACACAGTCCTTGAGCATAAGCTGGCTACTGTTGGGCAAGAGGAGGTGCTGGCATGTAGAAGGGTGCTCTAGTACGTGTTCACTGAGTCAGTGAAGGCCGATGAGCAGATTCAGGGATAAGCTGGAGTGTGCAGCTGGGACTCAGCGCAGACCTCCTGTGAGCCCTGAAGTTCAACTGTAACTGTGTGCTTGTCACACAATGGCCTACTAGCTCAACAGCACTGAGTCTCAACCTCAGAGCTTTCTCTGTGGAGAGGCGGAAGCTGGAATCTCATATGACTCTGAAGTGCTTGGATGTCTGCACCCAAAGGACCCCGTGGACCCACACCAATGACTGCTGGTTCAATACCCTACAGCATCCTCTTTCTTCTAAGGACAGCCCTTAGATTTTCTCTAAGTGGTCCTTTCATGGGTTCCTCATCTGTTGAGCTGCTATAAAAAAAAAACACCACTGAGTGATTGTATTATAAGCAGCAAGTTTCCAGTTCTTGGAGCTCCAAAATCAAGGGCCCAAATTCTCATCTCAGTTGAGGATTTTTCAAAAGCAGACCTGGAGCCAATAACCTGGCTAAGCTGGGCTGAGAATGAGGGGGTTGATGCAGAACCCAATATAAGGCCTCACCAATGACAGCCTCAAAGGCCGCTTGGCCCCAGGCTTGGTTGGAAGGCAGAGAAAGGGCAAGCTGCATGGACTTGCCACTGCACACAGAGCAGAAGAGGTGCTGGGGAATCTCAGAGGCAGAGCCCACCTTGATCCACTTAGCTTGGGTGCTGTGGGCCAGATATTGCAGGACCCACCCCTCACATGTGGAAGCCTTCATAAAGTCTGGTCCTGTAGATTTCGAAGTTGCAATCTCCTGCCTTGATCCCGGGCCACTTGCTTCCCAAACCTTTGCCTCTCTGCATTTTCTACCTGCTCTGAAGTTATTGGAGCCTGGTGTGAATTTAGGGACAATAAAACCATCAAAGGGCTTGGTCCTGAGAACAATCAATTGGGGGGTTTGCAATAAAGGAACATCCTGCACAGGAAGGTGTGACCTCAAGGCAGGCTGGGGAGGGAGACCGGTGGGGGGGGGCGTGGGGGCTTCTCTGGGGAGGTAGCCAGACCCGGACCCACATGTGGGATGGCTTACATCTGGACAAGGAAGAGGCCCCTTGTTAGTGGTAGTGCAGGTCATGTCTCTCCAGGGCTCTGGAAGGAAGGCCACAGCATTCGTCCTGGGCCATCTACTCTGGTTACCAATGCACACAACGATGCGTACAACCTCACCTTCAGTCCTCCTGGAAACCCAGGTGCCCTTCCCCTTTATACATCTATTCAAAGTTTCCAGTCCCAGGGCCTGGGAGCCAGATATCTTCCAGAGAAGCTCCTTCACCCTGTGGGAGACCTAGCACACAATACATCTTACCTTTTACTTGTCCTGGAAGTCAAGCACTTTTCTCTGAGAGACCAGAGAGGAAAGTCCTTGACTGCATCCAAGTGTTTGTCCTGCTTGGGGAGGCTGAGGGATATGAAGTTCTTGTCCTTGTGAAGTCTGCTCTGCATGGGGAGACAACTAATTTCTCTTTTGTTTTATGGTGTGGTGAGGAGAGCTGGGGAAAACCTCCTGGGGAAAACCAGGCTGCTAATGAGGAGAGCTGGGAAGCAGGTGGACGGGAACAGGGGCCGCTGTGTTAGTGTCATCAGCTCAATTTCACCTTCTCAGGAAGTTGTCCATGAGCCCTGCAGGTGGGTAGGGGACCTGCGCGCTAAGTGTGAAAGCGAGGGACAGGCACATGCGCGCCGGAGGGCCGTTAGGGCCACGTCTCTTGCACTTCCCACTTCTTGCCTGTGAGGTCTTCCTCGTCCCTCACATAGCTAAGTCCTGATCAGCTGAACATAGTAAGTTCTAACCCTTTAGAACTCAGCCCAGATGCTCCCCGCTCCAGGAAGCCTCCTGACCCCACTGTTTCCTTTGCTGCCCCCTCACCCCTTCTGGCTGCTGGCTCTGGTTGTCAGCCCTCTCCAGGTCACCTCAGCTGCAGACAGCTGCTGGGGCCAAGGCCGTATGCCTTCTTCTGTGGCCCACAAACCAAAGACATGGCCATGCAGACTGGCCTAGGACCAGGGCCATTCTAGCTCCAGGGTTCCCTGTGGCTGTCTTTGGGCCCCTACAGCATCTTGCCTCTTTCCTCTGCTCACCTCTGCCTCCTCTGTTCCACAAGCACCCATAGTAAGCTTTGCCTGAGTGCCTACCTCCTGGGGAAAACCAAGCTGTGACATTTCTCCATGGCATTTAGTTGTCCATAGCAGTAGTAATGACAAGCACAAGGACAGTGGCAGACTTGTTAAGACAAACTACCCAGCGCATCTTGTAGGCTGGGCTCTCTGAGGATGTGGCATTATCATGCAGGTTCTCACACTGCTGAGGAACCTCATCCCAGCCCCATAGATGAGGGCGGCTTAGAGATGAGTGGCTTGGCCAACTTTTATAGTGCAGCTATGATTGGACACTAAACCTATGCCCATAGGCAAGAGTCTGCTGGTACCTGGTTCTTGGCTTGTCACTTTCTATTGATCTCGGTATGGGCCACAGGCTAAGTTTACCTCTTACTTCTGTGGTCCAGGGATCACACATCAGTGTCTTTCCAAAGCACCCCAGTGCCAGAGATGAACCCTCCCAACCCTCATCAGCCATACCAAGTCCGGTGGTGTCACCCTATTGCCTCAGAACTTACTTGGTCTGTGTACAAGTTCCTTTTCATGCTTCTCAGCACAGACCCCACAGATCACCATTAACAGTTCCAGCCAAAGGACTCCCATACCTTCATTAGCTAACACAAAGATTTTACAGATGGTACCGCAAGACCCTGGTGGGGTATGACTTGTTCACTGTCATGCATGTCGGAACTGTTTCCTGTCTGGGAGATGGTAAGGTGTCTGTGCTTACAGAGACTTTGTTGTACAAGGTGATTCGCTCAGAAGCAGCACAAGGTCTTCTTGTGGGCTTTTCTAGAGGATACTTGGGGGCCAGGGCAAGCTAAGTGTATGTCCTCAGAAGGTCTGTGCCCCGTGGTGTTGGGGTAACTGTTGGGTAGAACCATGACCCGGAGATCAGTATTGGAACACACACAACTCCCAGATCCTTATCCCATTTTATAGTTGAGTAACCAGAGGCTCAGGAGCTAAGCAATCTGTGCCATCTCCTAGCTGTCACGAGGAACAAGTGCTTCCACCTTCCAGCTTCTACCAAGCTGTCTGTAGCTGCTTGTTTGCAGATGAGCAGCTGTTACATGTGAGACTCTCCCAGCAGGGGGCAGTATGCATTCAGGAAGATCTTCAGGGATTGGCTGGCTGGGCCTCTCCAGCACGATTCCTGAGTACCTTCTGCGCTCCAAGTGTGGGATCGAAATCGAATGTGTTTCCTGTGTTTTGGAGAACATCCTGAAGACAATCACTGACCAGATTAGTAGCCTGGAAAAAATATGATTCAAGCTCAGACAGATCTGCAATAAATTAGTCCTCTTACTAGCTTTGTGATCTTGGGAGCATAATTTCACCTCTCTCAACCTTTATCTACCTATAAAGGGCAATGTTTTTTTCTCAGATAGTGGGGGTTTTGGGGCTGGCATGCTCTTTGTACCGTCTGTTTAAGGCATTCTATTTTCAGCACTAAACAGCAATCACCGAGTTTGCCCAGGGACCTGCATGCATGGGTCTTGGCGGAGGGGACAGACAGTTCATGCTGTGGTCAGTTGGGGTGACCTGAGAGCATTTTTGGACATGGGTTCTTTAGCCCCATTCACTGGTGAGGGGATTTAGTTGACTGTTTTCTTCCTGGGCAGTTCCTCTGCTGGGAAGACTTGGTTTCCTCACAGTACAGCAGATGGATTCTAACAGCAAGTGTGCTGCAGTGTCCTGAAGGGTAGCTGTACCACCTTTTATGACCTAGCTTTGGAAGGCTCATTTCTGTCATACTTTAGCAATGGAGGCAGCCAAAATGTTGGTCCAGTTCCAAGGGTGAGGATGTAGTTCCTACCTCTGGATGGGGTTTGGCAAAAGAGATGGAGAAGTGTGGTAGCCTTATTTATTTTTTGAGAGTGATGGGGATAGAACCCACGACCTCACACATGCCAGGCAACCATTGCTGTACTATTGAGCTGCATCCCCAGCACAGTACGGTGACCCATTTTAGAAAAAATCTGCCATGCCAATGTCCTCCCGGTACCAGGCCCATTTTCCTGCCTCAACCTTCAGTTTAGCAGCCTCCTCAAAGTGCTAGAGTCTCTGCTGCCAGTGATCAGCATAAGCCTGGAAGCCCTGCGGATCTGACAGTCCCAAAGGTGACCCCAACCATCAAGGACCCTCACTGGCTTCTTCCCTTCCTCTCCTTTGCTTTATGGAATCACCTCTCAAGTCAACTGCTTGTATTCACACAAATACTTGAAGATATTACAAGTTGACTAAATGCATAGCTTCAGACTATGTCCCCTTTTTGGCTTCTAGAGGGTTCACAAGAACACACCTGATTACTGAGCAGGCTTCTTGGGTATCTCTCAAGCTATGACTGCCATGAGGACCACAAGGTTGGAAGAGGGCTGCTGTGATGTGATGTTCAGGTGAAAGGAACCCATTAGCCAGGTGCTTCTCCCTGGTTATCCATTGAACTTGGTTTCTTAGGGGAGAGAAATCTCCACAGAGCAGAGCAGAGCGGTGGAGCAGTACAGAAGTTACTGGGTAAGCATGTGGGCGAGGGGGTGGACCTCAAACCCTGCATCAGCAGGCGTCTTATGCTCAGTCTCAGCTCCAGTGCCCTGTTCAGCTCGCCTCCCTTGGCTTCTCAGTGGCTACACTTCTCCAGGGAGATTCACCCTGCACCCCCATGGGGGGGGGTCTTTAGGCCATAACTGCTGACCCAGGATGTGTTAGTGCTGAGTTTATCAAGAAGCTGAATGTCCGGATTCTTCCTTTGGCTCCAGAGCCAAAACTAATATAAACACCCACTTCTCATTCATTACTCTAATTCCATCAGCAAGCTGACCAGGCCTGACCCTGCCTGAGGCCACCTCTGATTTATGGCTTCATCAACAGATGCAGCAGCTGAGAACGAAGTCGGGCATCTGGGTAGGTGGAAGGAGGGTGGGATCTAACACAGGGAAGCCATGCCAGCCTTTCTGCAGCTGGGCTAGCGCATCCAGTCTTTTCTGCCTTAGGCCTGCTGACCTGGGGGGAGGCAAAACACAGTTCCAAAGCATTCATCAGAGGCATTCTGAGAAGGCATGAAGGTCTTATCCCTCTCCACTCTCATCTTTGCATGACTAAAAGATGAGCCAGAGCTCATGGTAAGTTTAGCAATACTTTGAGGCATGGAGCATGACTTTTACTGAGTCATAGTATTTGAAACACTACCTTTTTTTGGCCTTACTGGTTTTTATTACATATAGAAAAGCATACAAAAGCTAAGTAGAGAGCTTGATGAACTTTTACAAAGTGAACACACGAGTGCAACTATACTTATGCAAACCATCCTTATGTGTTGGCATTCACGTGCTTCTTTTTACAGATGTGCTCTCCAGAAGAATGTACCATGGGCTTTCTTCCTGCATGCAGGAAGCCAGTGTCCATCTACTTTGTAGAACCTTACCTAATGGGGGTGGGGTGACCTCAGCACAGGGAGCCGAGCTGGTTGCAGCCCAGGCCATCTGGAATTACATGGCAGCTGGCAGGACTGCTGAAGGAAACTCAGGATGATGCTCCCACCCCCACTTCAGGTTTCCTGCTGTCATGGGTGCTATTCAGTGACAAAATTGGCAGCACTCAATTATGACTTTATATAGATCTAGGTTTAATTCCATCTCTGCCTCCAGTGGAGCTCAGTTACCTTAGCACTTGCTAAACAGTTGCACCTCGTAGATTCACAGAAAAAGAGAATAGGTGTATTTACCCCAGTTCTGGACACCACGCCCAATGATTATGAGCGCAGTCTTGTGTCCTCTGCCTTATGATGCACAAAGAAGTTACCAGAAAGTGCTTCAGGACCCACTGAAGTAGGGATCCTTCTACTCAAGGAAGTGGAGTCAGAGCAGAAAGGTGATTTACAAAGTCATAATCTCAAGCAAAGTCCCACAGAGCATAGTTAAGTGCTCAGTTTTACAGCAGGGCTCTGAAAGTGGGATAGTTTGTTTCTCCAAATAGCCTCATGGAGGTGAGGAGCTGGGACACTTATACCTCTGCAAACTTTGTCTGTTGGCTGAGGCTCTCCTGTTTCACCATATGTGTACCCGAAGTGGCCTGTGGTTCCTCCAACAAGAAAGGTGCTGGTTGTTAGGACTGGAAGAGCTTTAAATAGCATGTTGCAGGGGTTGGAAATATTGCTAACATACTGTATAATTCAGAGATAAGTCCAGATCACTGCACTGTCACCAGCCTTTGAAACTGTGGGTTAATTTCACCATTTTGCATGCCACTTTCACTGTACAGTGAGCCACAAAGAACTACATTCCTGTGAAAATTAAGGACCAGGAATGGTCTTTCGTCTTTGGTTAATACATTTATTACATTTATTGACTTGTGCATGCTGAACCATCCCTGCGTCCTTGGGATGAATACTACTTGGTTATGGTGTATAATCCTGATGATTTGCTGCCTTCTGTTTGCCAGTATCTTATTGAGAATTTTTGCATCTATGTTCATTAGGGATGTTGGCCTGTAGTTTTCTTTTTTTGGTTGGGTGCTTCTCTCGTTTTGGAATCAGGGTAATACTTGCCTCCAGAAATGGTTTTGAAAGTATTGCTTTCCTTTCAATATCTTTAAAGAGTTTCAGCATTAGTGGCGTTAGTTCTCTAAATCTCTTGTAGAATTCAACAGTGAATCCATCAGGGTCTGGGGCTATTCTTTGTTGGTTAAATTTTTAATTATATTTTCAATTTCATTGGCTGATATCAGGTTATTTTAGAATTTTTATGTCTTGATTTAGTTTTGGCAATTTATGCCTAGGAATCTTTTGTTTTCTATCTTATTAGAATATAGGTTCTCACAGTACTATCTTCTGAATTTTTTTGTAGGATCTGTAATTTTACCCTTTTCATTCCTAATTGCTTGAATTTGTGTTTTTTCCTTCCTCTTTTTTTTTTATTTTAGAAACATAAAAGTACAAAAACATATTGACAAACAGACATCCATTATCATAGAAAATAGTACAATCACAACTAATCTATAGACAAGGTGATATGGTCTCAACAGTAGTTGTTGCTTTATCCATTGATATCTTCGAATTGTAGATGTATGGACCCATATACAGACATGCAAATTTAGTCAGACAG
>PVLD010001328.1:0-208025 GCA_004027595.1 Dinomys branickii | reverse complement strand
TTTTTTTTTTATATTTGTTTTTCTGAGTATACACTTCAAAGTTATCAATATGTAATGCAACAACCATTGTTAATTCCCTGTCATCTTCTCTGTAATTCAGTTTTGATTGTACTATTCTTGTGCTACTTTGTGTCTGTTTGTTAATATGTTTTTGTTCTTTTACTTTTTGTGTGTGTGTGTGTGGTATTGGGGATCGAACTCAGGACCCTGCCCTTGCTAGGCAAGTGCTTATTCCACTGAGCTATATCCCCAGCCCCGTTCTTTTACTTTTAAAATAAAAGTGTAAAAAAAAAAAAGTACTTCCAGAGCATGTGAAGGGAAGATGGGTTTCAGATCATGAAAAATAGTTACTCAACACATGGTCTTACTGAAAAGTCAGCAAAGAAAGATGATGACCTAAATAAAGTGAGAAGACGTTACTGTGGAAAGTGGCTATACCTATGTTCTCCTGGTCCCTCTCTTCTGGAGGAATCCAACTGAAAGGACAGGTGACAAACAGAGCTGCTTCTGAGGCACCCATGGACAGGTGCATCTCTGTACCTCCTTTCCGTTCCTCTCCGTCACTTGTCCCCACACGGCAGCTGTCTGCATCTCCCACTATGTGGTTTCTCTCAAATGATGCTCCTGCCACACACAGGTCTCAGCAGAAAGGTGGAAATGAGACAGTCACACTTCCCTACTTGCCTTTTATTCCCCATAATTCTGTACATGAAGTGATATGATTGAATCCAACTTCAGAAGCAATATGAGGTAGTGGGTAATTAAAGTAAATTGCAATATAAGACAGAATTGGAGAAAAAATATCTGCTTCCCTGGTCCAAGTGAAAAACACAAGCCTATTTTTAAAAGCCTGTGTATATTCCTTCCCAATACACAGTCTCTCTTTGCTTTGCTTATCCTTGAATCTTTCTACCCTTCAAAACTATGTCCTTCCCCAAATAACCTCATTGCAAATCCCAGCTTTATCATGTGATAAGATCCACAAGGACTAATCTCACACAAGAGAGGAAAGTGATATTTGGGGGATCCATTCAATTTCTCCTTTAAGTTAATACAATTAATAACAGTCCAAGTCCTAAATCTAGATTAACTCTGTGAAAAAGGGAGTGTTATTTCTGTTTCCACAGATTATTTCCTCAAATACAACATGATTTACAGAATTGCCTTCATAAGTACGGATTCTGTGTTAAATTTTAATAAGTAAAATAGTACCATTTGTGCCTTAGACAGACCTGACCCATAGCTACTCTTCTGTAACTTATGCTAAGGTAAAATTTAGTTTTTGTTGTTGTTTCTAAAATTCAACCCCCACCACTATGGGAGTGTAAGAAAAAGGCTCTACTGTGTCTTTTTCACATTACCCAGCCTTCTGTTTCCTGCAAACATCCCAGTAAAAATTCAAAATCCCCTGTTCTGTACTTTTTTCTGTGGTTCATTCTTACTGGGAGGAAGGAAAGATGGAAGACAAGAAGGAAGGAAGGGAGGGAGAAGGTGTGGAGGACGCCTGGGCAACTCACCTTGAAGGAGCGATTGTCTCCCTTTTGGCTGAGCCGGACCCTATTTCCACGTATTGATGTGTGCAGAGCTGGCTGAGACCTTTCCTTATCCCTTCAATTTGCTTTAAGCAATGCATATCGGTCAAGCCAAGATGCTAACGGTAGTCTTTGGAGATGGCAAGCTCGGCAGTGTTTCTCCAGACTCCTGTGTGAGCTGGGATGAGGTAGGATGTTGAGCCAATGTTCCACGCTATTGGCTGGGATTGAGCCTCAGGATAGAGGCTATGACTTCCTGGGCTTGAAAGATAACACATGAGAGCTAAAGCACCAACCTCAAAACAGTAGATACTATCTCAATTGTGTTATGCAGATTACTCTTCCTGCAGATCCTTCTACATTTGCAGAGGTGATTTCAAGCCTCCTACCTAGCCTAGCTCATGGCACTCACCTACTTCCCATGATTCTTACAGTCACTCATCCTCAAGCCACTCTCTTCTTCATAAATGAATAAATCTGGGTTCGGCCTTGGGTCAATGCCTTTGTTCTGAATAGCCATTATCATGGCTGGACTTAGGACCCCTTGGCTTCCCATAACTACAAATATACCTTAGTGTCTTTATTCTCACCATGGGCTGCACCAAAAGTGGTAGATTGGAATTAACTCTCTAGAATTCCAACAATTTTTCCATGGGATTACAAATATAACTTCCTGGGCCATGAGGAGGACTGGGAAGGGCTCTCTAGAAGGGAGGGAGGGAGGAAAGAAGGCAAGAGAGAAGGAGAGAGTGAGGAAGGAAGCAGAGTTTTCCTTCTCATCCAGCACTCCAAGAGATGGGAAATGAAGGCAGTTGTAGTCAATGCTTATTCCTCTCCATACAATAGTTGGGATTTCTATTACTGCTGCCCTGGAAATTTGAGAAATGGAATTGGTATTAAAGCCTGATGTTTTAAGTGATTTTAAGTTCAGAGATGTGCTCATAAACAGCCTGCTGCAGCATGTATGTCATAGGTTTGCCACCGCTGGCCTATACCAGTGAATCGTCTGTTACCATGAAATGGAAATGATATTTGGAGGGTAGTTTGAAAGTGACGTCTGAGTTGCCTTCAGCAGGAAAAGAGGAATCATTCTGGAACATCAAGAACTCTAGGAAGGTGTCAAGAATACAGCTGAGGTCAACATGGAGCAGCATGAACTCACGGCTTGTCTTAGGACAAAGCAGGAGGAGCTGGAAAGAAAAGTGCCAACAGTGGCACCAAGACAAAACCAAAATTAATGTTTACCTTTCTCAAAGTCATACTTTGGAACAATTCTGAGCTCCAAAGAATACTGAGTGCACGGACCTTGTCCCCAGGCTCTTGGAGCTTCTCTTGCCAGCCTCTTGTCCCATCACTCTAGCAACCAAGAGCTTTGCCTGCTTCTCTATAATCATTTGTTTAAAAAAAATCATTGGTTTGTACTGGAAAAAAATAGTTTATTTATGGTTTTCTGTGTGATAGATGTCAGAAGCAAGCTAGAGAGAGATGGGTAAGCAGATTAAAATATAGGCTAGGGAGTGCAAGAGGAAGGGAAAGAGGACCAGCGATCCCTACCTCCAGGAGTCGGGCCGTTGTGAATCCACTCCACTGGGTAAACTAGACCTGGTTTTCTTTACAACTGACGGAATATAGAAAAATTGATGACATTTTTAACTTCCAAGTTAGGTTATAAAGACTGTTACCTCCCCCTTTGGCTCGTGTTCCTCCGTATCTCTTCTCACTTGCTGTGGTGCCCCATGGAGAGCCATGCGCAAGGCAGCTTCCAGCCAGCAGCCATAAAAGAGCTGAAGTCTGCAGACAGCCACTCGGGGAACTGAGTCTCACCCACAGCCATGCAGTGACTGGGAAGTGGGGCGGCCTCAGCCCTGTCCCCAGCATAGGGCACCTGAACTGCAAGTTTACAAGAGACCTGAGTAAGCTACGCCCAGACTCCAGGCCTGCAGAAACTAAAGTGATGCATTTGCCGTAAGCCACTAAATTTTAGGGTGATATGCTACTCAGTAGTAGGTAATCAATAAAATTATATGGCCTATTTTAAAAATATTTTATTTCTATACATAAGTAAATGACTGCACATTGTCCTAGAAATCTGAAATCCCAGGATGTTGCTATTCCTCTAAGAGAGTGTGCTCTGCATACTGAATCTTTCCCTCCAAAACTATTAAAACATTGAGAAAATACCTCAACAAACTGAGAACTTTCCATACTTATAGGACACTTCAGAAGTTTTAATTGATATTCTCAGTCATCATAGATCTAAACTGAAGAACTGTGCATGATTTAATAACCTTTACATTTTTGTCTGCATTTCCCAAACTTCCCACAGTAAATGTATCTCACTTTTTTTCCCGGTAAACTCATATTAATCATTCAAGACCTAACTCAAACATTTCTTCACCTGAGACTTTCCCCCGTCTAGGACAGGATTTAGACAACCCCTCTCTGTTGCCTTTTGATCTTGCTCTCCTAGCACAGATCCAGTGTATAATAATTTAGCTTTTTGAATTGTCTTCCCTGCTGGACCATCTATGTCTTAGTTGTCTTTACATGCTGTTAGTCTAGGCAAGTATTTTCATACATAGCAGGTGCTCAGTAATAGCTAGTGGTGAATGAAAGAATAAACAGAAGATTTTGAGAATGACCATTAAAACCTGGAAGATATTAATTAAATAGATATTTAAATGGTTCACTATTGGTGTGATGAAGACTGCATTATACAGGCAGTATAATTTCTTAGTAAGAACATTCCGTGTGTCAGCTATGCCTAAAGTGACCCCATTCAGGGGTTCCCATTGCTCTCAGGCAAAGCACTGGAACCTTAACAGCCTGGTGACTACCTACACCCACAGAATCTCGTCCTTTCCAAACTTCCTTAATCACCTGGTCCTTTTTTGCAGCACCTGACTTGCACTGGCCACCAGACACTTGCTTACCATATTTTCTCCACCATTTTGCATAGGCGGAGGTCTTTTTGCTAGCCTATGACAACTTCCCTACTACATATTATAGTTTTATTTTGTTATGTTCTTTGCACTTAAAGTTTTGTCCTTATCTGTATAAACATTTATTAGTCAGCAAACCATTACAAAATTTCATGAGAGCAGGAAGTGTGTTGTGGAACCATGAGTGACTGGGTATCCTTCAACCATGAGAGGTGGTGACCTCCTAAATATATTCATTCTCCTTTTGTACCATGAAAGTTGCAGTACTCCACTGAGGAGGTAACACATAAGCAAGCACTCTGGACCCATTTAAGGGCACAGTGGTGCGGTTTGAAGGCAAATCTGATTAAGGCAGAGTGACCAGGAAGGAACGAATCCCTAAAAGCTGTACCTGTCATGTTTCCACATTACTTCAAGACTTTCACTTCTCCAATCCAGCAGAAAACAGAAGAAGACGTACCAGTGACAGGTAGATAAACTTAACCTGGAGGACTTCATAACAGATAAGAATCACACAAAACCTCAGATTCTAAGCACTAAAGACTATTCTAAGTAGCTAATGTGCCCCAACTCAGTCCTTCACACAACACTTTGCAACAGTTAGCTGCATTTGACAGGTGACGTGGAGGTGCACGGGGACCAAGGCGACAGAGCGGCAAGGTAGCAGAGCAGGCCTACTGACTTGGGCAGGGCCACTCGGTGCCTCCACTCCTGAGCACTGCAGGGCGTTGCCTTCCTTCTGTTGGAAATGAAGGTGCTCGATACCTGCAACTTTCTTCTAAGGAGTGGAGCTACTCCAAGCCTAAGATTAAGAAAGATTTTTCAACCGTCTTCCTTACCATTCCCATCCAACCCGCTCTCACCCCCACCCCAAGGGCTTCCACATGTATAGTTCATATTCTTTCGTGGTACGGAACACTCGGTACGGGTTCCAGGGTCAGAGCGCCTCACGTTAGGATCCCGGATCTCCCCTTACCGGCTAGATAAACTTGGGAAAGTTATCCTAACACTCCCTGTGGAAAATGAGATCCACAGTTGTCTGGAGTACTGAGTTAATGTGTGTAAAGGGTTTAGTACAACACTTGCCCATATCAGGCACTGAAACTAGCCACAGCTATGATCATTGGACACAGACTCGGTTCTCTTTCTGGAGCTTCTTTTTTATTTTATAAACCCACTTTTCTAGTTTATAACACATGTCTTCCTAACTCCCATTATATCTGGGGATAAGATTTTGGCCACAACAATTGCTGAGGTGCGAGGACAGAGGATCACCGAGAAGGGGATAGATAGTTAATAACAGAAATAACTTTCCCTCTGTGCCCTTTGATTTATGTGCCACCCTCTGGTCATTGAGGAGCAATTAATACAACCATCGTCTTGTAAGTTTGTTTTTAATTTTGATTTTTACAAGTACCTGTGCAGTTCCAAAGTGTGATGATTTTCTCTGTCCTCAGGTTGAACAGTGCAATCAAAATGCCTGGGTTCTCAACCTTCCCCGTGGCTATCTGGACAGGTTCCTTGGATTGGGGTTTTTTCCATCCATAATTTTCCACCTTTTTAATGCATGAATTCTTGCTAGAGGTAGGAAGCAGCATTTTAAAAGGTTGTGGAGCCTATTATGGTGTGTAAAGTACCCTCTAATCCCTGACTGAAAGACATAGAAATGCAAAGGATTCAGTGTGATTTTATCTGCAGAGTAAGTTCAGGTCAGAACATCAGGCGGGATTTGAGCCCTATCACTTGCTTCCTTTGCTGTTGTGGATTAAAGTCAGTCCATTTTAATGTTCCCCAAATGTAATTTTTTCCAGGGATAGCTAGCCCTGTGATGCTGAGAAGGATTTAATTTATTGTGTTGTCACAGGGATGACGATGTTGGCTCAGTTTTGGAGGTGAGGAGAAAGCCATAGGAGGCTGAACTCCCCCTGGTGCGGCCCTCACAATGCAATATAATTAAGCAGAAGCAGGAGGGCACCGAAGCAAACTGTTGGGATGCTGGACAGCTTGAGAGAAGGACCAGAGAACGTTGAGAATGCAGAACGGCTCCCCGGTGGGGAGCGTTATCAGGACAGAATGGATGAGGAAGAGAAACAGTCAGCTGGAGGATTGCTGAGTGTGGTGCATGGCTGGAGGGCCGTTCTGAACAAACCACAAAGTATTCAAAAAAAAAGGCACCCTGGGATTAATTGTCATTCC
This sequence comes from Dinomys branickii, assembly GCA_004027595.1. Taxonomy (NCBI): domain Eukaryota; kingdom Metazoa; phylum Chordata; class Mammalia; order Rodentia; family Dinomyidae; genus Dinomys; species Dinomys branickii. The sequence goes on along the minus strand of PVLD010001328.1, from coordinate 201,355 downwards.
ACTGGCCTGTGAGGAAACTGATATCAAATATAATTGAATTACTTTGTAATTATTTCTTCTGGAGTATTTAACCTAAGCTCATCTTTGGAGATGGATTTTCTATCTATTCTTTTTTGCTTTGCACTGCAAATGGTTTGCAGTACAGATATTTTTCTGCTTTACTGTATTATCTTGTGCAAACTACTCTGGTTTGTTTTCCACCCTCTTCCTTGCCGATGGGGTTGTTTACTTATTGGAATTAAAGTCAGAAGTGAGCATCTCTTGCCAGCAAGACAGGATTTCTAATAAATATGTAAATAAAGCCTCTCCCAGCGGTGGCTGGAGGCGCTGCTCTTGCGTGGCCCACCCAGGCCACAGCCTGGGACTCAAGCCCCTCAGAGAAGAGGCCAGAGTCCCATCAATCTGCACATCTGAAAGCAATGAAATTAAACTGAACCTGAGAGGGCAGCAGAGTCAAGCAGAGGCACCAGGGAGGGTTGTCTGTCCTTGTGGCTGCCGACACAGGCCATTTTCCTTGACCTGTGGGTGAAAGTCTCTCAAGGTGGACGAAGTCTGTCATAAGGGGACTTGGGACATTCAGCATGGCATGGGATAGAGAAAAATAAACATTTCCTCTGCATCCGACTCGTGATCACATCAATAATCACCATGGCCATGCTGTTACCAAACCCCAGTGACACCTGCATCCTGCCTCATTTCATGTCTTGGTAATTCATGACTGGTGTCTGAGTTACACCTTAACTCAAAAGATATTTGAGGACATTGTTACATTTATCATTCTGCAAAGGAGGAAATAAAACCAAACTCCTGCAGAGCTTCAGGACAGTGTATTGAGTGATGATTAAAGGAATGAGCTCCAGAAGCAGATTGTAAATTTTGCTTAGGCACTTATTAGCTCTGTGCCTCAGTATTCTCATATATTAAATAGGTATGCATCCATTAGACAAATTCTAATTAAGCACCTACTCTGTATCACATAGGTTTTAGGATGCAAGGCTACAGTAGGAAACAAAGCAAACTCCCCGTTGTCAGGAATGCCCATTGTAGTTAGCAGTAGTGGCACCTACCATGGTGAATTCTTGCCTAAAACACATTAGTAAATCCCTGTTATACAGTAAGCCCCAATCAGCATGTACTCGCATCATTCACACAACAGAGCAGAATATAGATTCATGGGCCTTTCAGGTTGGGCTCTGATCCCAGAACAATGCTGTCTGTGGTCACATAGGGTCCCAGGCAAATTGTAGATAAACCCTGCGTGAAGTTCTAAAAGACTGGGACCTGGTCAGCAGGATGGAGCAGCAGATGAGGCGCAGTGTAGCTGGCCAAGCAATGAGTGGGGGAGCTCTGCAGTAGCACAGATGACTGGGGAGAGCTGACTTCCTGACACCCTCTGCCTGCCTCCTCAGAGACTGTCCCAAAGCCTTGGTGGTCCAGAGTACCTGCTTTGGGTGAATGTGCCCCAGCCACAGGTATGCTGTCTTTATTCTCAGACCCAAACTAGTTTTGTAGATGTGGCTTCAGTTTAATGGCATAGCCAGCCTTGTTTTCTGTTGATCTATTTCCCGGTGGAATAAAGTTGAGTGGGCCTAGGGGGCAGTGCCTCCTTTCTAGCACTCCGGGTCCTCTCCCCCCTTAATGGGTTTTGCAAAATGAATTCCCGGCAAGAAATCCAGGGCTTGAGGGGTACAAAGCACCCAAGCTTCGTCGGAGTGGCGTGCTTCCACAAGTCCCCCCGTGATGAAAAGAAGAATTAATTAGAGCTGTAAATTATGGATTAGTCATCACTGCACATTATAAGGAGGAGATAGCAGCTAAGGTTGGTGTTAAAGACTGTACGCTTTCATATGTGAGTGCAGCCTCCTCTGGGGCTCCCTGCCTTCCCTTCCCTTCTCTCAGGGCATCTGACCCTGACACATTCTAGATTGCCTTACCCACTGGAAAACCAAGTGTGTGTTCACACCCACCTCAGGGATTAAACACTGTCAGAAAGTGCTGGAGCTACCTTTTGGATTGAAGCCATATCCAAAGAGAAAAACAGTCTTGTTACATATTAAACAGCAACCTCCAAGTGTCATCAAGCCATGGAGATAGACACGCAACATCCCTTCAACAGTAGAATTATTCATTTTGGTATTAGGCAAGGAGACAAATTTCAAAATGAAATTTCTAATATCGTAGAATGTTAAGCAGCCATTAAAATGTTATTTACATAGAGTTTTAAATGATATGGAAAAATCTTGTAACCTTAAGCGCAAAAAGTGGAATAAAAAATTACATTAATATACAGAATGATTTTAATAATGTTTTAAAAGCATAGGGGAAAATTTGAAGGAAATAAGCCTAAATTTCAGGATGGTAGAATTAGAAATGATGTCTCTTGTTCTTTTAAAAATATATGCATTTTCTGTTAGAACGTGAGTATGTACTACATTTATAAGTAACATCAGAGTATAATGATGCTTTTGAAACCTCTAAAGCAGCAGTGATAATCAAGCTGATCAAAGGCCACTTGATCATTCCAAAATGGTGGCCTTTGATTGTCTCAGGCAGAGGCAATGAATAGCTTAGAGGAGGCAATTTCTCACCTGTGTGTTTTCTTTGTTGCTTGCACCTGTGGGAGTGTTCCTGCTGTTTAGGCACCCATCTCAGTGTGCCTATCTTAGAACTGCCAACTAGAGAATGTTTTTCAAAAGATTTCCCTGACAGCATTGCAAAGAATGTATCAGAGGGGCTCTGGAGTCAGGAGACAGTCACAGGGTTGTACAGGCAACAAACACTGGTCGTTTAGATTCATGTGCAAGCAGTGAAGATGAGAAACCCGTGGACACTTGGAGTGACAGGAATTGAAAGCAGTATGTCAAAATAATGGACTTCTAAAGGAGAAATGCATAGGAGAGCTAATTGTTAACAATTATGCCTATTTTTCTGGCTCTAGAAGCACTAGAAGCAGGGCATAGTGATATCTGCATTATAGGAACGATCAGGACAGTCGCAAGTTCAAGAACAGCCTGGATAATTTAGCAAGACCCTATCTCAAAATTTGTAACATTGTTTTTAAGTTGAGGGATGGCTGGAGATGTAACTCAGGCCTGCATTCAGTACCCAGTCCTAAAAGGAGAAGGAGGAGGAGAAGGCCAAGGAGAAGGACAGGAGGAGAAAAAGGAGGAGGAGGAGGTGGAGGGCAGCAGCAGGAGCAACTAGAATATGGACCCGCTGGCTGCTTACTTAGAGGTGGGTGAGAGATCGACTATGTTATTACATAACAGATCACCACAGACTTTATGACTGAAAATAACAAACACTTATGAACTCTGTTTCTGAGGGTTAGAAATTCAGAAGTGGTTGTGAGGTCTGGGAGCTCCTGCGTGTCCTATTAACTAACAGTGAAGACATTGGTCAGAGCCTTGATCATCTGAAGTACTGATTGAGACTACAGAATTGAATTCCAAACTCTCTCACAGGCTGTTGGCCACAACCTCACATCCTCCCCACATGGGTGTTCCCATAACAAGGTAGTTTCTGGTCTCCCCAGAGGGGGTGAAGCCAAAGCAGGGTACTGAAGTGCTTTTCCTCATTAGTCACCAAACTCCCACCCCATCACCTGTGCTTTTAATAAAGAGAATTGCCCAGTCACTCACATAAGGTGGAAGTTCTACTTTTAAGGTGTCCCAAATAATTTGTACACATATTTGAATTCACTTTATTTGCTAGAACATAAATTTAGTTTTTTACTGAGTTTGAGGGGCCATTAAGAAATACAACTCAAAAAAAAGAGAAAAAAAAGGAAAACAAAAAAGAGATGCAAATCTCAAATATGTAGAAATATGGAGCTTAAATAAGAATATATAAAATTTGAATTTCTAGATTTTATATTAGTGGAAGATTTGAGTAGGGCTAAGATTTCTTAAGAGAACTATAGAGGAAGTGCACCGGCAAACAGAAACACCAAATGGACACTCAGGATTTGGAGGCAGATTTATTTATGCCAATGAGCACTGACTGGATCATTCCCAGAATATCAGGCCCTGATCTCTGGTGGTCTACGGCTTATATGAGATAAGCAAGCAAGAAGTGTGGAGGCAGAATGGCTTGTCAATTGGGGATTGGTTTATATAAAATGCATTATAGTGACCAGCCATTTCTAAGGAACAGGAGTAACTGGACCTGGAACAGGAACTATTGACTGGGAAAATCACAAACTAGAGCATACTGGTGGGTAGGGGGCATTTTCTGCTACATAAGATGGTGTGACCAGAGTGGGGGGAAAGGTTAAGGAATTTTAGAACTCTGAGGATCGAGACTAAGGAGAACACATTTGCAAGTGAGGTAGGAAAGGGAAGCCCAGGGACAAGAAAGGAAGGTGAGGACTTTACATCACACTGCCACGCACACACAGCTCCTGAGAGCAGGAGCTGTGTAGGGTGGACCCTGGTTTGGTGAAACATAAGCTGGACGACAAAAAGGGAAGAGTATCTACAGATAGTAATAGTTTTTTTTTTGGCGGTACTGGGGATTGAACTCAGGACCCTGCGCCTGCTAGGCAGGCGCTTATTCCACTGAACTATATCCCCAGCCCCCCTGATAGTAATAGTTTTTAATGTTTTATTTTGAACTAGACTTATAGAAAGTTACACTGCCCCACTAGGAGGGAATCAATTTTCTTAATTTGTGTTTTATCCATTTCTTTTGCACAAATAAGCAAATGTGTGTTCACTTTCTTCCTCCTCTTTCTTACGTGAAGGGTAGCGGGCTATAGATGTCCTTTATCACTTCCATAACCTTTGGCCCTCTAGATATTCTTTGTACCCTTTTCTTTAACAGCATGTCCTGGAAATCACTCCATATCAATTCAGAGACTTTTATCCTTTTTAGAAAAATGTTTGTGCCACATTCCACTATGTAAACATAGTATAGTTTATATACCCACTCTCCTATAACCAGGCCTTGAGTTGTTTTTATTTTTCTGCAATTACAAACAATGCTACAATGAATAGCCTTGTGTATTGTATATGTACAGTACTTTTTGTATTACTGGAGGGATATCCTCAGAGTACATTGCTAGCTGTAAGACTGCAGGTTACAAGGGAAGGGCATATATGATTTTGTTAGATACTGATAAATTTTCTTACACAGGAAATGAGAGGGGCTGTTTCCCTACAACCTCAGTAGCAAAACATGTTGCCACATCTTTAAGTATTTCTCAATCTGATCAGTTGTAAATAGCATCTCAGAGTTGTTTTAATTGGTGTATCACTTCTTAGAAGCAAGCTTGAACATTTTCATTATTTGCACACTTTTCCTTATTAATTGTCTGTGTCTTTTTTTATTTCTCTACCAAGTTTCTGGTGCTTTTCTCTTCAATTTAAAAAATTTGTAATTTAATTGAGAGAGTCACTCCCTGTATTTGGTGTATGAGTGTTCTCAGTATCTCCATCCAAGCTGTCACTTTGTCATATTTTTGTGATATAAAGACAAAATTTTTGTGTAATCAAATTTACTTATCTTTCCTTTTGTTACAATGGAACAAAAGAAAGTAGGAATTTCAGTCACTCATTATATATTTATTGACTTAATTTATTCCATTTGCCCAATCCAAATGTCATATTCACTAAATATTTCTACCCATTCAAGGCAAAAGTCACCTCTGAGGTGACTTCTGTTTACTTCTCTGAGTCCTTTTCCTACCCAAATGGAAATAAGTTGGAACTTTCCTAGTTTCTAAGCAGAAGGTTTTATCAAGTTACTCACTTCCACCAAATTTTGCTAACTCACCTTGATTTCTACTTAGATAGATTCTTGGCTGTGCTTAGTATGTTATTTTCTTGTAACTCAAAGACATTCTGTCTCCTAGAAGAACAGAAATCTCTTAGCAGTCTACCACCACCTACTACTTACCTAACAACTGGCAAAACAAATGTTTAACACAGACCAGAGCTAGTGGATTCCATGTGTGTACATAAGTACCTGTTTCACAGAAGACTATACTGTAGCGTCACCAGCAGTGACTGCATTCCAGCTGCACTGACTCCCTGTTTCCAAATAAACTCCCTGAGGGTGCTCAGGGTCCTATCAGAGAGTCAGAGCCACAGCCTTGTCCCTGTGGAACTCAGTCTCACACAAATTGAAAGTAAACACAGGAGAGAAGTAGATTCCAGCAGAAAAGGGTCTGTAAGCAAGAGCCTGTCTCTGAGTAGCAGGGTGCCGGCTCTCAGCACAGTAGTCGTTCATTAAGAGAAGGGAAACTCAGGGAGGGCTTGTCAAGAAGGGGCCTCAGAGGAATCCTGGAAAAACAGGTGAGATTTGGGTGGATGACAAAAACAGTAGAACGGAAGAGCAAGCGGACGTGTCATTCCTTCATCTCACTATGTTGTACTGCGCTGAGTGTCTTCTACGTGCAAATAGCAATTACTGGCTACAATAAAGAGCAAAACTATTAGAACCCCTGACTTTCTCCTTACAAAGTACATGCATACACATATATTCCACAAGATTTCCTCATTATTGTGGTATGTTCTAGGTACATTCTGCTCAAATATTTATGATCCAAGTTATCCAAACGTGGCCTTGAAAATTTTACAAGTGGCCTTACCATATCTGGAATATTCATAAAACCTACAGAAAAGAATTCCTCTCCATTTTTACTTTTCAAGAGAACCATTCACATTTGTCTACTGATCTTTTCTTTTATGTTTTCCCCTCACCATCATTGCGTAGTGAGTACTAGAGCCCTCATTACACTGAGAGACAAACTAAGATCTCAGAGTAGAAATTTCTTTGACAAAGAAGTAAAGGTCGAAGGGCCACAGTGGTGAACTGGTAGTGCAAGCTCATTCACTCTTCCAGGACCTAAGAAGTCGACCTTGAAAGCAGAATGAAACTAGGTAGAGCCTAGAGAATATTTCTCCAGTACCCGCCCTGACGTGGGTATGGACACTAGGCACAATCCTCTCTCCAGATATAAACAATTTCTTTTCTCTTTCTAGGTCTCTGCCCCATCTGAAAAGTGAGGCATTTGGACTAGACATTCTCTAACAGCCCTTCATGCTAATGTTCTCTGCCTCTAAGCTCACAGACTGTGTGTGCCACATTCTTCTCTGCTTGGTCTCAGAATGTTCAGACCTGACACTGGGACAGCACCTGGGCTAGATGGCCTCAGGACCCCTGGCACCTCCATGTGGAGGACAGGGAGTCCCCCCAAGCTTCTGCATGCACATTACCATTTCCAGTCCCTGTACTGCAGCTCCTGAACTTTGTGATCTGCAAAATGACAGGTGAGGGTGCGGGGGGTCAGAGTTTCTGTCTGAGGTGGGCACATTAGCTTAGAGGACTCCGTACTGGAGTAGCGAAGAACGCCGGGAAAGAACCAGCAGAGAAAGTAAGGTCTCCTCCCTCCTGCTCTGAGCAACACTGTGAAAACTGAAGTGGAAAAAGTCAAATTACAGGGCATCTAGGGAAGCTGAAATCCAGCAGTAGGATATTGAGCACAAAATAGCTGAAGTGAACATGAGGTGTTATTGGTTTGGGGAGATGGGCTATTTCCCCAAGGTCCATAATTAGAACAGGGAAGCTTGTGCATGTAATTAAGAGTAGGGATTGATTTAACAACTACAGCTGAGCAAGTCTGAATTTTTTTTTTCCAAATAGCATTTGGGATTAGGATTTTTTTCTCTCTCTTTCTCAATTGTGAGATGTGTGAGAGTTTCCTGACTATTTAGGAAATTGAGGCTAATTCTACTTCCACAAGCATTTTTGTTGCTAATAATAATAAGATGCTTTGCATAAGTGATGTAAAATCAACAAGGTGCCCTATAGAAGCAAGATGGCCTTTGAGGCACTTTCTCTCCCTTAAGGAAGCTGTCACTGAGCAGCTGATTAATTACTGTAATAATCATAATTTTTAAAATTAAAAAAATTCTTCTTCCTATTCATTAAGTACACTGCAGATAGGTGCCAGAGGTAATTATTGTCTAGAAGTACTTCCAAATTATCTTTTCTAATCCAGCCATGCTGACATTTTTGAGAGAAAAAAGTGTTTTGTCTTTCCTCTTATGATCAGGGTGACATTTGAATATGCAAACAGTGTCAAAGTCTGCCCCATGGATATTTGCTGGAGATATGATTTATGAGGCCAGTCTATTGTATTTGCTATCGTGCTCTAAGAAAGGTCATTAGACAAAGAAGCTCTACCTGCTGGGTCCTCAACTCCTCTTGTGATATTTTAATTGTTGCTCTTGTGCTGACTCCCAGGCATGCCTCCTGGAAGGAGCTGTGTGGACACTAGTTTGTCCGCGCTTTGCATGCACTCTAATATTTGTGCTGTGGTTTGTACCCACTTTCATCCACTCTTAGGAAAGGTAAGGATGTTGAGTTTAAGGAAAGCCTGTGAGAAATCTGAACATTTCACTATTATTCATTGGGTTCAAATTTCTCCCCAAGGCAAATAATGGTTCCCGAAATACACAATGTATTAGAAACTCTGAACTGGAGATCGCAAAAAACAGGAGGATTCATCTTCAGGGGACTGACTAGGTGCTTTCCCCTTCCACCAGTTCTGTGCTAAGTACAACCAGAGCTGAGTCACGAAACAATTTAGAATGCCCGAAGGTCTCATCTTCTTTCACCTTTTTCCATACCATGACTGTTCTCTAATCCCCCAGAATGATCAACTAATGCCTAACTTTCCTTTCTTTTTTTTTTTTTTTTTTTTTTTTTTGTGGTACTGGGGATCAAACTCAGGACCTTGTGCTTGCCAGGCAGGCGCTTATTCCACTGAGCTATATCCCCAGCCCAATACCTAACTTTTGCCACTGAAAAGGGACTCACTTCCTATTTTATAAGAAGTCCCACCCACTTCTCAAGCAGCCTTAAACTATAATTTTTAATGTACTGAGACTTTTCTCCACATGAATTTGGCCAGTTTCATCCTAGTTATGCCCTCTAGAACCATGTGGAGGAATCTTTCTCCCATATTTCAAAGAAGACTCAAAAAATGTCTGTTCTGCTATCAACTAAACACATTCTCAGATGAACATGATTTAGCATGCTCTCCAATTTGGTAATAATGATGTTTACATTTTTAAAACCACAGCAGTTATGAGCACGAGTCACAATTCTGTAGATGTGCCTGGTATGACTTTATGGTGTCTCAGGTATAACTCTACTTCCCATTACTGAGAAGACTAAAGTGGCATTGTTACAGAGATATCTTTCAATATATTTATATCTGTTATGGTGAATTCAGTTGCAAGTAAGGAAATAATCTAACTTGAGTCACTTTAAAAATAAGAAAATGTATTTTCTCTTGTAATAAGAAATGCAGGAGTGGGATGGAATTTCAGACTTGATTAATTTGTTGGCTCAAGGGTTTCATGAAAGATTGTCATTCTTTCCAGATCTTTTTGGCCATATACACTGTGGACTTTAATTCTGGTTCTTGATTTTAGGATAGCTGCCAAAAGGAAGCATAGCTATGTGTGTGTGTGTGTGTGTGTGTGTGTGTGTGTGTGTGTGTTGTTGTTGTTGTTGTTGTTGTTGTTTTACCATGCCTGATAGGAGGAAAAAGACTGGTTCTCATTACTCTCAAAGAATGATGAAGAACTTCTAGCAACTTTGAATGCAGTATCACTACCAGAGTGGGTTGTACACTGACTCACAAGTCTGTCGAAGATAAAACTGATCCAAAAATCAGGCTGAGACTTGTCAGAGTGCTGGGAATGAGCTTTTGGGTAGAATCCCATTGAGTTGGCTTAATCTGTTCAAACTGTTATAACAAAATATCTTGGACAAAGTAATTTACCAATATTCTACATTTATGTCTCACAATTTTAAGGACAAGAAAATCCAAGGTCAAGGTACCAAGAGATGTGGTGTCTGGGGAGGGTTCCCTGTCGCTTCCAGGGTGGCATCTTATGCTGTGTCCTCTGCAGGGGAGTAACATTGTACCCTCACATGCAGAAGGAAGGGCAGGCAGCTCCCCAAAGCTCCTCTCAATAAGGCCATTAATCACATTCATGAGTGCAGAGCACTCATAGCTGAGTCACCTCACAAAAGATCTCACCTTTCCTTCATTTTTTTTTATTTTAAAGAGAATAATAAAAAAGGAATAATATCAACAACATAGAAAAAATAAAGCAAAAACAAAAATGGTACAGAGTTTCAGGACAAAATGATCGAAATTAACAGTGGCTTTTATATTACATACTGTTATCTTCAATGAAGTTGCTTAGATTATAAGATGTAAGAATGCAAGAATGATCAAACCATTAAAGATAATGAAAAATAATAAAAAAGTACATTAGAAACAATACAGAATTTCACTAGACAAGAAGGTAGGAATTCACGTATGGTTGTTATATTGCATACTGTTGTCTTTAAATTAGTTGTTCAGATCGTCAGATTATAAGCATGCAAAATTGGTCAGAAAGAAAAAAATGAGGCATTGACAGTTCCTTTCAATAAATCATTAGGTAGCCGGGCATGGTGACGCACACCTGTATTCCCAGCACTTGGGAGGCTGAGGCAGGAGGATCCTTGCAAGCTCAAGACCAGCCTGGGCTACAAAGTGAGCTCAAGGCCAGCCTGAACTGCAAAGGGAGACCCTGTCTCAAAAAGATAAAAAAAAGACAATAAATCATTAGACTTCAGCAGTCAGTTATTCCAGCTATCATCTATCTATCTATCTATCTGTCTATTCCCTTCCTTCTTCCTTTCTTTCTTTTTCTGCTTTCTCTCATCCGAGTTGTTCCATCCTTTGAGTAATTTCTTTCCCTTTCATAATATCTACTGTACATTTTGGGTTTAATTTACTTTTTCAGGTTCTTACACTAGGGAGACAATACAATGTTTATACATGTGGGTCTAATTTATTTCATTTATGAGTATGATCTCTAGATGCATCCATTTACCTATAAAAGCCTCAAGTTCATCTTTTTTATAGCTGAGTAATACTCCATTGTGTAAAAATACCACATCTTTTTATCCATTCCTCAGTTGATGGGCATTTGGTTTGTTTCCAAATTTAGTGATTATAAATTGTGGTGCTATAAACATGTGTGCTCATATCTCACTGTGGTACGATGTTTTTAATTCTTCTGGAAAAAAACCCAGAAAGTTAATAACTGGGTTAATTGGGACTTACAATAATAGTTTTGTGAGGAATCTTCACACTGATTTACACAGTAATTTCACCAATCTATGCCCACTAGCAGTGTAGAATGGTTCCTTTTTCCCCACAGCCTCTCCAGCATTTGTTATTGGTTGATTTCTTAATGATGGCCATTCTTTCTGGTGTGAAATGGAATCTCAGTATTATTTTATTTTCCATTTCTCAAATGACCAATGATATTGAATATTTTTAATTTATCTATTTGCCATTAGTATTTCTTCATCTGAGAAATGTGTATTCACCTCAGAATCCCATTTTTGGATTGGGTCTTTGAATTTTGTACTTATTTTTTTCTGGTGTGGGAATTCACCACTATAAATTTCCCTCTGAGGACTGCTTTCATTGCATTCCACAGGTTTTTGCAAGTTGTATCTTCATTTTTATTTGATTGTACATACTGTTCAATTTCTTCTTGAATTTTGTCTGTGACCCATTGGTTGTTCAGGAGGATGTTATTTAATTTCCAAGTGTTTTATGGAGTTTTGCAATTTCTTTTGTCATTAATTTCCAATTTTATTGCACTATGGTCCAATAATATGCATGGGATAATTTCAGTCCTTTTGCATTTACTTAAGCATGCTCTATGTGCTAGTGTATAGTCTATTTTAGAGAACATCCCATACGCAAGTAAGAATAATGTGTATTCTGATGCTGTTGAGTAGAACACTCTGTAAAGATCTACTAAATACATTTGCTCACAACTTTGGTTTAATTCTGTTATTTCTTTGCTGACTTTTTGTCTAGTTGATCTGTCTGTTTGTGACAGTGGGTGTTAAAGTCCCCTGTTATAATTGTGTTACTGATTATTTTGTTTTTCATTTCTGTTAAAGTTTATCTTATATAGTTGGGTACTCCTGTATTTCATGCATAGATATTTATTATTTTTATCTCTTACTCTTGAAGTTTTTCTATAATAAGTATGTAGTGACCATCTTTACCTTTTTTGATCATTCTTGGTTTGAAGTTACATTGTCTGCAAACAGAATAGCTGCACCTGCTTTTTTCTGTGTTCCTATCACATGGAGTATTTTTTTCCATCTTTTAATTTTCAGTCTATGAATTTCCTTTTGAGCTAAATGTGTTTCTTGTATACATGATATTGTTGGATTTTGTTTCTTGATCCACTCTGCCAGTCTGCTTCTTTTGATTCGTGAATTGAGACCCTTTTCACTGGTGGTTATAACTGATATGTATTGGCTTATCTTTGTCATGTATTTTCCTGCTATTGGTTCCTCTTTTTTCCCTGTTTAATTGCTTTCTCTGCTTGGTGGTTCTTTTATATCATTTTTATTGAAGTTGTGCTCATTTTTTATCTCTTTCTAGAATATCTTTTGGTATTCTTTGTAGGGTTGGTTTGGCACTCATGAATTTCTTCATTATTCTTTATCATGGAAATATTTTATTTATTAATTTTGAAGGATAGTTTTGTGGGGTACATCAGTGTTGTTTGCAAGTTGTTTGTTTTCTTTCAGGACCTGAAATACTTCACTCCAAACTCTTCTTGACTTGATGGTTTGTGTTGAGAAATCTGCTGTGATTCTGGTGGGCTTTCCTTTATAGGTGAGCTGTTTTTTTTTTTTTCTCTCTCTCTCTAATAGCTTATAATATTCTGTGTTTTTATAATATTTTGTTCTTTGGCTGAATTTCTGGGATCTTGATCACTATATGTCTGGGTGTAGATTTATTTTGGTTATGGCTAGTTGGAGTTCTATATGCCTCACTGTATGTCCAATTCTTTTGCCCTGCCTGGGAAATTTTCTGCTATTTCTTCTGCAAATAGTCTGTTTATGTCACTTGTGTGACTCCTGCTGTTTCATTGATACCTATTAATCTTATATTGTTTTCCTTTGCTTCATCTTGCAGCTGTTAAATGGATATTTTTCTGGTTCCTTGTTATTTTTAGAGATTCTTCCTTTCACTATCATTTGCTGCAATGCTGTCTTCAAGGACTGAACGTCTGTCTTCAGCTTCATTCAAGCAGTTTTGCCAGATTTTGATGGAATTTTTAATTTCCTAGATGTGTTTGAATCTGTTTTGTGCATTCTAATTTTTCCTATATCATTCATTCAAGGTTTCCATCATTTTTCTATGCTCCTCCTTTTTCTTATCTATGTCTTCTTTAGATGTGCTGAGCAGTTCTTTATTGTTGTCATTTTTTTACTTGAGAGATTATTTTTGATCTGATGCCTTCCATAGCCTGATTGGGTTGTTTCTTTACTTCAGTTGCTATCATTTTAGAAGTTCCAGGTGTATAACTTACAAGCTCTTCTGTGTTAATGTCTCCTCCTGGACTTATTCTAAGTGGGGTGGAGTTCTGAGATTGTGTTTTGCTCCTTCGTGTTTTAATTTTCCAAGATCTTCAGCTTCCCTGGAGCCTAGTCTCACTCTCATAATTGTGCAGGAGTGGCAGGGCAAGGACCTCAAGGATAGTGCTTAGCATGGCTTCTATGATGGTGTTTTGGGACAAGGTGTGGTTGTCAATGTTCCCAAAGCTTTCCAGGGTTCAGTTGGCCTCACACCAGGGGAAGATGGGTGGGTGTACAGTCACCAAGGCTTTTGAAACTGTCCAGGTTTCAGCTTGGCTCCCACATGTGGTTCCCAAAGCTGTCTGGGGATTAGTCTTGCTTCTGTGGGAAGGTCGTGGTCACCTTGGTTCCTAAAGCTGTATGGGTTTCAGCTGGACTTCCATAAGGGTGTAGGGTGGGCAGGTTGTGGTCACTAAAGCTCCTGAAGCTGTCCAGGACCCAGCCTACTTCCCATGCTGGTGTGGGTGGGGTGAGGGCACAGTCACCAAGGCTACTGAAGCTGTCCAGGTTTCAGCTAGACTCCCACGAGGGTGCAGGGGCAGGGAGTGACCACCAAGGCCCCTGACGCTATCCAAGGCTCTGCTTGGATCACATGCTGTTAAAGGAGGGGTAGGGGACTGCTTACTGAGGTTCCTGAAGTTGTCCAGGTTTCAGCCCTGCTTTTGCAAGGTTGCCGGTGGAGGCGGAGTGGGGGAAGTCATGGTCAAAGCTCTAGATGCTGCCCAGGACCCAACCCAGTTCCCACTCCAGTGTGTGAGGGGTAAGGGCCCAGTCACTTAGACTGCTGGTACTGTCTGGAGTTCAGCTAGGCCCTCACAGATCCCACCTTTTAATGCTATCACAATTCAAGTTAAGTTTCTATGTATGACTTTTGACAGGAATATCCATTCAACCCAGAGCAAGGGGTGACTGGAAAACTGATTCAAGATTCCAAGATCGTTGGAACTGTGAGAGATGACCAACTCTTTCAGGGCACTGTCAGACCAGCTGCTGTTTTTCACTGTATCAAGGGAACCACTGATTCGCTCCTTGTCATTCCCAGAATGATGTGGTGAGGGGAAGGGGCATGTTGAAGGCACAAAGTTGGTAACAATTGTGGAAAGTCTTTCTGAGATGATAATACAGACACCAGTTTGTGAGGAGAGGCTTGGGGTAGAGGCCCGCTCCATGATATGGGACCCCACTGGGGGGCATTTGGCTGTACTCATGAAAGGAAACCCACAGATCCAGGATGGAAAATCAGTCATTCTCCTTTACTGCACTTGAAATAGCCTTGTGTTTGAGCTTCTTCCATATGATGCTATCCAGGAAGAGCTAGGATCCCAGGCCTAGGTCATTTCTTTCTATTCTTCCTTTAACAAAGGGGCCCTGCTCAGGATGCGCTGGTCTACAGACTGAATTGCTCGTATCCCTCTGTATTTCATCAATGCTCAGTTTCCATATTATATCCCAGTACTTGGCCAGGCCCAAGAGCCCCCAGATGGAGGCGTAGGCTGCATGCCTCACCTGCCATTGTTTACTGAGACATCCTCAACCTCTGCCCCTTGGGATCCTCTCTCAGGGTGATTGTCTTCTCAGCCCCACTCCCCTCACATCTAACAATTTAAAAAATATTTTCCACTAAAAAAAAATGATGCCAGGATTTTAAGTAGGGGAGAGGCTGCCAGCCCTGTGTAATGGACTATTGTAACAAAAAGCTAGATTCACAGTGATCACTACATTAAAACTTATAACAACTATTTTAATGTGTCTTTTAATTATTTGCCCTTGTGACCCAGCTCTTTTTACCCTCTTTGGGTTCCTTCAAAACACAGGAGGAGGGAGTAGCCTTGTAACCTGCTTTTCTAAGGCTTCCTTTCTAGCTTGCAGTTGGGCTTTCCCAGGATGCAGGATTGCAAGGAGATTGGGAAAGCAGAAAGGGCAGAAATTATGTCATTGGCTAGGTTGTCAGTGGCTTCAGCAGAAGCATTGAAGCCCTATAATCTCTCCCTATGATAAGAGTGGTCTATGAAAGAGTAATCTCTTCTTCACTCTTTATGACTCCTTGACCCTTACAATAATGTTGTGACCAAGTGTCTGAATTAAATTCCCTGTTTGATATATCTAGAATGGTTGCTACTTCCTGCCTAAATGCTAAGTGATACAACAATGAACTAATTCTGATTCACTGAGTCAGCACTAAGCGTCTGCTACCCTGGAAATCTGTTTCCCTATCACCAAGCATACTTAACTGTTTTGCAAGAGGTAACAGCTATTTAGGGTTATCTGTCTGAGGGGTGAACAGAAGTTTATAAGGAACAGAAATTTATTGAAAGCACATTAAGTTAACAGGAAAGCGATTGTGGTGAGCGTTTCTAAATGTGTGGGCCGGGATTGAACCCCGTTGTGTTCTGGTTTGGTTCTGGAAATCCACTACTCCCCCTCTTCCTTGAGGCCACATGGGCAGTCTCTCATGATGTCTATTTCTTCTCCACATGCAAGCTATTCTCTTCTTTTTGGCTTGCTTA
This sequence comes from Dinomys branickii, assembly GCA_004027595.1. NCBI lineage: Eukaryota > Metazoa > Chordata > Mammalia > Rodentia > Dinomyidae > Dinomys > Dinomys branickii. Next base: position 185,375 of record PVLD010001328.1, on the reverse strand, counting down.
CTTTTTTTTTTTTTTTTTTTTGCAACTCCATGTATCTTTCCGTATATCACAGTTTCTCCATACCTACTATTTGCATTTCTTCATAGTTTAGACTCTGGGTGACCTATTCACCCCTCAACTCTATTAGGTTCCCTAGTATTTGCTGATTCAGACTCTGTACGGAATGGATCTGATTGGCCTAGCACCTTTTGCTGTGGAAAAAAATATCACTACTCTTTGATTGTCTTGGATATTGGCTGCCTTTAGGTCAGATGCTACCTGTGATCAAGGCAGCTATGGTCAGGTGGTGGGAGGCAGGGCAGTTGTAGATGACCTAAACAAAGCTTAAGGTCTTGTTTCACATTCAGGAGCAGAAATAATACAAACAATACAAACAAAGGAAACAAAAACCCCAATCAGACAGAGTACGAATTTTCTTGCTACACACTTGCAGAGCCACATAAAACATAGTTTGAATGCTGTGCTTCTGTGATTATTTTTCCTTTAATCCGGGCAAGTTAACATGTGTAAAGCCTTTAATGAAATGGAGGCTCAGAAAAAGAATGTCTTCTCTGAACCATTAAACACAACAGGAAGCACCCAGTACTTCATCCCAACAAATGTGACCATGACCACGAAGAGATATTTATTTGGCCTGTGAAAAAATAGGGCAGCCACAACAAAAAGAACAGCCCAATGGCTCTGTAGACAACCATAATATTTTAAAAAATAATTTTAGCTTTAGAGGTGTATCTTGGGGAGAACACTTTCCACTCATGCAGAAGCCTTGGGTTCAATTCCAACACTGTGTGTAATAATAGCAGTAATAAAAATGTTGTATGTTGGGCCACGGAAATATGCAATATTATCCCTATTGATGCTGACAGACTAGCTTAAGGGAGCCATCCATGATAACGGGGATATTCTCAGGATAAGATAAGGAATGCCTGTCAAGAGTCAGTTTCATTTTAATGAACTGTGTCATGCATAGAAAATATTTATGAAATCTTTAAATATCTTATAAGAAGCTTTGCAGGAAAACTGCTCAATTTCATTGTTGTTTGTTTTGAAAAGTTTTACATGGCTAAGCTGGCTATGATGGTGAATACCTGCAATCCCTGTGCTTCGGAGGTCAAGGCAGAAGGATTTCCATGAGTTCAAACCAGACTGTACTACACGGAGAGATCCTGTCTCAAAAAAAAAAAAAAAAAAGTTTTGCAGGAGCATCTAGATCATCAAGCTTGTCCCTCATCAAATCAGCAGGGCACCTATACCATTCCAACCCCTTTCTTCCTGCTATCGGCTAATTTCTTCCAGGTTTTCCCCCTGGATGCGTCATCCTGGGCTCCAGGGCCCAGCGCTGTACTAGTCCCTCCTTTCCTGACCCCGGGAGCTGGCTGAGGTGTCCTCCCTCACACCCAAACGCCGTTCACTGCCTGTAGTCTGTTTCTTGTGTTGATTACAGGGAACTTTGAATTGCAAGTTTTCCCCACTCTCTCTTTTAGATTTTATTTATGCAAATAAACATGTCAAAATCTAAATAAAGATGGCTAGGCTATCTTTGAGTTCTGCCATGTGCCTCTTTGCTTCTAACTCAAGCAACCCTTTTTAAAAAGTCTTGTATTTGCCCTCTCAGGAGAATAAAGGAAGGGTCTTCAGCTGATTTCAATATTGTTCCTTCATTTTAATCTATATTTGATATTTTTGTCTCTTCTCATTCAATCTCATCTCTCACATTTACATGACTTGCTCACTATTTCCTTTGTTTCTTTTTTCTTATCTGAAGAGAAAAGGTGGCTGGTTTTGCCAGTAATGTAAGTCCAACTTCCTGGTTATTTAATGGAGATCAATTTCCGCCTGGGAGACTGAACATACTACAGCCATGAGGCGTGCAAAGTCTGTCAATAGGAATGGAATCAGCAATCTGTAAAGCAGCAAACAGCAGCTCTGGACCAATGCCGCACACAGGTGTAGAGAAGCAGCTCTGCCCTGCAGCATCCTAGTCTTCCTCCCCAGGCCTGGGCTGCAGGCCCCAGAAACTGCTCCTATAATCCCCACATTGAAATCTGCTAAGTAAATAAAACATAATAGCTCTGGAAAGGACTCTCATGGGAGCGACTTTATCACTAGGCTCTAAACTGTGTCACTCCCAGGATAGAAGTTTGAGCTAAAAGGAAGTATCCTGGCTGGGAGGCAGAGGCTTGGGTCAAGAGCCTCTTCAAGGACAGCAAAAGCACTGGGCAGTTCCACAGGCAGAGTAAGGCGGGTGGACAGGAAGACTTGCTCTGTTGGTAAGGGGCTTAAAATATTGTGCCATAGAGTCATACTTACTTTTATGGTCACTGGGGTCCAGTCTATGCTCACCATTTCTACTATATTTTGATCCTGCACTGCATTTCAGATACAAATATTTTAAGCAAAACATTGCTGCATCAATTTTTGTGGAGAAAGTATTTTCCCGTGAACTCCATTAAACTAATTTAATTCCTTGATCAATGTTCCATATTGCACAATTTAATCATTTGTAAATTTTCCCATTTTCATTAGCATTATTTCTTTTCCATTTCAATTTTACAACCAGACTGAAACATCTCTGAAGTTTAAATGACGGTGTCCAATGCCAGTTTCAATTTGTTGTGGTTAAAATATCCTCTTACTTAAGGTTCCTGAGGCCCAGGGAGGTTAACTGACTTGCTCAATGATGTACAGCTGGTAATTGGCAGAGGTGAGATTCCAACCCGTGTCCATTACAGGCCAGTATGCAATTTTTCATCATACTACTTTTTTAGAAAAACGAAAGGGTGTGACAAGACTATTATTCCCTACCTACTGAGGTTAACACAAATCTTAGCTGACAGGTGAGAAAGTACATTTGTAAGCCATGAAGCACTGTTATTGGGAGTAATAATAACATAAGACCCATCTCTGGGTTTAGAAAACCATAGTGAATGAGTGTGTCATTACCTGGATACATGCCACTAGGCAAATGAATTTCATTTCTTTGAGACTGTGTCTTAGTAAATGCATCACAAACCACTTCAACAGATCCTGGGAGCACAGAATTGGGATTTGGCCCAAGGTAAACCTAAATATCACCTGACTACATGGCAAAAGTGGTCTTCAAGGGGATCCTGGATATCTAAAACAAATGTAGTCAGTGTGTAAGGTCCAACTGATGGCCCTGATCCATCAAAGGTGGTCTAATTTAAAGAATGCATCATCATGATATGAGAGAGATGATAATTCTTGGCACAAGGGTCACTTAGAAAAGGTTCTCAGGAAGTATGCTAGAGGCCAATGTAGGGAAAGACATTACCTCAGTCTCATGCAGTTCACAGATACATAAGAAAGATGGAGATGCTAACAGACACACACACACACACACACACACACACACACACACACACACGTGCACACACACAGATATACAGACTAAGCAATATGGAATCCATGGTCGAGGCACAGAGGAAGAACAACTACCCCACCTGAGATGCTTTCTACAGAAAATCCCCTTGATGATAGTTTTCAAGAGCAAGTAGGAGTAGGCTGCCAGACTAAGCAGATGGAGCATTCTGGGGAGATGCAAGGGCCCAGAAAAGATGAGTTGATGAGGCAGAATGGCATGTGTGGGGACACACACTGAGTGGCTGGTCTCAAGGACCACACTGCCCTGAGAGAGGAGATGGTCACAGAAGCTCTGTGATTGGCCACCTAGGTACAGACTCTCACTGTGTCAGCCCTTAGCAAATGTATCTTCAACCAAATATGTAATGGTTGTGACACTTAAGTTTTAACCATGTAATAGTAGGGACAATACCTCCTTTTCAAGATTGTGAGGAATATATAAAATAGTAATGGCAGAAAAAATAAAGTAATCATTACATGCAAAGAACATTCCAAACACTCTACATATGCCAGTCCCATTAGTCCTTACAACTTTATGAGGTTTTACACTATTATCTCTTCTTTGCAGATGAAGAAAATGAACTGCACAGAAATTAGCTAATTTGATCAAACTTACAAAACAGAGCTGGGATTAAAAGCCAGGCATTTAGAATCTAGATCCTAGCCTCCTTTTGTGGGACCAAGAAGACCAATAAATAACAGTTACCATTGCTGTTATTGTTGTTATTATTTGTCATGAAGGTCAAATCCTTGTGATTTGAGGATATTGAAGTACTAACTTGTCCCACACGTTAATGCATGCTTAAGGGTACACTGAAATAAGAAGGCGGCTTTGACGTTTGTCCAACATTTATGTACAGGACAATCTGATCTCCTGGGGCACGTGGGGAAGTAGAATTGAAGACAGCACCGCTTGGCCTCTCTTCTCTCGTCCCCGATAGCTCACTCTGGCTCCCAGCTGACATAGCCCGCCAAGCCACAGCAAAGTCCCACAGGCAAGCACTAGTCCCATTCTCCCAGCACGTCTTCATTCTAAGTGTCTTGATCACCTTCCTTCCAGCTTACTCGGAGCCACTGCAGAAGGCATTCTGTTAAGGAGCACTTACCCATCTGGCTGCATTTCCAGGAACGTGTCAGTGCCCCAGACAGAGGTGGTAGGAAGCCTCCCAGCTCACCTGCCCCTTAGTATGCCACATGGTCAAGCCCTAGCCTGGGAGAGGAAGGAAGGCATTCAGATCCTGCCACCCATATGTACGGAATAAACTCACGTGGAAGAAACCCTGTATCTCCAGTGAGATTAGACAGTTCATAGACTTCATGAAATAACAGTCAAAAGGGGGTGGACAAAGAAGTAAGATGGAAGATTAAGGCATCTGAGCTTCCAAATCCCAAACAGTGGCCTTTTTGTTATTAAACTACTTGATTTTTTTTGGTCAGAGCAGTTAAAAGCCATTATTCCATATCTCTTGTAGAGTTTTCATAATCTTTGCATCCTCCCATCACACTTGTCCAGAGAAAAGAGTGCTTGCAGTGAACAGATGACAGGGATGTGTGTCCTTCCCAAGGCCTGTCTGGTGACAATGTCACAGATGTCAGCAAAGCCTAATTGAGTCTGTCTTTCATAATGGGGACTTGGCAGCACTTCCGTCATGGTCGTTGCCATGTGCGTGACTGGATCAACTACAAAGGCGCGAATCATGTCTCTCTGAAGGAAAGGGGATTCAGCCTAAAATTAGAAACCTTTGTGAACAAAACAGGCCATAAATCAAAGATTTCTTTCACTTCTGGGCATCAAGAAATTAATTCTCCTGTGCTCATTTTCATGTTTATGCTGTATTATAAAATAAAAACCTATTTTTACTAACTTATTTGCTTTATTAGCATCAATTTTCTGTTAATGAGTTCTAGGGTGGAGGTACTCCCTGGGGGCAGGAAGTGCTTTAAATTCTCTGTATCATGAGGGACAGAGACATAGTAGATAATCATTAAATATCCACTGGATGAAAGAAGGAATACTTTTGTCTTGTATTGTGCATGTAATATATTTCAAAGTGGTTAAATCGTAATCTTTCTAAAATGTTGCTGTTCAGATTTACCATGAAGTCATCTTTTGTTCTAAGCTATACTCTTTCCCTTCAATATTTCCAACCAGGTAACTTTCAAAGAATTTACACAACTGCTTCAAAGCTTAGCAATTAAAATCATGCTTACCTCCACAGTAACAAAAGAATGTGTGCCGAAAGGGTGTGTTGGGGGGATCTGGGGACCTGCCCAAATGACAGCAGAGCCAGCACTTTCTTAGGACCCTGAGGGTCTCCTAGGTCTTCCTTCTTGAGCCCCCATCCATGGGGAGGATCTTTGAGCCTGGCACCCACTGCTCCTTAGCAAAGGGTTAAAGCAACATTTGTTCTCAGAGTATTTTGTCTTCCCCAAGATTTGCATTACTGCTATAAATTTTTCACTGTGGCTTTTATGTAAATGTAGCAAGAAAGGCAAGACAGAAAAATTTATTTGTAAGCTTTAGGGGAAAAAATGAGGAATCTGCAACTGTTTATTGAAAATAAATGAATATAGAATGTAGAATAGAGGCCAAGGAAGAATGAATATTTTGTCTTAAGTACCACACGAATCAACCCCCAGAGCACCGGTGGAGCTAACAGGGACTGTTTCAAGGGCAGCCAGACACACTCCGTTTCTTCTGGCTACAGATGGACCAGGGTTAAAATACAAACTCTCACTCATTCTAAGAAGCCATGGATCCCATTGAAAGCCCAGGCCTGGGCTAGGGCCAGAAAACTCTGAACTTGAGTCCTCATCTGCTCTATCATTTAAAGCCTTTGTCGTCCTCCACCTGCCACAGAAAAATTTCTACCCCCCACACCCACTTCTGATAGCTGCTGTTTTCAGTATGCTAATCAGGTTCCTTGAGAGAGGGAATTAAGTATTATTTATACCTGTATACATGAGCACTTGATATATAGCAGGTCCTTAATCCGTGATGTTACAGAAAGGAATTCGTTGAGAGTCTTTACATGTGAGGTGCTTTGTCAAGGACTCCCAGATTTAAATTATAGATTGCAGTTTGCACAAGTATGGTGGGGCCAACATGTCAGGAGACAATGCCATTGAAAAGATGGTTGCTACCCAGAGATCTCAAGAGGAAGAGGCATGCCACACCACAGGGACACCGGAGCAGACTGATGGGAGTAGGGCTGTGAGCAAAAGCCCATACAGTTTTTCCCTTGGGAAAGAATGGGGGAGGCAGGGTTATTTAGTTTTGGTGAGTTGGAATAATTTCCAAGTGTTCTGGGCCAGAAGGGCTGTTCCCAGTTGATTTATACCTGTTCCTCAGGTGACTGGGACAGAAGAGTAATATCCTACATCTGAGAATCTGATCGAAAAGGTAGTTGCACGTATGTGGCAAGGGTGCTAGCTCTGGATGGTTGTTATAGGGTCAGGAAAGAGAGTACATTGCAGATCAGCTAGGATCCAAGATAGCAAAGCATAAGAAAATCAAAGCCATGTTTAATACTTTCTGTATATAGGTTTAAAGGTAAATATTAAACACTTTATAGTACTTCCATGAACAAAGTAAATCTCAAAGTGATTATGAAATTTAGTTATGGTCACAAAGTAGGCAGGAGGACCAAGATTAACAAAGAAGTCTATATAATCTAAAGTGAATATTTCCCACTCTTACACGCTGTCTGCCATGTTTACCCCTTCCAATTTAGACTGCAGTGTCCCTCAACTAGCTATATGCATGTAGCTGGTTCTCTCTCTCTCTCTCTCTCTCTCTCTCTCTCTCTCTCTCTCTCTCTCTCTCATACACTCCAGTATAGAATTTCTAGATAGCAAGACAGCTATGACAAAAACTCACAACTGATGTTTGTGTGAAAAGAAGACTTGCATGAGAGTGATCACAATGTTTAATTCTACCTGTCACCAATAAGGGGAACTTTGAAGAAATCATTTAATCAACATGTACTGAAAATAATATTTTCCCCATAGTATAAGGTCAATAAATCCTTGCCAGATTGATTCCCGTCTCCCTTTCCTTGCCTGTAACAGAAAGGAATTCAAATAGATAAGTTTCAAAAGAACACTGTCTTAGTTATGGCTCTCTGCTGAGACAGAATTTGCTACCAGAGAAGTGGAGTCATTTCTCTGACTACACTTGCCAAGTGATGTGGTTCAGGAGCCTTTGGGAATGGCTTATGGGAAGAGTTTGGAAAGATTCGCAGAGACTCTGGCTGAAAGAATAGAGCTGGAATGTGTCAGGCTGTATTTGATGGGAGATACTGGTCAGAAGGCTCATAGAAATCCTGCCAGTAAAGTCCAGGCTCAGGAGGTTTCTGCTGGGAAGAAGCACTGCACTGGCTATTAGCCTCCAGATGATGTGTGTTATGCCTTGGCAGAAAGTTTGTCTGCAATTTGCTCGTGTCCAGAGATCTTGACTGAGACTAAGATAAAGGGTGATGGATTAATTAATCTTACAGAATAAATTTCAAGGCAGTCTAATGTTGAGGCCACGGCATGGCTACTGTTAGGGGCTTTTAGCCAGATCTATGTTGAGTATCAAGAGCGAAGAGGCCAGCAGAATTATTTAAAATGTTGTGAGTTTGGCCAGAAGGGAAGCTCCAGTAAAGCTATGGACTGCAAAGATAGAACAGAAGATCTTAATTGCTGCAAAGGAACAGGAAAATAGAAAAGATGGCCTGATGGCATGACAAGAACCAGCAAGACTCCAACATTTTCATCCTCAAAATTGCAAAAGTGAAAGACTTTGCTTTGAGAAGAAAGCCACAGAGCACCATGTTCCAGAATGGCAGTGAGCTAGGGAAGTTGCTCCTCAGAATTTGGTTCATAGCCACTCGAATCCTACAGCCAAGAGAGAAGGAAGCCTGGCTACTGCTCCAGTGGGCAGCAGACCTTGGCATCATCCATGTGATGCTGGTTTTAGGTGAATGCAGATGGAAGAGTTGTTGGATCAGGAAAGCTTCCCCTGAGATTTCAAAAGGCCTGGAAACCCAAGACACTGCCTCTAAAATAACAGTGTGTGAAGTTCTGAGTTTGAAGCCAAAAATGTGGAGGAAACCCCAGAAGTTTGGAGAAGCCAGGAATGTGGATCATCTGAGGAAAGCTGCAGAAAGGAAGCACATTGCGCCCAAGAGAGAAGCTTTGGAAACTATGGTCACAGTGGTGTTATAGGGCAGAGCCACTCAAGCCCTTTGAAGTTTACATCTTGCCAGATTGCCTACAATGCTGGACATGGAACTACAGGACATAAGGTTTGCCCTGCTGGATTTTGGTCTTGCTTTGTTCCCATTCCTTGCTATCCCTCTTGCTTGCTTTGCTGCCTTCTGCCTTGCATGAATTGTTTCTCTTCTGAGATGTCTGTCTGCCATGCTACTTTGCCTTGAAGCCAGCCAATTATGGTCTGAAACTTCTACAGACTTCTAGCTAAAGAAACCAAAGAGACATGACCTTAACTTGTGGGTGGATATTTTGTCTCAGCAACAAGAAAAGTAACTACTACAAATATATTATTAAAAACAATGTTCCAGAAAATTCTGACAGATTATCTAAAAGATGGCTCAGCCAAAATTGCAGTATCCCTACTAACTTCTCCCCATTGTGTGCTCACATACTGGCACCATCCAGTCAGCTTGGCTTCCTCAGGCTGGAGTTTGTGGCCATGGACAAGCTGGTCACCTGGACTGTGTGAAGAACGAGCCACATAAGTAGGTAGATGTTTTGGGATGCTGTCTTACTATGTACTTGGGAGTCTGCTGGTGTAAGAAGCGGTCACAGCTGTGATTACAGGAAGTCATTTGGCACTGAGCAGTTCTGTTGAGTCATCACTCTCATTCTTATATATGACTGGATTTTTCCTCCCTTTAATTAAAAAAGAAACATTCTGGCATTCCACAAATAACATCATTGATGATGCAGAGTAAAGAAAGACACAGAGGAGGGAAGGACCAGAGCAGAACCTATGCATAGTTTTTCCTTCTCTTTTCTCCTCTGCAGATAACTGCTGCTGGTCCTCACAGGGGCAGGAGGGAGGAGAGGAGGACAGGAGCAGAGTTTCATACATATCTAGTGCTGAGAGCAACAGTAGAAATAAAAAGACACGGACCATTTGAGTGAGAGGTGACTTTCTCCATGCCACACTGGGAGGGTTAGGAGGGTGTGGAGGTAAAGCAGAGGACAGAAGCTGAGGTGTGGACATCTTTATTGCTGTTTTAGGGAGAACATGACGTAGTCCAGTTTTAAAGGTCCTAGAGGTTCCTCTTAACTTGCTTTTTGGACCTTGAGCCCAAACCTTCACTACTCTGAGCTTTGTTTTTGATACCCATGATACAGTAGAGTGTTCCTAATTCTTTCTTTTGTTCATTCTACAAACTTCCTTTGATCATCTACTTTTTGAAGGTATGGGGACAAAAACTTACTTTGCAGAACTGATGATCTGGATGGGCTGGGTCTAGTCTGAGGTTTTGTGTAATTCTCAAATGGCACAGTGAACCACAGACCAAATTCCTCTCTCCAAAAAAGTTGCGTGATTTCAAGTCTTTTCCAGATCTCTGTTTGAAGTTTGATACAGATATGCTTGGCGAATTCCCCTGAACACTAAGCAAAGGCTTTATTTTTTTTAAGCAATGCTTTTAGATAGGAATTTATTAGATCATCTCATCTTTTTGAAGAAATAAAATCTTTCTGATAACACAATCATATGTAGAATTTCAATATATAAGCTTGTGAAAAGTGAAGTAGTGGAAGTTGTGGCAGAAGCCCAGAGATGGGGCTGTCCCTGAAGTATCTTCCTCTAACACCTGGGTACCATAGAATGAAGTTTGTAAACCACTGCCCTATTACCTTTCAAAAAAATCATACACTGAGCCAAGTTTCCAAGAATATATAGTCCCTCACCCCTGAGGAAAGTGAGTTAGAACAGGATACACGCCTTTCAGTCCCTGCTCCAGCATTCAGTTTTGCTCATATGTGGATAAAGGCCCATGCCGTGATTTTGAAGAAGAGCCAGAAATCACACAGTGCTAGATCTGGTGCATAAGGTAGATGAGTATACACCACAATGTTTTTGTTTGACAAAAATTGCCAAATACATGGTGATCAAGGAGGGTTGATCTACCTAGAACATATAAAGAATTGAAAAAAATCGGGCCCCTCAAATTTAAAGACCCAATCCAAAAATGAGTATCTGAAATGAATACACACTTCTCAGATGAAGAAATATAAATTGCAAGTAAATATATGAAAAAATGTTCAACATCGTTGGTTATTTGAGAAATGCAAATTAAAACAACACTGAGATTCCATCTCATTCCAGAAAGAGTGGCTATCATTAAGAAATCAACCAATCACTGTTGGGAAAAAGGAACCCTTCTCCATTGTCGGTGGGAGTGTAGACTGGTGGAACCACTGTGGAAACCTGTGTGGAAGTTCCTCAAAAAATCAGGATTAGAGGTCACATTCAACCCAGCTATTCCTCTTCTGGGTATCTTCTTAGAAGAATTCAAAACATCTTGTCACATTGATATATGTGCACGCATGTTTATAGCAGCACAATTTGCAATAACTAAATCTTGGAAACAACCCAAATGCCCATCAACTGAGGAATGGATAAAAGAGATGTGGGATTTTTTTATTGTGAGAAGCTGAATAAGTAAATAAGATTAAAAAATTACAGTAGATTTGGGAAGAAACTATTCAAAAGTAAAGAGAAAATGTGATGAGGGAAAGGAGAAAGGGAGGAGGGGGAAAAGCAAATACACACACATACACACACACACACAAGATAGTAAAGATAGTTATATTACTAGTTTCTCTTAGTTTATTGAAAAAAAGGTTTGTGCTGGCATTGCTGGACAATACTTTATTCTTATACCTTATACTCTGAGTAACTACTTTGAAGATAATAATATGCAATATATTTATTGTTACTCTATCATTCTGAAATTTTTTTGTCTTTAAAAAAGAGGGGTGATCAAAAATACAGTGAATGTTTACATTTAAAAAATTATCACAATAAAGGCTAAATTGCAATTGATACTTTTAAAAAACCCAAAATGTTCCCCCTGAATTTCAATACACTTATCATTCTAGGCAATGTGTCTTTTATGGTAATAATTTTTTTAAATTAAACATTCACCATATCTTTCAACCAATCCTTGCATCTACTAAAGGACTATCTATATCTATCTCTCTCTCTCTATATATATATATTACATTTAGTAAATGAATACATGATAATTTTTACTTGTGGAATAAGTTAACAGTACATGTACTTTTTGTTTCAAAAGTACTACAGGATATTGCAAGATCCAGACAGAATCCACCCAAAACTCAATAGGAAATGTATTGTGAAATTAGAAAATTGGAACCATGACACATTTAAGTATCAACATTTTTAATGGAGTCTAGTACAGAATAGGCTGTTTAGGTCAGTTAAATAAATGCATGTGGTGGTCTTCAGGGAGACTCTGAATACTTGTAGCTGTCCAACTTCCAGGCATATGGTAAGATTATGCTTCCTCATCTTGACAAAGGCCATATGATCAAGTCTGACCAATGACTCATGGGTTGAAGTGAGGTGAACAATGACTTGATTTAATGACTGAAATTGGGCCCTCCAAGACTCTTTTCTCTCCAACTAGAAATAAACCATCAGTGGCTGCTTCACATGGCCAGAGCCAGAGAGAGGATGACAAAGTGATCACAGTGTGGAAAGTGGTGCCTCAACTGATCCTCAGTGGGCAAGCAATATGGGTAAGAAATAAGCACTTTGTGATTTAAACAATCTTTTTTTGAAAAGTCACAGTGTAACCTGGCTGATACTACTTAATATAATGCTCAACAACACTATTAAATAGACCCAAACACTTTGAGGCTTTAATAAATCGAAGTTTGGCTTTTCCTCACAGACAGCAGCAGGCTGGTGAGGCCAGGGTGGAGGGCGCTTTGTGCCTCAGTTGTTCATGAGCCAGGACAATGGTCTTATGCCATATCAAGCCCACAGTGTCCAGAATCAGTCGGGGTGCCTCTCACCCAGGGAGAATGCACTAGAGTCTAGTCACATGGACACACTTAAGGAAAGGACACGGAGAAATGCATAGCTATTCTCAAGGACAAGGAATGACTGTTGGTGAGCACTTAACAGTCTCTGCCACAAAAGTGTTCAGTAAGCATTTGTTGAAAAATAATGAGCAAACATAAATGCAAAGAACGGCCTCGCTGATGAGGATTTTTTGAGTGCAGATCGTTGAATCATCTGACCCAGACAGATACATATGCGAGCATAGAGGATTCCACAGTGGCCTTGCAGACCCTGCCCCTAGTGTCTCAGTTGCTACTTTTCTGAACCCAGTCCACATTGTTGAGACAGTCTTATACCTACAGCAATATGCAAAATACCTATCCATTTATAGATTGTGAGCTCTGTCCAACTACAGGGGCTTCCATCATTGCAGTTGCAATGGGTGCCAATTTAAGAACTGGTATGACCATACACTTTGAAGTTATCAATGTGTAATACAACAACCATTGTTGATCCCCTGCCACCTTATGTGTAGTTTGGTTTTTGTACTGCTCTTGTGCTACTGTGTGTACGTTTGTTAGTGTTTTTGTTCTTTTACTTTTAAAATTAAAAAAAGAGAACTGATATACTAACCCTGTCAGCTAAATGTGATCCCTGCCTCTGCCTCTAGCCTAGATGATCATATTTCCCAAACCAAATTACAGGTACAGAGCATAGCCTTTCCAATAGCACAGGAAATAATAGCAAGAATCAACAAATGGGACTAAATTGCATTGAAAAATTTTGCCAGCAAAGGAAACAAGAGGAAAGAGACAACCTGCAAAATGGAGGAAAGTCTTTGCTAGCTCTTCTTCTGAGAGAGGATTAGTCTCTAGAATACATAAAAAACTCAAGCGTTTTGCCTTTGAGCACATTGTTCTAGCTGGGCCTCTTTAGCATTTCACACCTTGCCTGCTGAGCACCTAGCTTGGCTTCTTGGATTTCTAACTCCTGGAATAAAATAACTGTTCCTCTCTTCAGCCTGTTTATTTCAGAATCAATTGTGCTTCAAAAAATATATAAAAGCAAAGTGAAGAATAATCACTGAACAGAAGTGATACTGTTGCTATTCTAGAATATGTCCTTACAGGTTTTGTATGCATATTTATAGTTTTTAATTTTTATCAAAATTGAAGTAATCCTCTGCCCACTACTTGTAATCAGCTTGTGTCATATTATTTTGTTGTTTCATTCAATCGTTACACCCATCATTTACATTTCAAAAAATACTCCAAAATTTAACACTGAGAAAGCAAACAGCCCAATCAATTGGCAAACAAATTGAACAGATACATCTCAAAAACAGAAGTACAAATGGCTAATAAGCATATGAAAAATTATTCAGTATCTTTAGCCATTAGAGAAATGATGCAAATCAAAGTGATACCGAAATTCTCTCTCACCCGGTCAGAATGTCTATCATCAAGAATACAAAAAACAATGAATGCCAGCTAGGATGCTGGAAAAAAGAAACTTCTCTCTGTATGGCTGGTGGGAAACCAAATTAGCACGGCCACTGTGGAAATCAGTGGTGTCTATGGCCCCTATGGAGGCATCTCAAAAAATCTAAAGATAGGACTTACGTATGACCCAGTTATACCCCTCCTCGGTGCTTACCCAGAGAAATTAGTCAGCGTACTCTAGAGATACCTGCACACCCACGTTTACAGTCCACCATAGCTGAGATGAGGAACCACCCAAGGTGCCTATCAATGCATAAGTGGATAAAGAAAATGTAGTTGATATGCACAATGTAGTGTTACCCTGCAGCAAAGTAGACTAAAATTATGCCATTTGCAGGCAAGTGGATAGAATTAGAGCTTGTCACGTTAATTGAAATAAACCAGGCACAGAAAGACAAGTACCGCATGTTCTAAGATGCAGAATCAAAGGAAGTGGCATTAAAGTGGAAGGGCGACTATTAGTGGAAAATACTAAGGGGATAGTGAGAGGGTGAAGAATGGTAACAGAGACCACGGATACCATAAGAATGTACATTCATGTGCAAAAATACTGCACTGAACCCACCACTGTGTACAATTAATAGGCACTAATAAAAATATATTTCAAAACAAAACAAAAATATATAAATATATCACCATGCTGGTGGAGAAGACAGATACATGCATAAGTAAATAACTCAAAACTAATGAGATCAGCATAAAATATGCATTTAAAATATGTATTGCTAATGGTAATGGCATTCTATTATCATCAGGTAACGTTTTAAGACTATATATAGCTTTTGATATCATCTTTCTCCTGTCATTAGCCATTTTCCCCATGATGTGATCGATGCAGAGCTCCATCTAGTAGCAACAGTTACTGTTGCGGTTGTCTCCAATTTTCTGCTTTCCTTATACTTACATCGTTTGTATTGTCATCACTTCGTTGTCTCTTGGCAGGGATCTTTTCGTGTCCTTTCTCATTTCAGGAGATCTGGTTTAGTTAAAACACATACGGTAAACCCAAGTTTAGCTTCCCTGGATGCATCCAAGCTGCGATAGTTCATAGAGTCCTAAAAGTCAATAGATGGACCACACCCATACTTTACGATTTGGACCCCGCCTTCAGGGAGCTTGGCCCTCACCTATGTGACAAATAGTCACCTGTGGATGACCAGCTGAAGGATGAGGAGGGTTAATCTGTGTAGTTAGTAAAAATAAAGCTTTTAAGAAAGACCATGGAGTCTCACAAAGGACAAGATTTAAATATTAACCTATACAATATTAAATTTATTCTTTTAAAAATGTATAGAACTCTAGGAACAGTGGCACACACTTGAATTCCCAACACTTTAGGGGGCTGAGGCAAGAGAATTGCAAGTTTAAGGCAATACTGGATGTATAGTGAGACTGTCTCAAAAAAACACAAAGAAGATATTTTTATATCTTCCTTAAAATACTGAAGATAGATGGGAATTGAAAGCTATGTAATTGCCCAGGATGCATCATGCCATAAGAAAGAAACAAATGGGGGAGCAAGAGATGGGGGCAGAGAAGTGAAAGGGTATTTAAAGAAGAATTTAATGAAGGAGATAGAACTTTTCAAATGGGAAGGGAACTGAGACAAGGAGCAAGTAGGAAGAAGAAGGCTAAGCATTTAGAAAGAAGTAAGGCGTCTCACACACATGTGCTGTATGTAAGGATAGATAAACCATCGCGTACTGAAACATGAACCAATAAAATAAAAATTAAAGAACAAAGGTATGTAAAAGGCTATATAGATAGAGGTACTCAGAGAGGACTTCACAGGACAAGTGGCATTTCAGGGGTTTGGGAGACGCTTAGAAGCACGTTCACAGTGAGAAATGGCGAGGGTTGTACGGACTTGCTGCAGAACTTCAGTGCATGAAATACTTTGGTTTTCCCTTCCTGGCACTTATTCCATTCTGTCTCTTACCTACTTCTGAGCCTGTCTTATTCTTAGACTGTAAGGTCTGTAAAGGCAGAAAGACCTCCAGCCTCTCCAGCTTTATGGTTTTCTGCAATCAGCTATAAATTCTAGGTATCTGGTAAGTACCTGTTGGTTGAGTAATGAAAGGTAGAATCACTCAACAGTAAAAGAAGCAAATTTAAAATTGAATAGTGCAGCTTCCCAGGGGAAATCTCCAGCAAGCCCTGTTCCGTAGGACGCTAGGCCCCGCTGCTCTGCCTGCGCCTCTCCTTGGCCTTGCTCCCTTCTGACCTGCCTACTGATCAAAGCATTTCTGCTGATCACTGGCAGCCAGATCTAGCCTTCACTCAGCTGAGCTCAGCTGCCTGATTCTTGTGGTGTTTCTGAAAGAATAAATTAGAATTTAGTAAACAGGATTAAGAATTGCAGTTATTTCTACTTTTAAAATGGCTTTAGCTCAATTATATACCATGTGGGGTTTTTTCCTTTGTAAAAGCATTGCAGAATTAAAGTGATATTTTTTCTTCAATGCTAGGGAACTGGCATAGAACCAGCCATGAAAGGACTGAAATAAATGGACATTTTGTGATAGAATGTTAATAGTAGGATCATCTAGGTATTAGTGTCTTGATCACTCCTGTGTAAAATTTTAGCAAATGAAGCAGAAGAGAAAATACATAGTTAAATCTCCAAGTCTGCAGTTAACAGAACTTTTTTATATGAGAGAAGAAAATTTCTATACTTTAATCTGGACCATTAGGATAAGCCAAGAGGTCACAAGATGGAAGTACATTTCAACATGGATGAGAATACAAGAATAAGGTTATGATTGGGTGAGGGAGGGAAGAAAAAACCCATCTCTATTTAAAGGGCATCGGACTCTGCATGGTAGTGAGAATTTGATGAAGAGATCCAGGAGGCATTGTTCTTATTGCCTGAAAAGAGCTTATGGCCTCTAGGGGCAAGAAGATATTGGAATAAGACAGAAAACGTGGCTGCACCCTGGTTCCAGCCATAAATCTTCCACTCCTAGAATCCTGGATGGGGCTCAGGCTACCTAAACTGTCCTCATTTCATAATTGATGAAGTAACACTGAAAAGCTTCAGAGAAAAGAACTAAAATTATCAGCAGAATGCAATATATGAAAATGAATCAGAAAGATTAGAACCATCTGGGGAACATAAAGTTGAGAGGGGATGTGTGTTGAATCCTTTAAAAGAGTGTGAAAAATGTTGTGTCGCATAAAGTATCCACCGACTGGCAATTGTGTATGCGTGAGGTAGGAACTAGCTCCTGAATCTGAAAAAGCGAAATTGGGCCAACAAAAGAGTCAGTGTGTGTCTTGTGTGATTCTTCTTTATTTCCTTTCCTAAGGAGTTACTAGGCACCTACTACGTATGAGATATTCAACTGGGCCCTTAGAACACTCGTATCAATAACGTGCAGCTCTTCCCTTGATGGAAAATTTCACTGGAAAGAGAGCTATCAAAAATAAATGTGATGTTGAATTATAATTATGTGGTAAGCAGAGAGAGAAGTCACTGAACCCCATGGTACAAGTGACACTTGACCTGGACTTTGAAAAATGACTCTGATGAGGTTATTGGGCCAGGTGCAAAAGAAGAAAAGCATAAGCAAACACAGGGTGAGAGACCAGGTGGCCTGTTACGGAACATGGGAGGTTTAAAGGTGGCCCTGAAAGGTGGGCTCCAGCCCAGTGTGAGGAGCCTCAAGAAGCAGCAGCAAGGGGTTTGTGAGGGAAGGAGCTATCTGTGCCTTGAACAGCAAAATAGTGAGATGAGATGACATTTTAGCCTAGAAGCCGAGAAAAGAAAAATCTGTGCTCAAAAATGTTTTCATAAATTGACAAATGATAGATAATGAAAAAAGCCCATGGGAGAGCCCGGTTTTGAAGTTACTAACATCAAAGTCCTAGGACAGAATAACAAATGGCCTGGCATTTCTCTTGCCAAGTGTATAGTTTTCTACAAGAGTTGGTGACCTAGAAGAAGCCTGTCTGGGCTGGGAATGTCCTTGAATGCATAGGGAAACAATAGACCTTTATGGAAAAGAGAAGCATCATTCTTTTCCAACACCAAGCTTCTGTGAACCTGAGCAACTTTGCCCAGCTGGACTGTCTTACCTGTGAGGTTGTGCGTGGGGACTCAGCTGCTCTTTGGAGTTTGTAAAGGTTGCAGAGACTATAAAGGCAGCAGAGCACAGTCCCCCAAAATGGAGGTGGCATGGCAGGGGGCTGGAACAATTACAGCATGCAATCCTTTGGGGACTTACTTGGGACCTTTCCTGAAAAATCTGGAACATGTGGTGGGGGGCGGGTTGGATAGAAGAAATCTTATGTCTGCTTTTGCTAAGGTTTGTGGAAATAGCCATGTCTGTCTGGAAGAATGGCAACTGGAGAGAACTGGAGGATGCTCATTCTGCTGCAGTTGAGAGAGCATTTCAGAGGGTTCAGGCTGGAGGTGAGGAAGAGGTGGTAGAAGTGAAGGGGGTTAGCAGAAAAATTTAGGGTAAGAGGCTGAACCTGTATAGTGATGGGCTGGAAAACCCAGTGAGAACCAGATGGAACTGGCAGGGAACTCTCCAAAGATAAAACATTTGCACCAGTTTAACCAATCTTGTAAATAGAATTTTTCTGTTTATAGCTCACATAATCATTTTCCACTGTGTATTTCATCTTCACCCTTTCATTACAGTTCCCATCTTACAGAGAGAAAAGCTTGAACTTCCAGGAGGTCTGTGTTAACTGGTTTTAATGTTATGTAACAAAATACCTGTGGGGGGGGGAATAATGCATAAAGAAAACATCTCTGTTTAGCTCCCGGTTCTGGATGAGCAAGAGCATGGCACCACCATCAGCTTAGTGCTGGTGAAGATGCCATGTCAGGTGCCATCACAAGGGTGGAAGTAGGTGTAAGAGGAAATGACCACATCTCAGAGCAGGAGGTCAGCAGTGGCGGGGGTCCCTCCATCCCAGTGACATTAGGACTTCCCACCTGGCCCTATTAACAGTCACCCTAACACTATCACATAGGGAACAAGCCTGCAGAATATGCAACTTTGGAAAGGCACCAAAACCCCTCTAAATCAGGGGCAGGCAGCAGCTCAGCCAGGTTGACACAGCTGGTTAGCAGTAGGCTGCACAGCGAGAGCAGGTCTTCTGAGTCCTATTTTGCAGTTTGCTCTGCACCACCCCAATAGTGGTAGGAAATACCTCTGCCTCCTCATATCTCTGGGCACTTAGAATTCAGGCCTCAGGCATGCCACTGTCAAGATGTCTCAGCGTGAATCAGGAAACAGTAACAGAAAATTTTCTTCCTATTCCCAGAATTGTGAGTTTAGATCTACAATTGCTTCACTTTGAAAACCTGTGCTTCTCATCTCAGAATACATTTCTTAGTCACTTTGATTTCCTCTAGAGACAGGAAGGGGATTTCTATCAGGGGGAAGACCATAGCAAGCAGGTGAAGTTGGTGACCCAGCATCCCCCAGGTCTTTGGCAGTGGTAAAAATGTGCCATTTAACATCCTGTGACACCTGCCTCTCTGTCCACAGTTTCTCCTTATGTCCCATACAGATCTGGGTGCACCCAGATGGAGGACAGTGGTTAACAGTGGCCGATGATTGTTACTTTAGAGGACCAGGGGGCAGCACTACAGTGATGGTCAATGAACAGAGAAATCAATTTTTATCAGCATATGAATCTTAACAGGGCTATAAAGCAGTACCATTTTAAGCTAAGGCAGCACTAATTTCCTCTTATTTTGCTATAATAGACTCAGTGATGCCATCTGCCTCACTAAAGGCATCCTTTACTGCAGCCTGGCTCCCCACATGGAGAAAGGGGACATTTAGAAGCCATTGTGAACTGGCGCTGTTCTGTCCATACATACATACTTAGAGCTTTCAGCATTTAAATTGCTTTTTGCCGTAGTCGAAGGGATCAATAGCTCTTAGACTCTTTAAGGGATGAATAATATACAAGATGGACATTCTAAGATCTTTAGAAAATATATTCATGAGGTCATCCAGTTTCCCCTGGTACCCAACTTTGCTAGTGACATTTATTAATGTTTTTGTAGCAACAACAGGAGGTGGAGTTCTCCAAAGACTCTCATCTCTGTTCTTCAAGAAAATATTGATTTTTTTATAAGAATGGGGGGCTGGGAAGATTCTAAAAAGGAAATGCTCTAAGCAAAAAAGAAAGCTTACAAAAGAATAACTTAACTCAAAGCTGGCTTGACAAAGTAATTCTATCTAAATAGCTTTGTGCCACTTGATAGAGACAATTTCTCCTGATTTTCCCTTTGAACAATTTCACACTCTTCATGAGAGCTTGCTTTAAGAATATTATGTTCTTAATAGTAATGCGGGACTCTGCACTGCAGCTTCCTATCCATGAGAGAGGACAGCTTTACATTACTGTGGATTTGAAAAGCGAGTCTAAATTCCAACTAATTAGGGTTAATTAATTAGACGTTTGGTAAAAACACTCTGAGATGCCAGACTGGGGAGAAAATAACTGCTTCTTGATGGTTGCTTTAAAGAAAAGGCCAGGATCCATTAGAAGGCTCAGTCTGACTCAGAAATCTGGAAGTACTTGGGTGTGTGATTGAATTTGAGAGAAATCATATATTGCAATTTCTTTCTCCAAAAAAGGGAGGAAATTCGTTATACTGATTCTTCTTCCTTTTTTGGTGCTAAACTAGTATCTTCTAACTCTTCACACACAGAAGGCTAAATGTGTTTGGGGGAGCCGAGTGTGACAACGGGTAGAGGAGGGGTGCACAGGTACCCACACACCTGAGCATGTGGGAGACGTGGGGTGCCAGGCTCTGTGTAAGGAGAGGGACACAACAAGCAGAGAAACAGGATCAATCTCAGCTCCCTGTGGTTTCCAGATGACAGGGGGCTCATACAGTCTGTAAGGGGTATTTTTTACTTCACAAACTGTTTTGGTCACTATGGTAGTTGTTAATCTTGAGAAATGAGTAAATTTCACATGAAAATCCCAATGGTCAGCTTGTCAGAAACCATTACATATGCCCACCTGAGGCTGCCCTCCTGCATCTCCAGGAGCTCAGCAGGGGTGCTTCCCTTCCAGTTATCCTGCATGCTCCAGCCTCCCATCCTTTTGCTCATTTGTTACCCACCACCCCTTCCTGCGGCATTGATTTTGTGGTTGTCATTACAGACATACACACACAAAGTGGGAAAATATATGTGTCCAGGGCACCAAGGGAAGGACTTCATTAAGCTACTGTCACTGGTCCTGGCACTGTCCACGCTTCACCTGGCCTTTTTGCTGGTACTGTATCAGCACTACTGATGACCTTTTCTCTCCTCAAGGACCCCCTACACCTGTAAGAGCCTTTCAGATCACCACCCATTATGGGTAACAATATGACAGCTAGCATCCTACACTGCCTTCACCCTGGGAGCTCTGGCCTTTTGGAAAAGAAGACAATGGTCCCCAACCCTGTACACTCGCCTACGTTTACCAATGGTAACCAGGGAGGGTCAAGTGAGCCTTGTTGTCCAGGTGCCCCAGCGGCTGTTCTCTTGGCCCAGCTGGCTATTCTGGCCACTAAGCCTCACCTTGAATGCCAGCTTCCTAGATATCCAACTACCATGGACCTGCTCGAAGGAACTGCCTCCCAGCTCCTCACTGCCGTGTATATTTATGTACTAGCTTCTCACCTCTTGATACAGGGTAGAATTGCGGTCTTTTTCATTAAGTTTAATGTTTTTCTCTCCAAGTAGAATTTGGATTCAGTAAAAGAAGAGACCACAACAGTCCTTCTCCTCATGGCATCCTTTGTACCTAGTACAATACCTGGTACATAGAAGTCACTTAATAAGATATGTTAAATTAGTAAAACTCTAAGTGCTTCACATAGGAAAGACTTCTGGCAATTACGGAGAAAAGTCAAAGAGTGCTTGTGTGAGAAGCTCTTGACCTCCAGGTAGTAAAACCAAACCAAAGTGTATATGGACCATTCTATTCCTGAGAACATGGTACTCAACCCTAAGTCAGTGTCACAGTCTCAGTACCTGGCATATTCTTCGCACTACTCATCAAAGTGAATTTTTTCTGGAAAGGTCGTGAAGCTCTACTCAGAAAATCTCAACTATAAAAATTCCAGCGTATTGGTTTTAAATAATCCTTCTCAGCCTGTCCCCATTATTTTCCCTGTGGTGCCAACTTTGGAATTATACTATATACTTTGTAAATCATGTTGAACAATCCAAGGATTGAACCCTTCCCCAAGGCAGAACTATTAAGTAACAGAAGACTCTCTTCCTTGGGCCTGGCTCATAAGAAGCTCCTCGTGGCACTTTCTGACAATCTGTGCTACACTGCAAAGAGCAAGAAGTTCAGGCTGCTGTCTAGTGATCGGTAGATCAGAGAAGCAACTCAGATTTCTTTTTGTCCCAAGATGTAATTTCCCCAAATGGAGATAATCCTACTTTCTCTACCCAGGTAAAAAGAAAAAAACAAGAGGAGAAGGAGAAGGGGGCAGAGGTAATTATGAGCTTGCTGATGCTTTTTGCTTTCAAGATTTCCTTTGGCTCATTCTAGACCAAAAGTTACTATACTCTCTTAAATGTTCTAGATAGAGGAATTCTGAATGTTTCTAATATTTCATTCCCTTCATTGTCAAAGATTATCTCTTTTCTTTTTCTAAATCTTAGATTCCAAGTGAGAACCCACCACATCTCTTCCAATTAAATAGATATTTTAAATGCTCCTGTTTTTCAGGTGCAAAACTCACATGTGGAATTATAGAAAGCACAAGTGCCCAAAGGAGGATGAAATTCACTCAGCCCAGAGCAGCAGAACACCAGGCATCTGGCGTGGGTCTACAGAGCCCTGGGGAGGAGCAATGTGGACAGTCTAAGGCATCAGAGAACCTGCCTTCTCCCAAGGCCTGGAGAGTTCACGAACAGGCAGAGAAAATAGGGCAGCACAGGAGGGAGGCCAGGCCAGGACTCTTTAAGAAAAAGGTTTAAATCTCCTTTGAAGAATTGAAGAAGCTGTGAAGGACCCTGCTGAGGAAAGAGAACTTCCAGGCAAGAGGTGAGGACTCTGAGAACTGGCCACTGAGGCATCACACACAGGAGCCGGCCATCCTTGGACTACAAGGGAGCTCCATGAGGCGCCACTGCCTCCTTCCTGTGTACAAGGTCTTCACTCTTTAATGCCATTCTGTGTGCAAACTCAAGAGAGGGCTGGAACAAAGAGATCTAGAAAGGACAATTCTTAAAAACTTAAATGTTGATCGGTCTTCCTTGTCCTTGACTAATTTCCTCCTGAATAATCTGACATCTTTATTGCTTGGGCATAGGTTGAGTACATTCTCAAAAATAAAATCATTCTTGCCTTTGAAATTGCACAAAATCCAGTACATCTAGCCCCTGTGTTACCTACTCTACTCATACAACAGAAGAAATGATTCTTTGAGAACCAGAACATCTGCAGTGATATGCGACAAACCGTTTGGGACCCTGGGACCTGTCAACATCCTCCTGCTTCTAAAGAGCATACAGTCTACTTAGACTCAAAATAAACAAAAGAACAGTCCATACCATATTTGGCCGTATGAAGAAGCTATCAGGCAAGTCATGTAAACATAAGTTCTATGGAGATTGGAAGGAGAGAGATTAAGTTTGGAGAAGCAGGAAAGGCTATATCCAAGGGAGTTGAGCTGGTCTTTAAGTGTGGGGAGGGCTTGTGCAAGTCTGAGGTGTGAGAAAGCAATCAGGTTGGCATGCCATGGCCCAGGGGAAGGAGCAGGCAGAGGGGAGGTAAAGCGAGGAGACAAAGCACACACATCATAGGTCCATGCCTTTGCCAAGCACCCTCAGGGGCCCTGCTATGCTTGTTTATTACCATCCCCTGAAGTACTCCATTATTTTATTAGTTCTCCATATAAATTATTTATCTGAGAGATTGCTGATGCTGACCAGCCCCGATAAGTAGTGTCTTCTTCGGAAAATGCTGTACAGGGACCAGAGTCTCCAATGGCTGCCAAAACATTACATTGAAAATCAATTTTAATTTTGAGTGTGTGTGTGCATACATGTGTGTGTGTGTGTGTGTGTGTGTGTATGTGTGTGTGTGTGTGAAGGTTTTAGGGAATGGGAGTTGCTCAATTGGTGGCTGCCCTTTCTTGTGGGTCTCCATCAGATCTACAAATTAGATTTCTGGGGGTGACATTAGGGAAGTCGCCTGGGGACACTACTTCGGGTGTTGTTTGTTATAAAGCAAGTCATAATAACTTGACTGGAGCAGAACATTAAAAGGTCACCTCATTTTATCTCCAAAATGCTTCCTTTGAAAAAAGTCACCTTGCAGCCACATTTGGAGAACAATTTGTTAGCCTGTTTGCTTTCTCCCCGCTGTCTTTCAGCTGAGTTTCACAGTCAGGGAGAGAGCATCACTTTCCTGGCAGCCTCAAACAGCTCATAAAAGCTTCCCACAATCGCTCTTGCTTCCTTCACCAACAAATGTCACCCTTCACCAATCCACCGCTCATGTTTTCCTTGGTGCTCACTGATGCAGCTCTGCCTGTTATTGTTAGCAACAGCGGTAGTTAAAAATGTATAAAGCAGCTAAGTAACACCATGAGGAAGAATCAACATTAGGTGAAGTGGGCAGGAGATGTTGAGTCACTTCACGAACTGTTCCTTCGTGGATCTGGTATGCTTTCAAAGACAACTGAATTTGCACAATTAAACACTTGTCACCTACTTCTATGTCAAGATAGAGGTACTACAGATACCAGTCCCATGACAGCTTTGCCTTGTAGGAAAAATGGTTCTTGTCAACCTAGTGCAACCATTAAACCTCCTGGAATAGAGCTTTGTTTCATATCTTATCCACAATCAGAAGTCGTCGAAACTTTAGTGTCCTGATCTCATGTAGAGACACCCATGGCTGGGCAATTTATCTGGACAGTTCTACATTTGTTTGTTTGTTTTTTGAGGCAGGGTCTTGTTCTGTAGTTCTAGCTTGCCTTGAACTCATTATGCATCCTAGACTGGCCTTGAAATCATGTTTTTCCTCCTGACTCATCCTCTGAGTGTCAGGATTACAAGCTTGTGCCACTATGCTCAGCCAATTCTACAGTCTTCTGAATTTTATCTTACCGCACAAAATTTTGTAGAGCACCTACTGTGTGCTTAGCATGCCAGCACCTAACTATGCCTTTGAAATTACCATCAGAAAAGTGTGGCTATATTTCTGGAGCTCTCCCTACAAATGAGGTACAAGGCCCAGAAGGGATTTTAGCCCAGGCTCTCCTGTGTTTCATTGGCCACATCACCGTGCTTCTCTAATTGCTGAAGTACAAGCCTAGACAGCTTTTCCCTGGTCTGGCTGCCTGGACTCAGGGTGCCCAGATGCAGTGAGAGTCCTGGCCAGCAGCAGACTCCCTGCTATGCATCACAGGGAAAGCCTCAGCAAATGCACTGCACTGGACACCACTTCTAACTTCTCTCCTTGTGCGCCTTAAAGCCAAAATCACCAGTGTCTCACGGTTGCTTTAGGTTTAACTGAAAAATTCATAGACTGTGAAGTTAGTTTTTCTTGTGCAGAAACAAGTTCCAAGGTAGATGCTGAAGGAAAACACAGTGGCTCAGAGACCAGAGATGCCTTGTGTTCCTGCACTGCCACCTACTTAAGTGACTTTACCTGTCATACTCATGGTGTCCAAGTAACCTTTACACCTTGTAGTTCAACCCCCAGAAGAGGGTAGAACAGTGAGCAAGTAGAAATAAGCAAGAGTTGGCCAGGGGTTGTAGCTCAGTGGCACAAGCACCTGCTTAGCAAGCGCAAGGACCTGAGTTCAATTCTCAGTACCAAAAAGATTGGGTAAGTTTGTACTTCTAGGGTCCTCTGCCTAGGACCCTTCCCAGAAGCTTTGTTCAGTGACTTTTATTTATATGTCACTGGCCAGAACCATTCCATTTGGCCATCCCCATGTGCACATAGGGGCTGGGAAATAACTGGCCTTGTTATCACTGTACTAAAGAAAATGGAGGAAGAGATGTTGGGCAGACAGCACACAGTACTGACCACAAAGACCAAGACTCGTTTTCTTTCTTTAGACCCAAACCATAGCATGAAAATTAATGTAGATCACATAGGCTATCAATGAGAAATAATTGCATTTCTCACAAAGTCTCCAAAACAACTCCCCTCCCTAGTTTCTCCTGCTGGCCTTGCGCATCTCGCAAAGCTGGTGTTTACTTTGGCCAGACCTAATTCATTCATTTATGAAGCTATCACCAGCACCAGCAGAAGTCATAAAGTATTCATCTCCTGAATGTTTATATTTGAGAAGGTCACAGTATTGAGTGTGTGTATACCCCAAATCCCACTCTGTTTGAGCCCCTTAAGGCTTGGGCCTGCTATT
This sequence comes from Dinomys branickii, assembly GCA_004027595.1. NCBI lineage: Eukaryota > Metazoa > Chordata > Mammalia > Rodentia > Dinomyidae > Dinomys > Dinomys branickii. Next base: position 159,058 of record PVLD010001328.1, on the reverse strand, counting down.
TTCCCTTACACAGAGAAATGAGATGTACACAGTTCAGAATACACATTGGTGTTTTCCAGAAAGCTCCAGAGAGCCCCCAGTGAAGGTCTGAGCCCTCTCTGACTCCCCTTTGCTGCTCCATCTTTCTGGAGCTCCTTGCTGCTTCGGGACCCAGTGATTAGAACAGCTCTGCTTTTCTTCCCCATTTTATACAGTAAAAATCTCAAGGATCTCAACCTCGAAATGGAGAAGAGGGAAGAGCTCAGTGCCTCCGTCTTTCATTATGAAATCCCAAATCAAAAGGGAAGTGGGAGAGAGATGTGCGGGCTATTTGAGGAGTGCACCTGGGATTCTCTCCACACCCAGCCTCTTCTCATCTGCTCCCTGGAAGGAACTTTGTGCTGAGAGATGGTTATGAACAGTGAGGTGACTCAGTCGTCACACTCCCACATTGGCTCTGGGGTTGCAGTTGGCCGCACGGCAGAAATACTAAGAGAGCCAAATAGTAGCATGTTCGTTCTATGATGTTTTCTCAAAGCTATCGTGTTATATTAGAGCAGTAAGTTAGATAAATACAACTGAACCTATAGCAGCATGCAGATAGCGAAGCTTAATAAAGTTAAATGACTAAGCCAAGCACCCAGCCCAGGCTGTGTCTACCATTTATGCCCCGCAGCCCCTCATCTTATAAAGCAAATCTAGCTTTGTGCACTTGTCCCCTCATACCCTACCCAGTAGGAGGTTTGTCCTTCTGGCTCCCCTGCAACCTGCTTCTGTGCCTATCTGTCCCTATCACCCCTGCACCTGCTCCCAGGGCCTCCGCTGGTATCAGAGTTTGGAGAAACATTCTCTTGCTCTGCCCTGCTGCCCTTCCAGGTGCTCACATTTTGCAGGAAGGGGCTGGGAAGGCTGCACCCTCTTCCCTGCACGGAGGCCTCCTGCGTGGTTTGGCTTTCATTTGGTACAATTAGGTACCGTTAAAGCTGCTGTGCTGTGCTATGTTGTGAAGCAAATATTCCTGCAGAAAGTGACGGGTAGTAGTGTCAGGACTCTGTCAGTACCCTGGTGAAAAGTTGCACCCACATGCATGGAAGGGACCCTGTTCTCTCCTCGTATGCATTGAAAGATCCACAGCCAAGCCAAGCCTCTCGCTATCCTGTTCATCCGCTTTTCCAGATGCAAGCAAAGAATGAGCCAGAACTCTGCTCTGGAGAAATGAACCTCAACCTGCTCCCCAGTCCTGACCCAGCAGAACCACAACTTTGACCTGAAGAGAAACCACTTGAAGGCACTTTTACTTTGTGCAGCTTGACACAAAAAACTGAACATCCCCATTATAGATGAGATCTAGAACTGCTCCTTTTATGACCCAAATAAAAGGAACCCCATTAAAGTATGTTCCTAAAAAAGAAAGTCTCTCCCCTTAGGGAAGTGCTATGACTCCTGCAGGCTGAGAAGGAGACAAGTGCCTCTATTTGGCTCCTACTTAATATAAGCTCCTCTTCAACACATCTGCCTGGGAGCAGTGACTGTGCATTCAGAGCCCAAGATTCCAATTCAAGCACTGACACCAGTGGTACTGGTGCAATTCAGGACCAATATTCCAATTTCTCTGGGTCTGAGTTGTAAGTAAGAAGGTCACGGGGGTGGGGAGGAGGACCTAACCAATCTCTATGGCTCCTGCTTGCTTGAAATCCTAAAACTTTATTCAAGACTTGGTCAAAATTAAGAAATTTAAAACATAAAGATTCATGGGGAAATTCCAGCCCCAGACTGCCCAGCAGTCTCCCAGGTGGAGGGGCAAGACTCTCAGCTGGGGCTCCATGGTACACACAGCATTTCAGCAGTCCTAGGTTTGTAAAGGGGTTTTCAAACCTAAGGAGAACTGGCTCTGCCAGCCCCCTGAGGGTGCTATTGAGGAGACACTGTCTTATGGGCTGCACAAGCAGGATTTTATTATTATTCGTTTTGCAATTTGTTCACATTTTGCTGTCATTTGCCTTAGTGGCCATGGATCTCCCCATTAAGATTTCCATTCTGTTCCCTGGGGCTCCCATGTTTTATGAAGATTGCTCGTGTTTGCTGTCTTTATTGAAGTGAGTGTACAGCCCCTGGCTGCTGTGTGAAGCATAATCAAATGTCATTTATGAAGTCCTCTTGCCCCAAGAGGATTGAGGGAGAGTGGCTGGCCAGCAACTGAGCGACTCCCAGAGAGCAGCAGCCATGAGGCGGATGTCAGGTGCTGATAAATCATGAGGCTGAGGCTTGATTATTTGCAGCCCTGGCCAGGAGGCTGTGAATTACAGGTCACTTGCATCTGTTCCAATGAGTTTCTTCTGGGTGTGAGTGTCAGGTGCTGCCTGACAGCTGAGCCCTTCTGCCCTCCTGCAGCCTTTGCTTGGGCAGCAGACCACACACAAGAGGCCTATGGCAGAGAGAGGACACTCAGACTCCTAAGGACGCTCCAGTCCACACTCATTCCCTCACACCTGGCGTCACACGGGCTCCACTGACTCATCCGTAAAGTTAAATTCTATTGAATAATCACCATGACTTTTTTTTCTTTACTCTGAACTGTTCTTTATTCTCTCTTTTTTGACTTTGACTAGTACATGTTTGCAGCATACAATGATTTGCATTCTCTGTAGGCACCTAGCTCATACACCCAGCACATTTCGATTTGCTTTTCCCCTTCCCTCCACCCTCCTGTTCTTCTTCCTATCACATTCATCTGTTTATCTCATAAGATCTTATAAAATTTATTATTATGTACACAGATTGAAAACCAGACCAGTAGGCCAAAGAACAAAGAAAACATGTAAGAGAGCTGTACTAAGTCAAGATACACTTTCAAATACATTGTCTGTGCTGGAGTATGATATTTTTCCCTCTCTCTTTTTTTCCTATTATCTGTCTTATTGAGATGTAGATAGATAGATAGATACTAGATAATTTTTTATATAAGAGGAATCATATGATATTTAACGTTGTGTGTCAGATTTAATTCACTTAACATTATTATTTCAAAGTGCATCTATTTTTCTATAAATGACTTAAGTTTATCCTTCCTTATGGCAGAATAGTGTATAAAACTGTGTATAAATACCACATTTTCTTTCTCCATTTACCTGTTGATAGGCACATAGTCTGTTTCCAAGACTTAGCTGCTATAAATCTGGGTACATGTACCTCACTGTAGTATGGATGTCTTTAATTGTTTTGGGGAAGATCCTAGAAGGGAAATAACTGGGTCAAATAAAATTTCTACTTTTAGTTTTTTGAGAAATCGTCATACTGATTTTCATAGTGATTATATTAGTTTCTTTTCTCTCCATAGCATTATAAGCATTTGTTTTTGGTTAATTTTTTTGATGGTAGCCATTCTTTCTGGAGTGAGATGGAATCTCAGCGTTGTTCTCATTTGCATTTCTAGAGTGGCCAGTGATGTCGAACAGTTTTCATGTACTTATTGGCCATTTGTATTTGTCAAGTCTCTGGATGTACTATTTTTCCCTGGCTTCATTTCCAGGAGTGCTGATCCCTGATTACATGCAACTCTTCCTAGACCTCATTTTCTATTTTACTATGAACCCTGTAATTTCCATATTTGCTCTTGGGGTTACTTCTATCTACTCAATAGCATTTCTTCCAAGCTCTGTCTCCATGGCTACCCTAGTGCTCCCCTTTTACGTTCTTACCAAGGCCAATAATAACTGTCATACTGCAAAATCCAGTGGGCATATTTTGATTCCCTCTCTTACTTGATATCTCATAGAATCCAATACCGCTGGCCACCCTACCGTCTGATATGTTCAGTGGAATCATTCCTGGTTTTCCTCTCATCTCAGCGGCTGCTTCTTTTCTAAGCAACCTCCAAATTACAACTCTCTACCATCAGCTTGTGCATGTGCATCTTCACTCCATAGTTCTCAGAGTTCTGCATTGCTGTTATGTACCCCACAGACTCTTCAAAGTCAGTATGTCAGCACAAATCTGACTCCATCACTCTGTGATTTAAAATTTTCTTATGCATTTTCATTGCTTTAAATATTAAAATCCAGCATCTTCTACATGGCTACCAAAATGCTCTATGACTGGGACAGTTCATTTGGGCTCTCTGATTTTCTTTTAATTTTTCAAATTCACTGTGCTATTTGTAACCTTGCAAAGTTTAAAGATCATCTTCCCTCCCCTTGGCACATTCTCCCAAGTCTACTTCAGACACCCTCCACTTCCAAACAAGTTTTCCTAGCATACCCTCAATCTTAACCAGGAGTTTCCCTTGCTTACCTTAGAAATAGAGAATTTGTAATGAGAATCTTTTGGAAAATAGCAATGTTTGAGTATCCTCTGCTTACTGTCGCCCAGCTTAAAGAGACAGGAATACTCATTGGACTTCATATGGGTCCCTGTGGTTAGGTGGGGCTGGGTGGCTCCACAGTGGACTAATAGTATGTTCTCATTCTAGAAATGTGGTCAACAAAAAACAAACTGGCTAGCTGCTTTGGTGGTAGAACAAGGAAGTGGTTATGCTCTGCTGACATGCTCAGAGTTTGGCACATCAAAGGATATCAAAGGAATTCAGAATAGAAATTTTTGAAGTTCTTTTCCAAATGGGTCTCCTGAAAAGCTACCAAGAGCTTAACAGAGAGAATCTGAAGGTAGAGCATTGACGTTTAAGGACTGAAGATGAATAAAATTAGGCCAGGGAGTCATATATCCAGATAATACAATTAAAAGTTAGAGACAGTATCAATCATGGGGAGTCTCCGAGGAGCATGGGATAAAACCTCATGACAGAACACCACAGATACAGATGTGCCTAGGGCCCAATGTGCCTGTAAGGAAAGCACTTTCCCACCACCCTCCATACAGGTTCCTGGGCCCTACGAGCACCCATATTCACATTCCATCTTAACCTTGAGGCTCAGAGAGAAACAGAGAGGAAAGCAGCCCTGCTGCCTTTACCCCAGGCAGGGGACTCATCTGTGGTGTAGCCCTAGCAGAAGAGGAGGTGGAAGTGTGGAATGTGCCCTCTGATGAAGCTGGAGACGTTAGTTATTACACAGGAATGGATATTTTGAATTTCCTAAGTAAGCCATGGTTCACAGTTTTAAGTAAGCATAAGACATGGCCTTTCCTGGAAGTGACAGAAAGGACATGAGGTTTATCCTAGTTTGCAAACATGAGAGGGAAGGGACACAGCCACTCAGAAGATTTGAAGGAACAGAACAAGGTAAAGAGAAAAACACCTTCTGCTCAAATCCCATGAGTCCTGTTTATTCATAGTAACAGCTACCTCTATGATGCTATGAGTAAATAACCCTTTGGAAGAAATGTGAAAGAGGTATTTTATGCTTAAAAGAGGCTTACAGTATTTGTAGTATGTTAGCGTAACTGCTGCAGCAAACAACCTTGCAAAAGTGTATAATAAAAATACACCAAAAATTTTATTTCTTGTTATTTGGGTGAAGAACCAGCAATTATCAAAGGATACTCTGCCATCTCAGGACATGGTACTGTTCTTGATAGACATTCTCATTCCCACTTCCGGGAAGGTAAAATACGCGAGACATGACCACGGGGACTTTCAGAGACCAAATACAGAAGTGGCACACATGTCTCTGTCACCTTCTACAGACATACACCCTGCAAGAGAGACAGGCGCCACAGCCCATCGGCCCAGAGGCAAGAGGAAGATGTTGACTTCAGCAGAAAGCCTGCAGCTTCTTCTGCACAAAGCTCTGTGAAGCTGTAAACATACACTATGCTGGTGCTCCCTGGCCTCATCATCCTATGGATGTGAATGAGACTACTTTAATATTTATGTCCAAATTTGCAAGGACAAGTATATCAGCTGATTGATTCCAGTTTCTCAATGCCCCAGTAAACACTTACTCAGGTTGTTGGGGGAATTCCAACAGCATACACAATGAAACAGCAAACAGAAACAACAGAAATGATACTAATCATAGCAAACACTTGCTGGGAACTTTCTATATGCTGGCCTCCACGCTAAGCATGCTATATATGTTTGGTCACTTAACCTTTGAATACTAGAACCACTTGTCAGATGATACAAGGCACAGAAAAGTCAAGTAGCTTGCCCAAGGTTGCAGAGCTAGAAGGTTGCACAGCAGCATAAAGTCTGCTCCATCTGGCTCCAGAGCTACCTGTTCACTCCCTCTGCCTTCTTCTCTCTTCCCACACCAAGGTGAATACACACTAAAGAAGAGATGATGCCCGGGATAAAGGTTCTGTCCTAGTCTGCTGAAAAAGCACAAGAAATTACCACTGACTGGGTGGCTTACTCTACAGCTTAGGGGGCTGGGAAGTCCAAGATCAAGGCTCTACAAGTTCAAGATTCTGGTGAGAACTCCCAACACGGTTTGAAGACACCTGCCTTCTCCATGTATCCTCACAAGACAGAGAGTGCAAGACCTTTAAGTTCTCTTCCCATTTTATAAAGACACCAATTCTAATAGATCAGGACCTCACCTAACAACCTCACTTGTCCTTAATCCCCTCCTTAAAATAAAGACCCCATCTGCAGTACAAGGGCAAGGAGTATTAAGGCTTCAACATTTGAATCGGGGAGAGATGCAAGTCAGCCCATAATAGTCATTCTTTTCTGGTGTTTCTCAAATCACAAATCCTAGAGAGGCCTGAGCTCCAGAAACAGATAAGACAAGCCCGCTTCTAAATTCTGTCCCTTCCTTTAGTACTGTATCCTAAGTAACATATTCAGTGCCCAGAATTCTACAAAGCTTCTGAAGAATATCAGCCCTACAGCATTCTCCATCCCAAAGACCAATACCAGATCCTCATCATTGCATAGCACAAGAGAAGAGAGCACCTGCCCACTTTGTTCTCCTCTTTTCCTTGTCTTTTTCCAGGGTAACATGCACAAAATCCCTTCCTGTCCTTTATCTCCCCAATACAGTGCCTGTCCCCACTCCATGCATATTAAATTATGAAAAGAAACCAAAGGAGAGATTGACAGCCCTCCCTATGCTATGTTTCTGTGGTGGGGAGGCAGTTCTTACAGCCCCCAGAGTTTCTGGAGAGCTGCTTCTTCAGGTACAGCCAAGCTGACCCACAAGAGTGGGCGCAGATGGGAACCCAGCTTGTCATTCATCGCTGGGCTACAAATAAGCTAAACACAGGACGCATTCCTCTGAGAAGAAACGGACATTTTCAAACAGACATTTTCAAAGTGGGTGACCCAAAACAGAAGGAGACAGGCTATCCAGGACCATCAAATGAAGCTGTCAGGAGGCAGGCAGGCTTCAGCAAAAATAGTGAGTGTTATCTAGGCCACATGCCCATTATGCACGACAGCCTCATGTCCTGGATTTTCTAGGTCAGACCCAATTTCACATGCTGTATCACCTTGTCAGACCATGTATTCTAATTCCACATTTGGAAAACGTGGCCCCTGAGTCTTTCAGACAGTGGGTCGGTGCATTAACTTGGAGAGTGAACCAACCTTAATGCTATTGATGGACATGCTTCAGAAAAGAAATCTGTTCAGGGGCAAAATTAGAGTTTATAAACCAAAGCCACCACAAATCTCTAGAAAGATGAAAACAATAACTCAAAAGCCAGTGTAAGCATTTCTGCTGCCCTTAGAGGTTTTGTAAAACCAGATCTGGTAGGATACCTTCCCCACCAAATGGCGGAGGGGACTCTCCAGAAAGTGCCTTTTCTGAGCCTGTTTCTAGGCCCCTCCTCCCCAAGGGAGACTGGAGGGTCTGTCAGGGCAACTGACCCCAGACACAGGCTCTGATGGAAGGCCACAGGCCCTGTTACCCCTCAGAGTTGTACTACCTGAAATCTAAGTCAGGCTGGAAATCTTTACACATTGATTTATACCCATCCCAGAGGAGGTAGGCACAATTAAGAACCTGCTCTCAAAATTACCCTGTGTGATGTGTCACGGTTCTTTGCTAAATATATAAAATTATGCTCAAATGTCTGTGCTTTGTAAAGTGCCTCCATGTTTGTGGAGTCTGTTTTTATTTTTTTTCAATAAGTTTCTCTTTTTAAAGCTCCAGACTCTTTATTTTTCCTGAAAAAGAAGAAATTCTATTTTCTTTCCTCTTGGTTAATATGTAGACAGGGTTTGGGTTTCTAGGAAAGAAATATGTGAGGTAACGGTGACTTTGACTGGCACAGGGGACTGGGAACAAAGCAGAGCTTAAGTGGGGCAAGTCAGTGTGTGTGTGTGTGTGTGTGTGTGTGTGTGTGTGTGTATGTGAGAGTGAGAGAGAGAGAGATGGAGAGATGGAGACAGAGACAGAGACAGAGAGAGATACTTGGGATCAAACCTTGGAACACTACCATAGAACTGCATCCTCCCAAACATTTTATTTTATTTTACTGTTTTATTTTGAGACAGAGCCTTGCTGAGCTGCCTAGGCAAGACAACAGCTTACATGATGGAGGTCAATATAGGATCCTTCTGCCTTAGTCAGTGTAAGTGTTGGGATTACAGGTATATACCACCATACTCCGTTATCTGAGAAGTAAAGCTTAAATCTTTTAAGGTTAAGTGATTTGCCAAAATGAGCAATCCTTGGGCATATCTATCATCTATCATGCTATGTTTAGGTCAATGTGAAGTTCTCTGGATGTATTGCTGCTATTAAAATTTCTATAAAAGGTAAATCACCACCAGTGACAATATCTTGATATCTAATAGTAAGAAAGTTCTGTCTACCATCTGCTGCCAATATTTCCTGCTGTAGGAAAAACCCATTGTCTTGGTTACTTTTCTCTTGTTGCTGAGACAAAATACCCAACGCCCAAAATGAAGGAAGGAAAGATTTATTTAGCTTACAGTTCATGGAGGTTTCAGTCCATACTTGGCTGGTTCTGAGGCAGAGTGGCACATGGCAGAGGGCAAACTGTTCAGGGCAGCAGAGCACAGCAAAAACAACCAGAGCAAAAGTGAGGAATGACTGCAAGCAGCCTCTTTCCTTTCCTTACATTGTAAACAGCCTAACTCCACCCAGGGAGCATGTAACACTCACACAATCTCCATGCCCTCCTCTTCCACAGACTCAGGATGTGTACAAAGTAAGCACCCTGGCTTCTTGCTGAATCACTCAGCCAAACCTCTAGACTACCCAAGTTGACACAATGTATCAACCATAACACCCACATTCTGCCCCACTTCAGGCCTAGAGAGAGCTTCTATAGAAATTGAAGAAATTGCCCCTCCCTCCAAGTGGCACAGCCCTGAGCCAGGGCAGCACACCAAGGAGTGAGCTGGGTTGCAGCTCTACTTTGTCTGATGCCCATGGCCTCCCATACAGGTCTCATGGTGGTAATGGTACCTGGCCACATGCATGGCTCAAGTGTTCACAATAAAATCCAGCAAATCTGAAGCTGAATCAAAAAACTGCCTCCCACAATGCATGCTTTGTGGATAGAGTACCCTCAGGTTGACTTGCCTCATACAAACGTCAGTTTTCCTAATAATCTCAAGTCCCAGAAGATTATCGATGACGTTAGAGTTATGTGGGCCAGCAGCTTCATATGGATGCTACACGGATATCAGAGATAAACAGGGAAAAATTTTGCCTTCTAAAATCAGCACAGTTTTGTATGGATGATGAAAGAGGCTTGCTCAAAAAGCAGTAAAAATGCAAAGCCCTAGAAGCGTAAGTGCCAAATGACTGGAACTGAGAGATGCTACAGAACTTCACAGAAGGAAGAGAACACATTATGAGCCAGAGGATTCACAGAAGTGTTCATGGAGAATTAAAGAATGTAAAATGGAGAAAAGAAGGGAAGGAGTGATGTGTTTTTGACAACAGAGCAAAGGGTTGACCAGCTGTACGTGCTGGGGGGAGCAGAGGACACAGTATGAGATGGAGGGAACAGCTTCAAGGTTTAAAGCAAAGTACTGGGACCGTGTCGGTGTTCTTAGAGGAAGAAGTGATTAATATTACACATGCAAATCATGGAAGTAAACATTTAACAGTCCATGCTTATTTAGAAAACCAGCTTGATGAACTGAGAAGATCAGAGGCTTAATAGTAGAGCAAACACAAGTTTGATGTCTGGCTCCATTCCCGCTTCATTACATAACCATGACAGGCTCCCATCTCTCAAACTCCATTTCCTCATTTGCAAAAGAAGAAATACAAATGACATTTCTCCAAAATAATTACAGGGATTAAATACAATAAAGAATATGCACATGTGCCACACAATAGGTGGTCAACAAGCAACAGCGCTGAGGATTATAACAGCTTTGGCATCCTCTCCATGTGAATGACATGCAAGCAAAATATTGCCTTTTACCTTGACTTCTAAGTCTATTGCAAAAGCCAGTGGCTTGTATGTGCACCAAAAATAACCAATTATAAATTGTAATGCAAGAAGAACTCTTGTCAGAGTTCCCGGCTATAAACAGCAGAAACAGATTCTGGTTATCTTAAAAACAAAGCTCGTTGGAAGAGTATTAAGTAGCTCACCAAATTGACTAGGTAGAGTGCTTCAGGTAGAACCAAGACAGGCAATGCATTGCTAGGGCCATGCCAAAGACAGTATCTATGGCATACTGCTGTTGGACATTTGTTGCCCAGATGCTGAACAGCTCCAACCCAGCCCCTTCACCACTAAGACATGGAGGGAGGCTGGCCTTCAAGTAGCTGGGAGTGCAGAAATTCTCTCACTGGTTCTTTGTGTTATTCTTAAAGTGGTAAAGCCCCTCATAGCAGCACTTCATTGACCAAGATTAAATTATATATCCATTTTGCAACTGCCAAGGATAAGAAGATAAAGTATCACATGCACATGCTCATGCACGCACACACACACACACACACACACACACATACATTTTATTTTCTGTAGTGGGAGATAGGTTGGAAACACAGCACCCCCTGCCAGATTGCCCTCAAGCTGAAGTAGAAGAGGAGTAGGGATGACAAAACAATAAAATTGTTAATGCCCAAAATGCAATAAAAACCTATTAAATGCATGTGCACAAGTCCAACAAGAAATATGCAAGGCCTATAGGAGAGAACCATAAAATTTCTCTCAAGGAAGTAAAAGAAGTATAAAATAAATGATGAGGTGTAGCATGTTTCTAAGGAAAAAGCATCAACATTACAAAGGTGTCAATCTTCTCCTGATCCACAAATTCACTCAAATTCTGATTAGAATCACAAGAGTTTTTGTTTATTCACTTGTTTTAGAATTTGCCAATGTGAGTCTAAATTTTATATAGTCATCCCTCTATTACAATGGTTTCACAACACCCACTGCCAAAATCTGGATTTGATATACTGTATATAAAATAGCAGAGCATATAACATATACATAATCCTCCACATACATATGTTAAATCATCTCTAGGTTACTTATAACACTTACTACAGGATAAATGCTACATAAATTGTTGCTATACTCAATTGTTTAGGAAATAGGAGAAAGAAAAGGTCTTTACATGTTTAATATAGATACAACTAAAATAGTCATACAAGGTTGGCTGAATCCACAGCTGCAGAATTCATAAATATAGAACATATTCACAAGACCAAAGACATCTATGAAAAGGAAATATAAAGGATGTTTGCAACCTCAGATATCAAAGCACACTGTATATCTGTACTTGTACAAGATGGCACTGACCCAGGAACAGATACGGAGCTCAGTGGAGCAAAATAGAACTCAGAAAGAATCGTGGTACAAAATGACATTCAGTATATATAAGAAGGTACTTCAGATCGGCAGGGAAGCAGGAGTCAGAAAACTTGCCTTATAGAACAAGACGGCAAATATCTCAGCCTTTGTCAGCCACACAGTCTGTCACAGCTACTCACCTCTGCTGTGGTAAAGCAAGAGCAGCCAACAATACTAACCCGACACCATGTTCCAACAAAACTTTGTTCACTACGAGGACTGGTAAGAGTTTCCCTGTTGGTTGTAGTTGTCCAGTATCTTGAATAGGCTATTCAATCAATGGAGTTGAAATTAGTATCTATTCACTGAAAAATAGAATGACCATACAAAACAAAGGACTGATATCCAAAATATATAAATCACAACTATAAATTAATAATAATAAGGTAAATAAGCCAATAAAATATAAGAATATGCAGTTCATAGAAATAAATGAAACAACCAGTAGAAGTTGACCAACCTTACCAGTAATAGGGAAGAGGCAAAAAATGCAAAACATAACAGATATATATTTTTGTTATCAGATTAGGAAAATTCAAAAATACTACTGTGGATCAGGACATGCAAAAGGACACTCATGTATACTCTTTGTGGGGAAATATATGCTGTACGTTATTTTTAAAAGCTCTCTAATAAAAGTTCAAAAGCATATCCTTTGACATAGTCACAGTGTTTATCATTGTTAGTTCTAAAGAAATACTTGGTATGCTCGTACTAAGATTTCTTTTGTAGAAGTTTTCAGCTGATGTTTTTTACATTGGTGAAGGCACCCATTGCAGATCAAAACAGAAATGACCAATAGAGTAGATCTACATTTATTGGTATATAATCTAAGAAAATAGCAAGATGAAAATAATACAAATAGTATGTGTATATTATAACGCAGCACTGGGCCCGTTTTTAAAATGTGCATCACATGCAGAGGACCAGAGAGGGACCCACTGCCAGCACACAGCTCCACCTGCAGGCCTTCACCCCTTCATTTTGCTGTGTTACTGTGTCTAACTACATATTTTTATAGCTAAAGAAACGTGTTTTAAGGAAATATTTTCATGTTTTACTTTTGTTTACTTCAAATGTTGAGATGAATTATACCACCCACAATGATATGTTCAAGTCCTAACCCCCATACCTGCGTGACCTTATTTGAAAATTGGGCTTGTTGGCTGGCCCTACTGAGAAAGGGGAAGATCCGGAGGCACAGGCACAGTGACGATGGTAGGAGGAAGACCGAGGGATGATGGAGGCAGAGAGTGGAGGAGCGATGTAGCCACGAGCTAAGGGACATCCGGGACTGCTGGCACTCAGGAGGTGGTAGGGCACTGGACAGGTTCTCCCTCCGGAACTCCGAAAGGGAGCAACACCTGTTGACACCTTGAAGTTGAACTTCTGACCTCGAACTATAAGAGAAAAAATTTCCGTAGTGTTAGGTGATTCTCTTGTAGCAATTTGGTAGAGCAGCCTTAGGAAACCAGAACAGCAGTGTTTTGTGATCCAACAGCCCCTTCTTGTGCATCTAAGAATGGCACCCCAAAAGGTAGCTGGTCACTGGCAAACGGTAGGCCAGCAGGTCCCCTGGCATGAACGACATAGAGACTGCAGCAGATGAACACCAGTATGGTACGGTAGGAAACACTGCTGCTCTGAAGGGTGCACCCATGACCTGCTTGTGTTCGAGTGCACACACCCTGGGCCTAGCAGTTCATGGGTCTCTGCATTAGAACAGGTTCAAGCTTAAGAGCAAGAATTTGGAATGAATAAAAACCTAGATTAGAATCCTAGGCTCACTGTTTACTACCAATGACTTCACCTTGAACAAATGTCTTAATTGCTACAGCCAAGCAAAGTAATGCTTTTTTAATGAGTCAGCATTCTTAAATGGAAGCAACTGACACTCCTTGATAATTAAAGGAGAAAGTAATGTTAAAGGACACTGGGGGTTACAGGAAGCATCAGTGAGCCAGTGTTTCTGGCTGCTGCTACTATTGCAGCCAGTTGATGTGCACTACAAACAATTCTTTTCTCAAGGTGAATGCTGCTTTTCCTCATCAGTATGTGATGTGAAGTTGTCTTATTTATGGAATCTAAGTCCTGGGCCTATTCTTCAAGTGCTGGGGATAAGCTGCAGGGATGGTAATTAAATAATAATGGTAGATCTTGTTTGTTGAACAAATGCTACACGTCAGGCATTGTTCTTGTATTTCCTATATATTAATTCACTCGAACCTTAGTCTTCATGTCTGTGAAGTTGATGTCACCCTCATTTTCACCCTCGAGAAAACTAAGGCACAGAAGAAAGCCAAGTGATTTACCAAAGCACCAAGATAACAAGCGCGGAGCTGAACTAAACCTTTAGTTGTCTGGATGCAGATCCTGACATCTTTGGGCATATTACTCTCTGTTCACCACCTGGCACTTTCAATGTCACTGTGCATCTCAAAAAGCAACAAATCCTTCAAACAAAGGAAATTCTGGTGATTCTGAATGGCCATTTTGCAAAAGGAAAAAGAGCATGGTCTTTAAACCTATAATCTACCTCACAGCGCTGTCATAGATATTGAAAGATAGATAAGCACCTATCTTTATTATATGTGTGAATATGCATACGTTGTGTTTCATATGCAAATATGCACATACATAATGCTTAGCATGGTGACCAATATATAGCAAAAACTCCTTAAGTGAAAAGCAGTTTTATAATAATAGCTACTACTACTGCTATATCATTCCTGCCTTTGACCAACGACCTCCTGGCTGCTTCTGCCAGCGAATTTTTTTTGCCTAATTACAGCTCTGCCACCTTACTCTGTAGCACAGCTACCCCAGGCAAGTAACTGCACCTCTCAAAACTCACCTATAAAATGAAGCCAAGCTTGGAAAGGAGCAAAACGTTTGAAGTATATTGTTTCTGAGGCCTTTCCAAATTTAATATTTTCTTCAGCTCAGATCTCCCAGCCCTTGATGCCCAGTGTCTTCTAGGGAATTCTCTAATTCCTGTCATCTGCAACTCACACTTTCACTCTGGGTGATGCCATCTTGTATTGTCCTGAAATGTTTCTTGCTGTTTCCTCTTCAAAATGAGTTACACAAAGTGGCATTTCTAAATTGGCAGTGGTTTCTGAAAAGTAGTCTTATTGTATATAAGAGATTAGGTGCAGCAGAACATATGTGTCTACACACACACACACACACACACACACACACAGACATGGACACATGAACACACTCATCATCTACTATGACACCCTGGAGCTCAGTCTGGGTGGGAGCGGCAACAAGCATTTGGTATAGTATTTGGTTGTGAGAGAGAACAAGGTCTAACCTCACTTTCCTCAGAAAAGCCCTGGAGAATCCTCCAGATGACAGGCTCTTTGCTTTTGATGGTCATGCAAGACTCTATAGGCATCCTGGATGCAGGTCTGCTGGAACATCTTCTGAGAGTCCGTACCCTCCTCACCTTCCCTCTTGCAGTCTGGTTTTCTACCTTAATTTGTCTCCAGGATAAATATTTAAAGTCCCTGTATTCTTCACTCCAGGTGTGATTCTTATACAGATATCTTTTTGCAACTTAGTCACTCAGAATTACCTTTTAACTTTTTAAATTTTGCTTTTAAAAAATGGAAGAAGAAACATTCCTATATCTTCACCTTTAATCACAAAAGTTCTCTCTGTTCTGCAACTTTTCAACTTGCATTTCACTGTCAACTTGCATTTACTTTAATTTATTATCAGATATTCAAAGACTCTGTTCACTTTTCATATGCAGAAAGAAGTCCATCTTTTTTACATACCATTACATGATCAACAGGGTGAATCCCCATTGTAGTAACTAGCTTTTGAGACACACAATCTTAGCCTTTTCACAGGAAAAATGAGAGTAAAATTGCCAGTCCTTAATCACATGAGTAGGATGTGGTCTGGTCTGATAAAGACCCTGGACTATTCGCTCCCCTACTTAGGCACCATCTGCTGTTCACCACTGGCCCTGATGCTGATCCAATGAGAGGATTAAATTCCAGCTGGATCACTGATGTGTGATCAATCCTTGACTGCGGTCACTACAACTTCAAGCTGCCGTTTCAGCTAGGCCTCGGGGCTCCCCAGTCATCCTTAATGGCTCTCACTAGTCTCAGACACAGTTATTCCCACCTCCTTGCATATTCAAATGTGACTTCATGTCATTAGGATGAAAGACAGGCCAGCAGACAACTCCTCAGCTTCCTCTCCTGCCACATGCACGCTCACCCACCTGTACCCATTCTTTCCTGCTGGGTGGCTCCCTGAGCAGATCTTCTCTAGTTCTATGTTGGATCTCATTCTCTTCTGCCTCCACACACATGGTTTCATCGGTTCTGTTCTTTTTTATTCAACTCTTCCCTTTGTAACGATTTGTCCTCTTTAGCAGATAACACCACCAGGTCTCCCCAGTAGGTTAAAAACAAAATAGATCAGCACAAATCAGAATGTGCCCTCTTGCCTAACATTCCCACCTCTTCCTCTTTATTCTTGAAAGTATTGTAAACACCAGTTGCTTTTAATTTCTTATAATTTCTAATTTCTCCCACTCATTATTCATCTTCTTAAAATATGGCTTCCATCCATCTGCTCTCAGGGTACCTGTCTTTCATAGCATATCAGGTCCATGTATCGCTAAACACTGTTTTTGTCCTCCAAGGCACTTGACTCTGTAACAGTCATCCTCAGCAAAAGTTTCTCCTCTGTCGGCTTCTATTGAGATCCTGTTTTCCATCTATTTATTCCACTCTTCTGACTCTTGTCTTCTTCTCAGGCTTCATGTGACGTCCTCGGTCCATCTCGGTGCTTCCATCCTTAAGTGGACTTGCCCATAGCCATCTAGTAATCATGAACCCAAAAGCTGTATAATTGCAGCTCAGATTTCTTCTGTGAGACCCCTGTGGCTATAGAGGTAACTGCTCTAGTGGTGGCTCCACTTGAAGATTCTTCCAACCTTTTATTCACCATACCCTAGAAAGAAGTATTATATTTTTGTCACTGCCCTTATTATATGTTGCTCTGATTATGTTCACAATCTTGGTAAATAGCACCACCATACAAATAATTTCCAAAAGCAGAGCCCTTAATGATTTCTTCCCTTCCATTCCTACATATTAATAGTCAGGTCTTTTGTATCCTGCTTTTGGACACCTTTTTAATACATCTGCCTTCCTATCTTAAGCAACTTCTACTGCTTTATTCTGGATCCCATTGGAATTACTGCAATAGCCTCCTAACTTGTCTTCCAACCTCCAGTCTGACCCTTTTACAACATTTCCTCCTCCCTATGGACAGAGTAACCTGTCCAAATTGTGAATCTGAAACTGCCACTCACTCCTATTAAAATCTTTCAATAGCTCCCCTTAGTTTTCAAGATAAAGTTCAAACTCCTTAGCTTAGCACATAAAGTTCTTTGTGAGATGGCCCCTGAACAATTCTCTAGTCTCTTCCCTGCCTCCCCCCCTTTTCCTTGCATATCCCTGTGCCAGCACTACTGGAGTATACGCAATTGCTTAGACCACTCTCTTAGTCCACTGAGGATGCTATTCCAGAATACCAGAGTCTGAGTGACTTACAAAGAAGAGAAATTTATTTCTCATATTTCAGGAAGTTGTGATGCTCTGCATCAGGGCATTTTGTGGTCTGTTGAGAGATGCTGTCTGCTTCGACTATGGCACCTTCATGCTGTGTCCTGTGAAGAGAACCAGGCTTTGCCTCACATGGCTAAAGGCAGAAGGACAAGCAAAGCTTAAAGCCTTATGAAACCTCTCAAATTAGACCCCTCTCATAATGCTGGAACTAAATGACTGATGTATACAACTTAAAGGAGGAAATGGTTTATTTTCGCTCATAGAAAGTTTCAGAAGTTTCAGTTCATAACTATCTGGCTCCAAGCAGAAACATCATGTTGGAAAAACATGGAGCAAAGCTGCTCACCTCAGGGTGCCTGGGAAGCAGAACAAGAGGGGAGTACCAGCACCAGCAAGAGATGGGCCCCAAAGGCCGTCCCCAGGGGCAGCTCCACCTGGGCCCCGCCTCCGCCTGGGCCCACCTCTACATGGGCCCATCTCCTAACGGCGCATCCGGCTATGAACACGGTGGGTGACCTATTGTGCCTTCCAGATCCAGTTCCCTCTCTGGGCTTCCCTCGGTCCAGCCAAGTTGGTAACTGTGATTAACCGGCACACTCTGATTATAAGGGCCTTAGTTCATTCCACGAGGATTCCTACTTATTAAAAGCATGGTATTTTAAACCATGTACTCATAAAAATTAGAAAGAAATAAAAGCACTCTGTGTGAATCATGAGTATCCAATTCATTCCCTTATGGCCTAGTTACCTCTGAAAGACCTCAGCTCCTTATATCGTCACACTGGCCATCAGGCTTCAAGACCTGATTGTGAAACAATGAGTTCCATCTGTAGTGTCCTTCATGCTAGTTAAGGCTTCCGTACTGGAGGGCCTCTGTCCCCACTGCATGGGGTGAATGTCCTCCTCCATGTATCCCAGGCTCCCATTTATCCAGGGCTCCTCCACTTAGCTTTACAATTCAGCTAAGCAGCTACTTCCTCCACAATGTTCTTTGCATTTACTTCTTTTCTCCTGTAGAACCTCTAGAAGTTCTCTTTGCTAAAACTGTCACTAGTTTGTGTGAGTCCTTGCTCTTAGTAATGATGGAAATTAAAATTAAAACACAAAGTTACAGGGAAAAAAACTGAATTGAAAAGTTACAGGAAGATAGAAAAGGACTCCAGCTTTAGTAGCTGCAGGGGGATACTCTGATACAGGGGTTCAGACTGGCGCAACTGCAGAGGCAGGGGGCCAACTGTTAAGGCTTAGTGAAGGGGCTGGGGTCTGACTATCATTATCCCAGTCCTGGAATCATAGTTCCAGAATCTGTGGCAAAGGCATGATTGTGTTCCCAGGAAAGGATTCTGTCTATGATGGTCTCAGTCATGTAGGCTCCATCTCTCCTGGAGTACAGGTAATCACAGGTTTAGGACAATGGCTGCAGACTTCCGGTGTAGCTCAGTGTCCCTGTGAACATCTCATCTCAGTGTCCTCCGTCTTGAAGGGAGATGAACTAATGTAAGTTCAGTGCTGTCAGTCGTGACTTCCACTGCCTAAGCAGACACTAAATGATCAACACCCCCTTATACAGAGCTGAGAAGAGACTCGGCCCAAGATTTGTGTAGCAAAAGATACAAAATGAAGGTCACGTTTGCTCTGCTGTTAATTACCCACTGGCATCTGCAGATGTAAATGAAGAGCCCTGGTTCATAGCAAAAATGGCTTTTCATTCTATGGCTGTCCCAGAAGAAAACATAAACAGTGCTTTCATTTCTTTCTAATTTTTATTAGTACATGGTTTAAAATACCATGCTTTTAGTAAGTAGCAGGTAAGGACCCAAGACACTGCCCATGCCCCATTCTTATGGTGGTCTCCGACTATGTGATGAGTGGATGCATAGATGAATGAATGAATGAATGAATGAATACCTTAAATTTTATTCATCTCACATCACTATCACCTCACATAGTCCCAGACATGTACTCAGTAAAAGTTTATAGAACCATTTTTACCTGAGAGGTGCTTTTCTGCAAAGAATCAAAATTATAGTGCAGATTTATGTATTTTCCTCTATCAATCCTGGATCTCAAAGTGTACACAGCCCATCTAAGGCTACCTAGACAGGTTTGGTGTGGAGCTACCCCTACACAGGGCAGCGGTTTCCTCTGCCTATTCTCTAACAGCAATTCAGAATTGCAGAATAAGAACCGAAGCCCTTGTAGATAATATTCCGATAGTCAGGCTCCACATCCTGCTGAACGGTAGAAGCTTACTGACAGGCCCCTTCTGTTACATCTGTACATGGGTACACTGAGATTCTGGAAGTATGGATCTGGGGATACAGGCAGTGCAGGATGCTAAAACCTTCGGCTAAAAACACAACGTGCCAGCCACCTGCAAATCCTACTGCAATTTCTTCTCTTCTTTCTTCTAGCCCAGGGAAATATGTCAATGGATGCTGTCAGGTAAGAAAAGCTACTGATCTATAGGGCACGAGGGAAGGCTAGAATATTGATGTCATGGGTTATTTCTATGTATAAACTGCTCCTTAGCAAATAAGGTCTTTGGGGAATTCCGACTTCTTGGGCTGTGTTATGGTTCCAGTGTAATGTAATGTCTTTGTATCCGGAAACTGGTTTAAGGAAATGTGTCTGATTACGAAGTTGACAAGGGGTGGATTGTTATGGTTGATACATTGTGTCAACTTGGGTAGTCTAGAGGTTTGGCTAAGTGAGTCAGCAGGAAGCCAGGGTGCTTACTTTGTATACATCCTGAGCCTGTGGAAGAGGAGGGGCATGGAGATTATGTGAGAGCTACATACCCCCTGGGTGGGGGTAGCCTGTTTACAATGTAAGGTAGAAAGAGGCTGCTTTCCTGCCATTCCTCCGTTTTGCTGGCTGTTTTTGGTGTGCTCTGCTGCCATGAACATTTGCCCTCTGCCATGTGCCACTCTGCCTCTGAGCCAGCCAAGTATGGACTGAAACCTCCACAAACTGTAAGCTAAATAAACCTTTCCTTCCTTAACTCTGGGCTTTGGGTATTTTGTCTCAGCAATGAGAAAAAAGTAACCAAGACAGGCTGATAAACACCTGCAGGAATAAAACAGTCACCATGAGCTCTGCTTCTGCTCTGCAGGATGGCACCTATGCCACCTTTGGGAGCCCAGCCTGGAAACAAGAGTGTACATAATTAAAACTTTTTTTCCTTTGCCTTTCATTCTTTTCCTGAGGGTCTTCTTTTTCTTTTCTTGTTTTTCTCTTGGTGCATAGTTGAGTGTGAGAGGTCTCATTACCTAGTAAAATTCACTCAGATTATGGTATCCCTTTCTAGTAGTAACCAGGCCTGACCCTACTTAGCTTCTGAGATCAGAATAGCTCTGGCACCAGACTAAGGGGACCGATGAAATATTTCCTTTGCCTGTTTCTTGGTGCTAGTTTCTCCATAAGTCAACCAATAATTGGACCAAATCAATAACTCTTGTTCTTTAAAATATGTTTTAGTTAAATTTCTAGTTAGCATATAATAATCAGACATTTTGTATTGTGCAACTGTATAATAATCATATATCTTACATGTACAAATGCTTAAGTCATATAATAATCACACATATCTGGGGGGGACTAGATCAAGAATTATTAACTTTTGGCCTATGGATGGGATTAGGGGCTCTATTAAATCCTAAAAATTAGACTCAAGATTTGATACATACACCCATTTTTTCCTATTAGGAAGTTTTTGACAGATTCACATGTGAGCTCAGGACTCCTTAAGTCATAAAATGAGGGGTTTCACAACTTCTGAGGGTTTGTACTTCTGAGGGTTGAAGCCTGCCTCAACACTGGGGAGAGGACTGAGGCTGGGGAAAGGAAGACAGACTTGGCTGTCAGACGGCCGTGGGCTCCGATCCTGGCTCCTTCACATACTCTTTACCTCAACAGCGCCATTGTCTCTGTGATTCAATTTCTTAATCTACAAAGTGTCACCAATAATACTTACTGCACATGTGGTAAAGAACCTGAGGACACGTGCACATCAGTGAAATGCAGCAAGTACACCAGAAGGCCGCCTGATCTGGTGCCCATCACTAGTACGTCTAAGGAAGCAGAACAGTGAAAGCCCCACTTCAAGTCCCACTGTGAGAATTCTGGACATCTAAACCGATGCTTTCCTTAGCATGGCCATGGGCTGACAACGTCTTGGTGGTATTTTTCTTTAGGAAAGTGAGATATGAAATAAACCCAAGGTAAGGGAGTAGAAATAAAGATAGGTAAAAGACAAGAAATTTTAAAATTGTACTTTTAATAAAATCTGCAGGTCCAGGACACAAATCTTGTTTTAAATTTTTTTAAGGATTTTAAAAACACACCGAGCCCAGATCATTCCTTTTTACTGTACATGTAAATGAATCTTATCCATTTGCTTTACCTGTAAACAGAACTTATCCATCAATGAGTAGACAATCCTTGGGGTTTTTGTTTGTTTGTTTGTTTGTTTGCTTCTGTTTATTTGTTTTGTCTTTTTTTATTTTTAGTGGGGATTTTTGCCTGTAAAATGGGCCTTTCCCCTTAAGGATGTCACCCATGGCCCTTTTTACCTGTGGTGGCTATTACCTTTGAGCAGGTCATCACCCTATGAAAAGACCAACACCTTTCTCCTAGGAAGTGCCAACACCCTTTCATCTAGAAACCAAATGCCCTCTTCCAAAGATGAGTAAGTTCCACAGAGCTCCATCCTACACACAGGTAAATACACCCAGCTTAAAACCACAGGCCTCTTTCTCCCTTGTAAGGGCTCACACTGTACTTCTTTGAATGTGTACTTTTAAAATTGTGCCCAACAAATCCCTTATTGTCTCTTACTAATAAGTCCTGAAAACTCTTTTTCAGAGATAGAAGTCAGCAAACCTACAACTTACTCCATGAGGCACTGAATCAAGTTTCTCCATCTCTTGGCCAGCATCAAGAAATCATCCAATAACAAAGGCTGGTGAGGCTGTGGAGAAACAGGAACTCTTCTGCACTGCTGGTGGGAATGCAGACTGGTGAAACCACTGTGGAGATTGGTTTGGAGACGCCTCAGCAAACTAGGTCTAGAGGTCCCATTCAACCCAACTATTCCCCTTCTGGGTATTTTCTCAGAAGATCTGAAAACATCATATCACCTTAATATATGTGCACCCATGTTTATAGCAGCACAATTTGTAATAGCTAAATCGTGGAAGAAACCCAAATGTCCATCCACAGAGGACTGGATAAAAAAACTGTAGCATTTTCACATAATGGAATATTATTCAGCTAAAAAGAAAGACAAACTTGAGGCTTTTATAGGCAAATGGTCACAATTAAAGACTATACTCATAAGTGAAATAAATCAGATATGTTTGTGCAAACAGCATATTGTATCATTAGTTTAAGAACCTGAAGATGGGAATATAAATTAGGAGGTATGAAAGGAAACTGCTCAAAAGTAAACAGCAATCGGGATGAAGGAGAAATGGAAGAAAGGGATAGCTATGTAAGTATGTGTATATATATATGCAGGATGGCTAACACAGTTGCACTATTGTGTCATGTCACTTTAATGTAAGGAACAATCAATGATTAGTTGTTTAATCAATCTTGTATCTATTCGCATTATCCTGAACATACATTTTGAAGTTATGAACGTGTAATACAACAACCATTGTTAATCCCCTGCCACCTTATCTGTAATTCAGTTTTTGTACTGTTCTTGTGCTACTTTGTGTCTGTTTGCTAATGCTTTTGTTTTTTACCTTTAAAATAAACAAAAAAGTTTCTGCATCTCTACTTTGGGGAGCCCCCTGGTTCCTGTCCTCCGACAGACCTATATGTTTAATGTGTTTCAGCACAAAGGGAAATCCACATTGAAAAACAGACACTTTCCAAGCCTCATAAGAAAGAGAACAGGTCCAGCTAAGGTGTCCTAAGCTTTGCCCTAGACAAAAAGAAATGCATAATTTCTCCCCGAACTTCATCCTGATACCACACGATCTGGTTATCCCTGGCAGTGATGCAGGAACATAGGCTGGGGGAGAGCAGCAGAGGAGCAGCAGGCTGAGACTGACAAGAAGGAGCTCGTGCAGCTGGCTTGCACCATGATCTGGCATAGAAACACTTAGAACCAGGCCATCACACCCCGCAATACCTGTTTCACCAGTGTCACCAAAAGACTGTCTCTTTATAGTCACACCTTCCTCTGGTTCTTACGTCCTTCTTGACCTATGTATTGCTCCACTGTGATATATTTTCTTCTTTAAGAGGGTCTGGATGTTTAGTCAATACTCAATAAAAAATAAGACCATATAAAAAACTAAGGGAGAGACAGAGATGATGGATGGATGGATGGATATATAGACAGACAGACAGAGACAGAGACAGAGATAGGTAGATGACAGAAGGTAGATGATAGGCAGACAGACAGATAAGAGATAAATCAGTCTTGGCCCTACCCACCATCATCTTCAGTTTGTAGGTAAGGAACGAACTCCTAAAGAGAGTAAAACACCAAATGGGTTTGGAACTCGAGATCCCTAACTCATAAACTTTCAAACTAAACGCTGTGCCTTCAGTGTACAATGGTGAATGAAATCTGGTCCTTGCTTTCTTGGGCCTGTGCGGGACACAGACGTGGGAAGAGAAGCCCAAGGCACCAGCTGAATATGCTTTTCATGCTGGAGGCAAACACCTCTAAAATAACTAGTGAGCAAGCAGCTGCGTGGAGGGCCAGGCAGAGTTGCCTATTGTGTATTCATCTCAGACAAGGAAGGCAAGACGCATGCGGGAGAAGTGGGCTTTGGAAGAAGTCAGCTACCTAGAACCAATGGGTAGAGGAGGGACATAGATAAAATATAAAACTTAAGAAACACTTCTTTGAGAATGAAAAGCAATCAGTCTAGAGGAGGCAGGCCATTCCATGCAAAAGAATAAGCAAACAAAAAGGCAGAGAGACAGGGCAAGACTTTAAGAAACCCAAAGCATCTGTCACAGAGACAAATGTTCCTGACAGTGTGACTTGTGAAAAGCCCTGCGTTCTCTCTAGGGCCCTGAGCAATGGGAGGCTGCCCTTCTGCCAAGAATGGATATTTGATCTGGGCTCTGGAGTTCAGGAAAAAGATGAGGGCTTTGGGGACCCCAGAAACTCTTTTTCCTTCCTCCTTTTCTAACCTAGACATCTCAATCTCAGCTCAAAAGGTTATAATTTCCCTAGGAAGAAATTGTGCTGACCTTGGGTTTTTGCAAAGAGTGTGGTATTTCTGCTTGGTTGAACAGCCTACTGAAACACCACTAAAATAACTAGTGAGGAAGATGTCCCCAGAGCAAGCAGCTGAATGGAGGGCCAGGCAGAAATTACCTACAATGTATCCATCTCAGGCGAGGAAGGCAAGAAAATGCATGTAGGAGAAGTGGCAAATAGCCAGGCCTCGATGCACCTGACAGTCCCATCCGGCAATGTCCACTCTCCCTCTGTGCCCCAGAGACATGCGAGCATTCACTGCACAGGGACAACAGAAACCAGGAGCTATGACGGTTGTCTGTGGAAAGGGTCCAGGCTGTCATTCTGTCTCCTCATTTAGACTGGCCAAGAATCGCCAGACCTTCAAATCAGCTGTTCAGATTACCAGATATACATATACATCTGGTAATCTGAGCAACTTCATTGAAGGTGACAATATGTACTATAACAACCACTGTTAATTCCAACCTTTTTGTTTTGAAACCCTGTATTGTTTTTATTGTTTTTTTTTGGGGGGGGTTGTCTGTTGTTGTTATTTTGTTATTTTTTTATTCTCTTTAAAATAAAAAATAGAATTTCTGGGCCTACATTTCCCTCAAGTAGAAATACATTTCTTATTTCAATGTTTTGCACTTAGTTGCTATGTTTTTCAAGTGTCTGGTTGTGATGGTTAGAAATAGAAACATGCACAGAGTTGTAGAAATCAAACTTGATCTTACCCTTACTTGTTAGATTTATACAGTGGTGGAATTAAGAAAGCCAAGTAAAGCAGAATAATATTTCCCACTGCATTTTGCTGACTCTGAACATTCAAGAAAGACATACTCTTCATTCACCTTACTCGCAGAAGGCATATGCTCTATAGTAAGCTTACTTCTGGGGCTAACTAATGCTTCTAAAGCAAAGTCTGCACAGGGGCATACATTACTGAGCCCTTGCCATGCATATCTTATCCAATTTACTGCCCCCAAGACCCATTAATGGCCTAAAGGCAAAGAGGACCTCTGGAAGGGAACAGAGAAAAATCTTTTTAAAGTACTCTTGGAGTTTGAGATGCTCCCAAATAAGAAACCAATTGTAAGAATAGAAAAATGAGAAGCAACTGCTCTGCAGCACTTCCTATGCATGGACTCTCAGGCTGGGAAATCTAGATGAAGGAGTCCGCTTCATCCGCGCAGCTGCGCTACGAAGCCAGTGAAGGATGAGGCACTTAGCTGCCAGGAGATAAAATGCTACAGAGAATGAAACACCTCACTTCTTTCAACAATAAAGGATCATCTCTGTCTGGCATTGCTCAACTTCAAATTGAATTACAAAGGGGAAAGGAGAAGAGGAAATAAAAGAGAGACAAAGGGACACAGGGTGGAAGCTCAGAGGGTTTAGCTGAGTATTCATCCGCTCAAAGTAGAATAAATTCCTTATTTAATCAATCCATTCACTCAACAATAATTTAGTTGACATTTGTACATTGTGCAGACAAAACAAGATGTCTCAGATCTGTGTTTGTCCCTTCTAGATCCTTATAGTGGCTGCAAACACTTCAGAACACTTCTAGCTCCTTCTTTATGGATGGGCCACCAGTTTGGTATTATATACTCTTGCCACGTGTTTATAAGTGATTGGGCCAAAAACAAATGCTTATTCCAAGTGTCTATCTGATTCATAGCCTACGCTGCAATTCAGAATGAGAATTCAACCAAATCACAATATAGAAATAATAAAGCAGACAAAAGGACAGAAAAGGCCATACATGTGGAAAGAAGGCAGGAAACAGAAGCTATAGTGCAGTAAAGCTATAATAAAGCAAAAGCCAGGCGTAAGAAAAAAGCG
The DNA here is from genome assembly GCA_004027595.1 of Dinomys branickii. NCBI lineage: Eukaryota > Metazoa > Chordata > Mammalia > Rodentia > Dinomyidae > Dinomys > Dinomys branickii. The sequence goes on along the minus strand of PVLD010001328.1, from coordinate 132,709 downwards.
TGAGTAAATCCACAGAAAGAATCAAAGACAGGGATAGGTTGAGTCGCATCATGATCCTCACAGCAGAGATGAGTGGGGAGCAGCAGAGAATTGGGTGGCTCCTAAGGATGGAATACTTGCTCATCATAGCCACAGTCTACCTTGAAGTATGTTCTTATTTTCCTTAGTATCTGGCTGGGTGGGTTTTAGCAAAGTTTCCTGTATTCCTAGCTTTCTTCGTACTAAGACTAAAAGTCCTGTGAATTATCATAAGGAGTGACAAAGATCTGCTTTCCTTGTAAGCCAGATAGCACAATCTGTAATATAGAAAAAGCTACCTGAAGTGCATCTATGAATGAGGCATAGACATAAAGGAATTCTCTAACTAACAGATTAGATCAGAAATATATTCATAGCTAAGGAGGATCAAATATTTTATAAATTAGGACTATAAAGAAAAATTAAAAACTCAAGCCTAAAAATGATGTTGACCTTCTTCAAATAGAATTGATGAACATTTCAATAGGAATAATGAACCTCTTAGTCTGTCTTTTGCTTAATGCTAAAAGAGAAAAAGATCATTGTAGGCCTGAGCCTCATATATTAATCTAGTCCTCCATTGTTAGTTTGGGCTGCAATTTTGGGTGGATTGAGATACTTTAAAATTACAAAGGTAAAAGCTCAAACTTAATTTTGCAGCAACCTGCCTCTGTACAATTGCACTTCCGTGTATCATGAGGATAGGCTTCAGTGAAGAGACCCCTTAACTGTCAGGTTGGCTATCCCATCATTCTACAAACTTTGTGACTGCTGCGGTACAAAGTGGAGATGCTGGAGTGCTCAGACTCCTTGGCAGGTAGATATACAGTGTCCAAATTCACACCATGGCACCTGCCCTGATGACTCTTCCACAGAAACACAGCTTCCTTGCCCTTTCCAAGGACACCATAGAGACTCAGTGCTTCAGAAGTTGGTGAAGCATTTATGAATACACAGGAGCCCATGTGCCTAAAACCCCAAATGTCTTTTCCTTATTATATCAGTTCACCTAAGTCTTATACCCATCCCCAGCCATTTACCTCAATAGTAGTCTCTATTGATAATCAAAACAAAGTTAGTAACTTAACAGAAAAAGTAAATTACCCAAAAAGTATCAAGTAAGGACTTCCGTTTCTGATCATGATGGAAAAAGTGGAATCTGACTTAAACTTCTGTCTTAAACTATGAGAAAAACAGATAAAATACATTTTTAAAATGATGTTCTCTCATTGAAACAGAGGTAGCATCAGACTAAGCATCATAAATATAATTATGTCAAGTAGAAAAATAAGGTAGCCACTATGATTGCACAAGATTACTGCTTGGAAGCAATGTCTAATCTACTGCTCAGGGAAAAAGAATTCAACTGGAGTCCCATGGTTTGCTAAATTGAAGGGATGAAGATGCAGTTTCAGGGAGACCGAGGCAGCAAGAATTCTCAGGAAGAATATAGTAAAAGAGATATTTACAAAGGGAACCCCAGATATCTGAAGAAAGATCCTGCACAGATGGAGATAGTGGAGTGGTAAACAATAGCAAATTAGGCTTTCTGAGACTGGAATCCAGACAATGGAGTATAACAACTTGGGGCAGAAATGGAGGAGGGAGATGGATCACCGGGACCCACCAAGGATCTATAGGGAGAGTGGAGCCCACAAGGAAAGTCAGAGACAGACCTCAGTACTTTCTCCCTGAATCCTGTGATGTGAAAGAGAAGGCTCATATCTACAGTCACAGTGAGTGTGAGTGACTCCATGGAGAAACACACTAGTGGAACAGAGCAGTGGATGCTATAAGCTACAAGAGCTGGTGAGTGATTTCAGTTCAACCTTCCCCTGGAGGAAGTGCTTGGCCATATGCTATTTTAGGGAGGCACCAAATGAACCCAGGACTTGGAGCAACTTTGGGTCAGCATCTTCTCTGGACTTCCAGTGATTGGGTGAGATATAACTGTGGGAGATATCCAGGTTCAGGGAGCCAAGGTCAGACCAGCAAGACAACTCAGGCCTCAATTCCACAACCAGAGGCCAGGATCGGCCTGAGCTTCTGTGAAACTGAAAGACCACATATAGCAACCCACCTTATTTCTGCTTCAGGCTTGCTGGGATTATCCAGCCTGGATCTGCACTCTGCCTGCACCATAGTCTACCAGTGACAGTAGAGACATGCCCCAACTTGAACACTACTACAAAACCATAGACCCCAGAAGATAGCCACAGGCTTCAAATCACAGAAAAATCACTGTTTTCTTGATTGTTTTTGTTTTTCATGAGTGTGAATATTATTTTTAGTTTTTCTGTTTTTATTTATTTTTTTTTTAGTTTTTCTGTTTTTATAGTCCTTGTTTTTGTTATTTCCTTCTTTCTTTCCTTCCTGCCTTTTTCATCAGTTTCCCAAAAGTTGGATAATCTTTCTTTGTCCTCCAGCCTTGCTTCCAATCCTTTTCTTCCTCTATTTTTTCCTCTTATCCCTTTTAAATTTTCTCCCCTATGGGTAAAATCATTCCACTAAGGAGACATTTACTATACATAATTTTCTGATTTGTTTGATAGTTATATAACTATAGAGCTTGCATCTATGGTTAAAGGTGGCAAATAAACAGTTATCACAGTTTGTCATTTTCTAGACTGTGTTTGATGCTATTGTTATTACTGGTTGTACTACTTTCACCAAGGTGACATAATTTTTGTGATCAGTTGTTCTTCCTTATATGGCAGTACTGAAATTGCTGGGGAGTCATAAACAACACCAAAGTCCAATACCAAAGACCTGGGTGCTAGGCCAAATAGGCAGCAACTTCTCATCCCTCATAAATTGAAGAGTCATGAACTTGAAGCAGACTCAAAAGCCAACTACACCTAAAAGAAATCTCTGAAAAGTTGTGATTTCATAAGGAAATCTTGGTACTGTTAATAAAACTATCACCATAAGCAATTTACAAACTTACATGCAGAAAGCAAATTTTTAAAAATAGAAAATGACAAGACAGAAGCAAAATGCAATTGCAGACCTCCAACTCACCAAGGCAAATCCAGAGGATATTGAGGAAGAAGAAATCAAAAGCCACACAACTGAACTTTCTGAAATGGTAGAGGAAGAAGTAACGAAGTCTCTAGAAAAAACAAATCAACAGTAATTTCATAGATAACTAAATAAGTGATGATCATAAAAAAAGGACATGGTTAGTGATTCTGGAGTAGATACAGATTTTTTAAAACGCATGGGCTTAGGAGAGTGATAAAAATTATGAATGCCCAACAAAGAAAAGAACTGGATTCCATGGTACAGATTCAAACAGATATCCAAGAGATTATAAATTCTGTTGAGTGTGTACACAGCAGAATCAACCAATGTGAAAATAGAATATCAGATCTATAAGAAAGATTTGTGGCTACTGATCACCAAATGAAAAACTTCTTAAAAGTAACAAAGAACCATGAAAAATCAATCCTACAGCTGCTAAATAATGCAAAGAAGAATAACATAAGATTGATCAGAACTAATGAAATATCAGGAAATAGCACAAAGAACATAAAAAAACAGTTCACAGAAGTAATGGCAGAAAACTTTCTAAACATGAAAAAAGAATTTGACATACAGTAAGTGAAGCATATAAAATTCCAATTAGCCATGATCAGAAAGAAAAAACTTCATAAGGTTTATAATAGTACCTTAGTTAAAAGTCCAGAAATTCAACACAAGAACATAATATTAAAAGTTGTTAGAGAAAAGAACAAATTACCTATGAAGGAAATCTAAAAAGACATAAATATTCTAAAGAATCAAATAAGAAGAAATGAAATTGAAGTAGCAAATTTTTTAAAAATCCTACCAACTTAAAAAAAATCTAGGACCTAATGGTGATACATACTACAGTGATATATGCATACCAATATTTATAGCAGCACAATTGATAATAGCTAAATCTTGAAAACAGCCAATATGTCCCATTAGCAGATGGATGGGTGAAGAAAATGTGATATCTATACTTAAAAAATTTAGGACCTAACTGTAGAATTCAGCTCATAGCTGAATTCTACAAGACCTTCAAGGATGTTACAATACCAATACTCTTCAAATTCTTTAATAAAATTGAAAGGGAAAGAGAGCTTCCTTACTCATTTCTGGAAGTTAGCATCACTCTGATCCGAAAACCAAAGTCCCAAACGAAAAAGAAAATTGCAGGCTGATATCCTTAATAAACAAAGATGCAAAAATCCTCATTAAGATATTGGCAAATAGAATGCAACAATACATAAAAAAGATCATGTCATGAGCAAGTAGGTTTAATCCCAGGCTTGGAAGGATGGTTCAACTTATGCAGGTCAATAAATACAATTCACTCATAAACAGAAGCAAGGGCAAAATCCACAGTCATTATTAATAGATGGAGAAAAAACTTTGACAAAATTCAATATTCACTCGTGATAAAAAATAAGCTGTAGAAAATAGGTGTAGAAAGACCTTACCTAAATCTGATAAAAATCATTTATGTTCAACCAATAGCCACCATTATATTTATTAAATGTGGAAAGCTTTCCCTCTAAAATCAGGAACAAACTAAGGATATCCACTATTAGCACTTTTGTTCAACGTAGTATCAAAAACATTAACATTCAGAGCAATCAAGAAAGAGAAGCAAATAGTTAATGTAGGAAAGGAAGAAGTAAATTATCATTATTTGCATGTAACATAATTTTCTACACAGAAGACTCAAAAAATTTGACCAAGAGATTTCTAGAATTATTAACCAAATTTGGCATTGTAGCAGTATACAAAATCCCCAAACAGAAATCAGTAACATTCTTTTACCCTAATAAGGAACTCACTGAATAGAAAACAATACAATTCAATAGCGTTAAGAAAAATTAAATACCTAGGAATTAACCTAAGCAAGGAAATTAAAAATCTCTACACAAAAAACTATAGTAGTCTGAAGAAAGAGATTGACGAGGACATTAGAAAATAGAAAGATATCCGCTGTTCTTGGATTGGCAGAAACAGTATCATCAACATGGCCATATTTTGAAAACTAATAGATTTAGTGCAGTCTCAATCAAAATACCTACGGCATTCTTCATGGAGCTAAAGAAAACATTCCTACAATTTATATGGGACCAGAAGAGATCCAGAATAGCAAAAGCATTCCTGGGCAACCAGAAGAAAGCCAGGGGCAGCATAATACCTGACTTCAAATTACAGTACCGAGTTACCAAGATGCAAACAGTATGGAATTGACACAAAAGCAAACATCTCAATCAATGGCACTGAACAGAAAATGCGGAAACAATCCCAGACACATTCTGCTATTTGATCCTTGATAAAATGTCAAAAACATATGTTGAAGGAAAGATAGGCTCTTTAGCAAATGGTGCTGGGAAAACTAGCTACTCATATGCAGAAAACTGAAGCTGGTTTCATACCTTTCACCATGTACTAAACTAAAATCAAAATGGGTCAAAACATAAATATTAAAACAGAAACACTTAATTTACTGGAAGATAAAAAAGGTAAAACTCTTGAAGTCATAGATATAGGCAAGGATTTACTGAACAGAAATCCAATTGGACAAGAAATAACTGCAAAAATCAATAATTGACATTATATCAAATTAAAATCTGCCCAGCAAAGGAAATAATCAACAAAGTGAAAAAGCAACATACAAAATGGGAAAAAATTTACCTCTCTTCAGGCAGAGAACTAATATCTAGAATATATAAAGAAATTAGATTCTCAAAATGAAAGGCTCAATCAAAAAATGGCCAAGTGAAATAAACAGACATTTTCCGAAGAAGAACAAGACACCAATAAACATATCAAAGATGTTGAACATCTCTTCCTACTAGAAAAATGCAAATTAAAACTAAGATTCCATCTTAGGCTAGAAAGAATGGCAGTCATCAAGAAATCAAATAATAACAAACACTAGCATGGCTGTGATAAAAGAAAGGAATCCTTCTCTCTTGTCAGTGGGAATGTAAAATAGTACCACGATAATAAAAATCAGGATGGAGATTTCCCAAAAAAATGAAGTAGAAATTCCATTTCACCAACATTTTTTCCTTCTAGGTATATTCCCAAAATAGCTAAAGATATCATACTACAGTGATACGTGCATACCAATATTTACAGCAGCACAATTGATAATAGCTAAATCTTGAAAACGCCAATATGTCCCATCAGCAGATGGATGGGTAAAGAAAATGTGATATCTATACTTAACAGAGTACTACTTAGCGATACAGAAAGATAAAATCGAGACATTTGTACGGAAAATGGATATACCTTGAAAATATGTTAAGTGAAATAAATCAGTCACACAAGCTTAAATATCACACAGTATAACTCACTTGAGTTATCCATAAGACAAAAAACCAAAATAAAAGATTTGTATAAGTATATAGGAAGATAGCTATTTTGCAAATAGGAAGAGAATCCAGAGATTGCAAGTTGGGGAGCAGAAGGGAATGTGGAAGGATTTAAGATGTTTCAGGTAAGTGTAAAAACCACCTCATGGAAGTGCAATCATTACGTGTTGCACACATAAACTAAAAAAGTCATAACAACAATAAAAATGGAGAAAGGGGATCTAGAGATGCAGGGAGGATGTTGAGTGGGAAGAGGAAGGAGAACAAAAAGAATATTTACCTGCTCCCTAAAGTGACTGTAAACATTATGTAATAAAAACATGTACTACTTCAATTAAAAATAAGAAATTCATTTTATAATTCTAAGCAGTGTTTTATTGTATAAAGATGGAAAATACACTGTCTGCAATTAAAAAACACACAACCAATTCAACAGAGTAGAAGAAAAGATTAGAGACTTAAAGATATAATACAATCTTTTCAAATGAAACAGAGACAAAAACATCCTTAAAGGAAATGAACAGTGCATCAATGCTTGTGGAAGAATGCATCAGCCCCAGATCGATAAGTCCCAGATGCATAAGGGCAAAAATTGAAAATGAATGAAAAATAATAGCAGAAAATTTCTCGCATTTGAAAAATGACAAAAATGAACAGAAGCCTAGAAGAAATTCAAGAAAAAATCATACGAAGTACAGTGACAAAATATCTGAAAGATGAAAGATACAAAACTTACCAAAAGCTCCTTTATGAACAAAATCACAAACATAAGAGTTACAGTAGAATCATCATCTGAAAGTGTACAAGCAGAAAGCAATGGAATCAACGTGTTTTAAAATTGAAAGAAACTGCTAATCTAGAATTCTATATCCAGGAAAACAGTATTTTTAAAATGAAGATGAAAAAAAGGTAATCAAAAGGTCATTAAGTTTATTGCCAGTTCAGTTGCATTATAAGAAATATTAACAAAGAGGGTTCAAACAAGAAGAAAATCATATGAAAAGCACATTTCAATATAACAAAGTAATGAACAGCAGCAGTAAAAGATAATAATTGTGTTAAAGATAAAATACCCTACTTTATTTTCTAATCTCTTACAGGTAATTGACAATTTAAATCAAATACAATAACAATATTGTGTGTAGTTTTTATCAAAAGCAAAAGTAAAATGAATGACAAAATAGCAGGAAAGACAACAGAGGGAAGGGAACTATATCTTTTTAAGGTGCTTGTACTTGCCCAGTTGATGGGCATTTGGGTTATTTCCACATACTAAAGACTAAAGTTAGACCCATGTCTACCACCATGCACTAAAAAAAGGTCAAAATGGATCAAAGAAACACCAAATCAGCATTACACTACAAACAAATCACATGCTCTAGATTCAGCCACCTCCAAAACACCCTATGACTGCATGAGACTTTGGGAGGACATCAAGACACAGACCATAACATTCTTCCCCTAGTTCCCTCAAAGAGTCATGTACATCTCTTTATGCAAAAGGCATTTAGTCCATCTCCAAGAGTTACAAAAGCCATAACACATTCAGTATTGCTGAAAAGTCCAAGTAAAAATTCTCCTCTGAGATTTAAGGCAAACTCTTAGCTGTGAGCCCTGTAAAAATGCAAAGAAAGTTAAGCACTCCCAACATTCAATGGCTGGGATTAAATATGGGTGATTGCTGGATCAGTCCACTGATTGGATTGGCACCCCCTAATCCTGGTAGGCTGCATACGATGTAAGAGACAGAAAGAAACTTGTCTCACTCTCTCTTATTGCTTTTGCTGTCTTCTCCCACCATGAGCTATTGTCTCTCTGCCGTGTGCCACATCCATCCAACTATGGACTGAAACCTAAATAAACTAGGACCTAAATAAACCTTTCCATCTTTAACTTTGGGCATCAGGTATTTTGTCACAGTGCCATAGTTACTTTTCTCTCATTGCTGATGCAAAATACCTGATGCCCAAAGTTAAGGGAGGAAAGGGTTTATTTTTCTCACAGTTTGTAGAGGTTTCAGTCCATAATCAGCTGGCTCCAAGACAGGGTACCATAGCACAGGGGCAAGAGTTCATGGCAGCAGAACATAGCAAAAAAACAAAAAAAAAAAAACAAGAGCGAAAAAGAGAGGAACAAATTTCTTTTCCTCCTTTATACTGTAAGCAGCCTACATGCCCTGGGATGGGTGTAGCACTCACACCATCTCTGTGCCCTCCTCTTGCACAGGCTCAAGATGTTTACAAATTGAGGAGCCTCGTCCACTGCTGAGTCTCTTAGTTAAACTTTTAAACTTCTCAACTTGGCACAATGAATCAACCATTACAATATCCTGGAGCTTAAATAGCCACGCCAGGATGTGTCCTCTACACCTTAGGATGTAAAATTGTTGAGTTACCTAGTCAAGCTTCTAACCTGCTCAAGTTGACACACTGTATCAATGATTACACACAGCAATGAGAAAAGTAAACAAGATACTCTATTTGCATTTATTTAATATTACTTAAAGTTAAATGTATTACAAACTGTAAATTGAAACTTTAGGGTAGTGGTGGTGAATCTATGGCACACATGCTGCAAGTAGGCATGCAGAGCCCTCTCTGTGAGCTTGCAACCCAAATCACCCCAATATTGCTCCGGCAGCCAAACAATGGATATTCAGGCTTAATTGAAGTATTGGCATTTGTGATAAATAAGTGAGTTTTGGGTTGCTGTTTGGGCACTCTGTCTCTCAAAGGTTCACCATCACTGGTCTAGGGCAATCAATACAAAATTGTGGGTAATGATCTCAAACTGGACATTAAATGAAGGTTGTAAAAATTCAATTAGTCCCATTAAAGACACAAAAAGAGAAAAATGGGGGGGAAAACAGATCACAAATAGGAAAAAAGCAAGATGGCAGTTTTAAACCCAATTATCCTTAAAGTTACATTAAACGTAAATGAGTCAAACATTTCAATTAAAAGGTAGAAATCATAAGAATGGACTAGAAAGCAAAACCCAGTGACATTCTGTCTATAAGAAATGTACCTTAATAGAGACATAAGATTACAAGTGATGGATCTGCGGATCAGCATCAACTGAGCAGTGTGAAAGCCTAGGTGTAATTCCTGGGACAGAGAGAGAAAGGAAAAGGAGGAGGAAGAAAGGAAAAAGTAGAGGAAGGGGAGGGGAGAATGCGAGACAGGAGGAAGGGGAGAAAGAAAGAAGAGGAAAGGGAGAACAGGAGAAAGAGTAAGTCAAAAGATAAAAATATATATTGTACAAACACTAATGAAAATAAACTTGGACTGCTACATTGGTTCAGATATTTAAGCTTTGGAAAAAGAACTATAACCATGGGTAAGGAAATATAAGTTATAATGATAACAAGGTCAAAGTTCATCATGAGCACATAATTTTTCTGAACATGCATGCCCACAACTAAAACTTCAACATAGAGAACAGCACTGAAACAACAATAAATTCACAATTATTCTTAGAGATTTCAACACTCATTTCTCAGTCATTGATAAAATAGCTAGTTACACACACAGTACAATAATGATATATGGGAAAAGAATACTTAAACTATGCTGCCAACAAACATGACCAGTTGGCATTTATAGAGTTCTCCATTCAATGGCTATAAATTATTCTTTTCTCAGATACATATGTAGCATTCACTAGATCAAATTGTATATTTTGAGCCATGAAATGGAAACCAAATGCATTTTAAAAACTAAAATCTTGTGTTCTATGAGTAGAGCAAAATGAAAATGGAAATGAATTAAAGTCACTAGAAAGCCCCCAAATATTTGGAAATAAAGGTTACAGTAGTAAATTATATATATGAATAAAGAAGGAATCAAAGGGAAAATAAAAAGGAAATATGCCTAAATTTGTGTGTAAAATTTTATGGAAAAGAAAAGATCAAGAGATGTGTGTGGAAAAGATAAACCCTCCAAGTCACACCCCCATTGATCCACCTCTTCTGACCAGATAGCAGCTACTAAGAGCAAGTTAGCTACAAACTCATCAGTGGTCTAATCCAATGATTAGTATTACACCCACATGATCCATCACCTCCCAAAGGTCCACTTAAGAGGGCATGAAGCATTGAAGAGACATCTAGATATATACCATAAAATTATGTACCCCCTCTCAAAGCCTCATGCACTCATACACAGAACTTTAAGAGGTGGCTGGATCAAGGTATGTGATACTGGGATTAAGGGTGGGTGATTCTGGATTAGTCTGCTAATTGGTTTAGTATATTTCTAGGTATGGAAAATGGTAAGGCACCTCCTGGGTATGGGTAGAACCACCCAAAAGGCTAGTAGCCTGTATGCAATAAAAGGGAAAGAAAAACTTACTGGTGTTACTGCTTTACTGCTGCTTCCTCCTGTCTGCTCTGCCACTGACTGTTTCTCCTCCGTGGTGCCCCTTTGCCATGCCACCTTACCTTAGGCCCAACCACTTATAGACTGAAACTGTGAGTTTCTACAAACTGTGAGTTTGTAGAAACTGTGAGTTGAAATAAACCCTATGGCATTTAACTTGTAGATGTATGGTATTTTGTCTCAGCAATGAGAAAAGTAACTGAGATACACAATTTAAGTCTTGAGATATTCAATATGAAAGCCACTAGCTACATGGAGCTATTGAGTAATTAAAATGTGGTTTGTATGAAATAAAATATGTTGTAGGCATAAAGTACATGCAAGGTTTTGAAGATTTTTGAAAAAAATAGGAAATACCAAGATAGTGGAGTGTTAAGCCACAGAGAAAGAGCCTCTCAGAGAGTCACCATCCAGACACTGAAATATAGCAATGTGAGGAAGACAAGAGGGACAGAAGTGGGTCCCTGGACACAGCAAGGATATGAGGTGCAAATTGAAGCCCTAAGAGGGAGTGAAGAGAGAAACTTCAACAAAGAAGGAGGAGGTAGCTGGTAGCACCTTCCCCTTCAGACTGGACTCACTGCACAAGAAGAGCAGTTCAAAACTGTGTAAATACAGTTACTGCTGGTAACACCAGGGGCTTCTCTGGGGAGATGTAGCAGTGCAGGGGAGCAGCACATGTGAAGGACTACACTAGCTGGCGGTGAGTGCTGAGGGCTCAGTCATCGTGCATGAGAGAGGGATTGGCTGAGAGTCATCTTGGAGAGGGGTTGGCTATGCTCAGAACTCAGAGTGGATATGGGCTCCATCTAACACCTCCCAGCTGGGCTCAGTCCCATGGAAAGTGCACTGACAGCTGCAGGCTGAATGAACCAGGTCTCTGCCAGAAGGTCCAGGCTCATTGAGAGTATGCACTACCCCACCAAAACTCTACTGCTGGCTGGCTGGGATAAGTCAGCATGGATCAGGATTCTGTCTCCATGTTGTCTACCAGTGACAGCAGAGACATACCTGGAAGTAGACTTTTTTCTTTTTTTCTTGTTTGTTTTTTGTTGTTGATGTGGTTGTGGTTTTGTTTTTGTTTTTTGTCTCCTTCATTGCTTGATCATCTTTTTATATGACTATGAACATAGTTTCTAGCCTCTTCGCTGTTGTGGTTCTATTCTGTTCTTCTTTTTAACTCTTCCTTCTCCCTTTCCCTCCAGTCTTCTGAACCAATTTCCCAAAGTTAGTGTGATCCCCCTTTGTCCTCTAGCCTCACTTCTAATCTCTTCATCTTCTCCTATCTCTCTATTTTCCCCATAACTTATTTTAAATTTTAACCCCTGAGGGAAAAATTGACATATTAAGGACTTCAACACTGCATATACTTTTCTGGTTTGTTTTAGATTTTGTTATATAACCACAACTCTAGTTCATATAGTTCAAGGTGACAAACTAATGATGACCTCAATTTGTCATTTTCTAGGCTGTGTTTGATATTGTTATCACTGCTGAAGGTAACACTATAGCCAAAAGTGACATATTTATTCTAAACAACTGTTCTTCCTGGTGTTCTAAGACTAAGATTGACTAAGGGTCATGAAAATACTGTGGTACAGTCCAAAAGAACCAGGGATTGGACCAAACAGGCAGCAAATACTCATCCTCAACAAATTGAAGCGGTAGGATCTTGCAGCAGACTCAAAATCGAAAAAATAGCTACACCCGGAAGACACTTCAGAGAAGAGGTCATTTGCTAAGGGTTCTAAATACTAGCAATAAAGCAACCCACCATAGGCAATTTACAAGGATCACCCAAGGAATTAAGCTAAGAAAAAAAAAAAGTAAATGAGAAGACACTTGTACAAGATGCATCCCATTCACCAAAGGCAAACCCAGGGGGGTGAATGAGGTGGGACAATCTGAAAGCTACACCCCCTGGCCTCTCTGAAGTGGTATCAATGAAGCAATTGAATGGGGCTCTAGAAAAACAATAAATCAGAAATAATTTCTCAGATAACTGCAGAGATTGTGTCCACAAAGAAAACCATGCTTAACGACTCTAGAGCGTATACAGATAAAAAAGAGGAGCTTAAGAAAATTATAAAAACCATCAATTGCTCATCATAGGAAAGAAATAGATCCCATAAGGCAGATTCAAGCAGATATCCAAGAAAATAAAAATTTCACTGAAAGTATCCACAGCAGATTAAGCCAGTGTGAGAACAGGATCTCAGATGTAGAAGGCAGGCTTGTGGTTAGCAATCGTGAAAAAGATTTCTTAAAAATACCAAGGGACTATGAGAAATCAATACAGCAGCTTCTAGAAGAGGCAAAAAAGAATAAGTTAAAATTGATTGGAGTCAATGAAAATGTAGGAGATAGCACAAATGATATAAAAAAGAACTGTTCTCAGACACTGTAGCAGGAAACTTTCCTGGTAGACAAAAAGAATTTGACCACACACTAAATGAGGCATATAGAACTCCAATTAGCCACTATCAAAAAAAATTCTACACCCATGCGTATCATAGTGAAGATTCCAGAAATTCAACACATGAGTATAATCTTAAAAGCTGTTAGGAAAAGAAACAAATAACTAATAAAGGAAAGCCCATCAGAATCACACCTGACTTCTGAGCACAAACCCTCAAGTCAAGAAGAGCTTGAAGTGAAATATTTCAAGTTCTAAAGGAAAACAACCTTCAACCCAGATTTATATACCCTGAAAAACTATCTTTCAAAAGTAATGGCAAAATAAGTTACTTCCATGATAAAGAATATCTGAGGAAATTTATGGCCAACAAACCAGCACTTCAAAATGTTTTGAAGGACATTCTAGAAAAAGAACAATGACTACAATTCCACAAACCCCAACAGAAGAAATCCACCAGGCAAGACGACAAAAAGAGGAAAGGAAAATAAAAGAGGGGGAGCCAACAACAGAAAATAACATGACAATAAGTCAATACATAACCATCAATATTAATGGTTTCAATTCATCAATCAAAAGACACAGACTGGCAGAATGGATCAAAAAGCAAGATCCAACAATATGCTCCATACAAGAAATACATTTAATTCAAAAAGAAATGCATAGACTGAAAGTCAAAGGACAGAAAACAATACTCCGTATGACAGGAACCCAGAAAAAAGAAGGGTTTGCTCTGCTATTTGTAGACAAAATGAATTTCAAGCCAAGAGGAAAAAAATAAAAGAAAATGTTTGAGCTTAGGTTAAGTAAAGGTACCTTGAGATACAAAAAGCATGAACCACAAAATTGATAAATACAGTGTGATCAAAATTTTGATTTTGCTCAATATAACTGTAGAAAGCATTTAATCCAAAACATACAAAGAACTCTAATATTTATCACAATGAAAGACATAACCCAATTTAAAAATGAGAAAAAGAAGGTATTTTACCAAAAACTATTTAGAATACATGTCAGCATATTTAAAGGCATTCACCATCAATATAGACATTCCTCACCTAATGACTGAGATCTAGTCCTCTGACTAGATCAATCATTGAATTGGTCTGTAAATGAGGGATCATGTATTATATATACATTACAATATTCAGAACACAGAAATGGTCAAAGGAAACTCCAGCTTGATGACTTTGCTTTGATTCTAACAACTCTTACATACAGTACCATAATATATAACAGAACATACAGCATTATACTATACAGTCCAATCAGCAAATATTACAGTATTATATACACAGAGTATATTATACAAGAAAAATACATTGGGGCTCTATAAATAAGATGTACATAACAGTAGCCAAAAATATCATATGTCTGAGCAGGTGGTCATAAGTCCACATAGTGCATCTTGGTTGTAAATCCAAACAGTTGTTAAACAGATCATTACATGAAAAATAGCTATAGTGAACAAGGAGATAAATGTTAAGATCACAATGAACTACTAGTACACACCCAGTAGAAATGCCAAATTAAGAAAACTTGGGAATATAATGTGCTGGGGAAGATATGGGCCAACTGAAGTACTCAGACACTGGTGATAGGAAAGTGTATTAGTGTAGTCTCTTTGGGAAACAATTTGGCAATGTTTTACAAAGTTAAGCACACACCAACACAAATCAACCATTACATTCCTAGATTTATCTGAAAGAAAGGAAAACATATGTATACAGTCTTGATGTGAATGTTTAAAGTAATAGCCCACCAACCCAAAATCCCAAGAAATATACCTATACTCGAACTAGTTGTATTTATTATTCATTGTGGTAAAGGAGAACACATATGACAGGAAACTTGAGGTGTCTCAGTAAGAACCAATTAGAAATGAACTATTATAGGATTTGGAGTTGTGTTGGATGACTTGGGATGTCTACTAAGGAAGCAGTGGTTGATTCTAGACTTGGGCTGACAAAATTAAGAGCAATTCTATGACAGGGTATTTCAAAAATCTTATCAACAGGGAAGACAACTGGGCATGCAGCCATAATTGGTAAAAAGCAATTCCCTTGCATTTTAGCCAAGAAGGGACATTCAGTATTTTGTGGCTGGCACAGTGACATTATTTTTGTCTGCACTCAGACAAAATTATAAAGTCGACTTGCTTTATCATGGTCTCAGAATATGCTTATCTGAGGCTTGTACATTGTGAGACTGTTTACATTCAGTAGGAGAATAATACAAACACAGCCTCCCTGTAAGAGCCAGGCAACCCTAGAAAACATCATGGAATGCTCTGGGGTTTTGTGTTTGTTTATTTGTTTGTTTTGTTCTAAATTTTGTTTTCCTTTTTCAGGTTTAGTCAAAAACTGGAAACAATTCAAATGTCCAGTAACTGGTGAAAGAATAAACAAATTACAGTGTAGGCTAGAACTTGGGGAATTTGGAAATGGTCAACATCCTGACTGTAATCATAGATATGATGCAAAACATTGGTCAAACTCATCAATTTGTAGTCTCAAAACTGATGAGCTTTGTTGTGTGCAAATTTTGTCTCTTTAAAAACCATTTTAAAAAAATCTTTACCCTTCTCTTGAGATGAATAGTCCTGTTCTTGGAAAACTTCTATACTCTCTCCTCTCTCTAGAGTTAAATGAAGACATTTTTATTCCTTCTGATTAGTTGACCTCCCCAAAGAACAGACAGAAGTTTCCTAAAACTGAAGGAACAAGTTCATTTCTTAGTGGGTCATCCACCGATCAAGGAAAAGCACACTGCAGCTCTTCTTTCCCCAGACCTTGGCAGTGGCTCCCACATTTCTATTTTCATATGCACTCAGCACTTTTTCCACCTGCCTGCTAAACACTGGCAAAGCGCTTTCTTTCCTTTGGCTTCAGTTCTTACACTCTCCAAAGGGACAGGGGAGCCATATCAGAGCTTCTTGGGGCACCAACCGCTCAGAAGGTCTTACTGTGTAACTTATTTTTCCAATGTTCACCCTGGGTTAGACTGTGCCTGTGGCCCTCAGCATGTGTGCTGTGTGTGTGTGTGTGTGTGTGTGTGTGTGTGTGTGTGCGCACATATGTGTGTGTGTGCATGTACCTGCAGGTGTTGCTAGTGATGTGAGTGGAGAGGGTACAGGACAAAGGTAAATACTACAGAGTTCATAGATTATTTTGTCTATTTAAAGCAGCAGCAGTCTGAATGATTTATGAGAATACTTGAGAGTGTATAATGCTTATTAATTTAATAAAAATGGTTATTGCTTATAATGGAAACTAATAAAAATAAAATGGAAATATCCCCAAAGTAATAATTTGGTGTCAGCTTTGCTTCTTCTCTATTAACTTCTCGGCCCAAAACTCTACCAAGTTACTAACACCAGTGCTCCCTCTTGACTGCAAAAGAGGGTCCTCTCCCCAGGGACACACACTCTAGAAGGGCCTTCTTTCCTGCTCTTCTCATGGCTACCCACACCGTGGAATAAGAAGTTCATTCAGAGGCGGTGTACTCTCCCTTCTCTCTCTAGACTGCCCTTCATGCTCACCTCACACCTGCTCAGCCAGCTCGGAGGTCACAAGCTGCAGCTGGCCAGGCCTCCTGCCTTTTCCTTTCCTTAGGCTTCTAGCTGAAGGGAAGAAAGAGGTTTGGTGGTGAGGACTTAACAGAGTGTTCGTGAGCATACCATAGCACCTCCTGCATATGCCCAAATGCTGTGGGGGACACATCAGAGCCAGAAGTAGGAAAGGATGAAGGAGGGCCATGGGCCAGAGGTCAGGCCACCCCAGTGCCCCTGTTGCCACATTCAAGAGAATACTGAGAGTCCTGAGTCTAAGGGTCCTAAATGTAGCTCTGGTCTTCTGATGGTTATTGAGGGATAATGGTCAATGTAAATGTTTAAAAGAGTATTTGTGTGGCACTTTGTTAGCTTGGTTGAGAATGTTTAAACAGAGAGGCGTATAGCATCCTAGTCCCCATTTGGCACTTTTACCCTGGGGTTCTTAAATGTGAGTAGCAGGGCTGTCCAGACCTACAGACAGGTGGAGCAGGGTTCATTCCCCACGAGGCAGCTTTCCTCTGACTGTGCCAGAGTGAGGGTGGCTGAAGGCTCAGATCTCCATGCATCAATTCCCTTCCTGTACTTAGCTAGGAGAATTGAGACCTTGGTCTTCAATGCACTGAGTCCCTCCCATTTATCATTCCACTTAATTTGAAACAAAACTAATAAGTGGAAGGGTTCTCATTATAAACTCTGATTGGTGGTATATTTAATGTATATTGACCTTAATTTCCTACTGCAGAGAATAGCTTAGGAGAAAGCCAAGTCTACCATGAAGGGAAGGTGTTTTTAAATAAGTTAAAAGATACTGTTAAAAGTAATTTTGAGCTCTAGCAGAGAAACTGCTAGGCAGGGTAGGGGGCAAATCAAACAGAAAATAAGCAGATAATAAAGGACTTGGAGACCTTTGAGGATACAGTACCCAGAAATAGAGAAAATATGGTGGAAATGAAAGCATGGCTATTATCTGCATAAGGAAAATCTTGATTTGTTCTTGAGCTTCCCATCAGGAGTTGTGTGTGTGTGTGTGTGTGTGTGTGTGTGTGTTTACTCATACATGTAGGTCCAATAGAGGATCAGGAAGGGCACAGAGAGAAAGTCTCTGTCCTAGCTGGGAGTATAGCTTAATGGTAAAGTGCTTCCTTAGGAAGGAAGTCTGTAACATTAGCTTCTTGCTTTCTATAGAAATTAAACTGACCCATCCTATTCTAAGTTGTATTTTTATCTGGATTCTTCATTCAAAAAATTTCTCAAAATATACTCTCAGTTTCCCTTGAACTTGAGGTGTCATTAACTTACCTTCAAAATCCACAAGGTTAAGGGAACATAAAAGAGTCCTGTTACAGTGGAGAGAGTTTATGATTAACTTTGAGGTTGACAGGTGTCCAAAATACCCAGTAATCTTGACATTTTATGTCAAAATAGACTTATTGGAAGCAGGCACATGGATTTCAGAAATTTGTCCATATGAAGTCTGCTCATTCAGCATGAGAAGTCATTTATATGATGGAAAGCAGTTTTCTGAAGTGTTTAAAACATGAAACAGAGAACGGCAAACCAGCTGGGATAGTCAGAAGGCTGGGGCAGACCCCAGGCTGGGGTACCTCAGGGAGAGCAACCAAGAGGCTCCAAGTTACAAAACCCATGTTTTACCTCCTGGAGCATTTAAAAACCATAACACATTTTATTAAAGTCAACTTTAACTTGATGGTATAAGATTCTGTGAATGATACTAATCTACATAACCAGTGGATGTAAAATCTCCAGCCAGCCAAGAAGGACACTGTCCTTCCCCACACCGGAGCTGAAAAAGGAAGGAAACAAGACTAGCTGTTGATTTCTATAAATCCCATGCAAAGAATATCTAATTAAAACAAACCTTTTAAAAAGTTACTAAAGGAGGTGTGGCTTCTAGGAGAGCATATATGTAAAGATAAGTAATAGAAGCCAGGACATAAAGAAAAACAGTAAACCCATCTCAGTTTGGCCCAGTGAGGAAGAGGCTGTGGTATGGGCCCAGGCAGGGGCACCCCTGCTGAAGATGTGCAGGAAAACATTGGAGAGCATTAAACCTTTAAGCCACATGGACACTTCACTCTGAGGCTCAGTTCTAAGAGCGCTCACAGTTACTAGCTACTTTCCCCTCTGGCTGGTCCAGAGCGATAAACCCTATGCTTGGCAGAAAACACAAGTGTAGTGTAGAACTTGGAAATTCTAGCTTTTCTGTTCTACTCATACGCCTTAGCCTTTTGTGAATTTATTCTGACTCTACCAATTACCAGCTGGGTGTCTTTGGGTATGTGAATATCCTCTAAATCTCAGTCTCATTTATGAAATGGAAAATATAACCTCAGAACTCTCCCTGGAGTTACTATGAGGGTGAGGGTTTTGTGGTTAAAGTCTATGAAAGTATTTACCACAGTGCCAGTGCCAGACACATGGTGCCATCTAATAAATGTTAACGGGAAGCTGAGCCTAGTTGTGTGCACCTGTAGCACTAGCAGAGGTAGGAGAATCACCTGAACCTAAGAATTAGAGGCCAGACTGGGCAACAATTGAGACCCCATCTCAAGAAAGAAAGATCAAAGGCGTCAGTAGCACCATTACTATGTCTCCTTGCCTTAGTTTTTCCCTCTTCTGCATCCTCCTCTCTCCGTCCATCTGTACCACCCACACACATCCACTCACTTGTCTACCCACCAGTCTGTCATTGACCACACAGCAAAACACACCAAAGACCGTTTCCCAAGGCCACACACTCTCCTTGGTGCAAGAGTCTTCCGTCCTCTAGCACTGCCAAGAACACATCCTAAGCACAAGTTTGTATTGAACACTCTGATGTTGCTACTGATGGCAAGTGTGGGTCTCCCTAATGAACTCTAAGATGCTGACAAAAATGACTCTCCAAACTTGTGAAAGTCAAAGGTTAATCCCTAAGCCTTGATGACTTCACCAAAATCTCATAGTGGACAGGCCTCTCTTGGTGGCACTTCTCTGTAATTCCTTTTGTTATGATTTCTCTATAACAGTGTCCCCATCGTGCATTATGATTTAAGCTGTTTGTACACCACAGACTCTCCACTTCATTAAATTGTTTGATGTTAGTATCTTTTGGGCCCAACTGTAAAGTCTTGTGTGCAACATTTAAATAGGTCTTATAATATATTATATTATTGCATGTGAGTAAGTTTCCCTTAACACTATTGTACTCCTCCCTCCCAGGAGACTAGAAATCAGAAAACAGCATCTATTCATTCAAAGATATTGTTGGGACTAAGTTAGAGGATTTGCCTTCCTCTAATGTGAGTAAACATATTAGCATATTCAACAGTCCTTGAAGAGAAATTTTCAGCGATTACCACCTTTACTCTTATTCCTAGAATCTCTGAAAGGTGAGGGGAGAAAGATTTTCCATGCCTATAAATGGATTTGAAAAACTCACAGAAGGAAACGATCTGTCTCTGTGAGAGCCAGGGTGACATGACAGATAATTAGGACAGCCAGCGTCTCTGAGAAGGAAAGTTTTGCCATAGCAAGGACTTAGAGCCACCAGCCCTGCTTCATCCCCTAGTGAATTCTTTCTCCTCAAACAGCCAGCTCTGCCAGCTGACAATGACTGTCACCTTGGAACCTTCAAAGTCACCTTTCTTTGAAAATCCATTTCCTAAGATAGAATAGCAATAGCTTTGCCATCTTGGCTGCAGTTCCCAGGGTATGTTGAGGTGCTAGTGGCTGGAACCCCAGAAGAAATGACCTATCCAGCAGGATCATGCTTTGAATACAGATTTGGCTCGCATAGGTCTTTCCTGGTGTGCAATTTCTCGTACCCCACTGTACAGCACAGAGTCTGAGAGGCAAGGTAATTCCCTGGATGTGGATCTGAGGAGAGATAGAGTCTAGGGCAAGGCAAGAAAAGGGCTGCTCCTCTGCTCTGTTATGCTGGAACATGTTTGGGTTGATGTGCAGTAGCGATTTGCAGAGGAGTGAAAGGAAGAAGGATGTTCAGCCTCAGAATGGTCTAGCTAAGAGGCAAGTTGCCCAATCTATTTCTTGAGTCTTGAGTGGATGGATGCTGAATGTCAAGGGTATTATGACTTGTAATCCACAAATGTCCCCTATACAGTGCTCTAGGAACCCATTTTAAAAATATGCCTTCCAGAGGAGAATGGCATGTGCAGGAAATTCTCCTCTAAACCTGTTTCCCAAGAAGTGGTAATTTACCTAACTTTCCTATCATTTGTATGTATAAGGCTTCTCCCCAGAAGGGGGAGAGGTAAAGCGGGTACTTCTCAGAAATGTCTCAAAGGAGCTCAGGGTACTTCCTGAAAGGAGAACCGATACCTACAAGAATGAAGCTGACAAGCCTCCCTGCAGAGCAGACGCCACCCCAGCAGCTGTCTAGTCTGGAAATTGGGCTTAAGCTGGTTCTCACAGCCATTTCTCCTTCTTCCCTTGCTCAACTTCTTTCTAAAAGTGACAAACAGAAATTTAGCATGTTGTTTCCAGCACACTTTAGACCATCTCTCTCCACCAAGATAGCATGGTGACTATCAGGGAGCTTGGACGGCAAAGTGCACGCAGCAACTCAGACGAATCACTGCTGCCCTACGGGCTTCCATTCTATGACCAAAACCTTAGCACATGGGCTTGGCCTGCCCCAAAGGGCATGGAGAGTTATCAAGAGGGCAAGTAATCCTTCTCCTTCATCCTTCTCTCCTTGCCTCATCTTTCTTTGTCTTCCTGCCCTTTTATTCAATGCTAATAATAACATTTACTTAACACGTTCTACATCCGATGTGTCCTGAATGCTTAATGTAAAACCTCCTTTAATGGTGCACACCTATAAAGACCTATCCAGCCCCTATACCGTCACCGTTATCCTCACCGAGCAGTTTATCAGCTTGCACAACTAAGTGCAAGCCTTAGGATTGTGATGAAGTAGTATAATGCAAAGCTCATGCACTGAACCACCACACTGCATTTACCTTAACTCTGTTCTGCACAGGCCCACAGGAGCAAACTGGAGCGGTTTAATTATTCTAGAAGACAAGCCACAAGTCAGTGAAGTGCATCAGGCTCCGTTGTGATGTACCATACGGAAGGAAGCTGAGTTGCTACATGAAAAGTGTGAGTGAGCAGTAAAGAGAGACTTCTCGAAGGTGCGGCTTATTTAAAATTGCCATCCATCACATTTTAATATCAGACTAAATGATGAGGAACAGCACACAGAGGCTTATATTTTCAGAGTTGTGTGGGCAGCTATCCCTAAAGTGCGAAACTGTTCCTGGAATTCTCCAGACACATCCAGTAAGGGCTGGATGGGTTTCTGGTATTAGCTGTCCCCAGCTCGCTCCTTCCAAAACACACACTTCCTCACCCCAGTCCTCCATTGCGTTTCCTCATTCCTCTTCTTCCTTACTGCTGACTGAGGATTCTTTAACAATAACACAGCTTCTCCTAAATGCCAGCGCCCAGGTCAATTTGTAGTAGCTGCCTGTACTGCAGTCCGGAAGGACTGGCAGCCCAAAGAAAGCCGGCGTCCGCCTCCTGGATCAGCCAGACGTGGAAGTGGACACACTGCCACCCACACAGACCACAAGTCTCCTCCTCAGAATGTGTCTGAGCAGAAAGTTGGACAGAGAGCGTTGGGCAGAGCTGGAGGCTGGAAGGGCAGGCTGGGCACTGTGAACTCAGTAGCTTTGAGAGTGATGCTAATTTAAGTTGAAATCTAAGTCACAAATTAGCTCTACAACTTTGACTGGTGCTTTCTGGTTCTGAGTTTTCCACAACTAGAAAGAGAGTCAATTTATATGTACAAAGACCAACATGCAACAAAACTTTAATTTTTAAAATAAATCCCTTGGCCTGATTTTTTAAAATTCCCATCTCAGTTTTAGTTTTCTCTCTGTATTAACTACTTCCTCTGCTATAGTCAGCTGAACTGCTCAGGCCTTCACTATATTTTTGTCTTATCTAGAAAGTTGTTTCACCATACAAAATTCCCAGCTGCTACCATATAAATCCCATATTGTTGAAGAAACTTTTCTTCAATATTTCATCCCATTTCTCACTCCTTTAAACTTCAAAGCACAACTGAGTCTTTGCCATCCAGCCTCCTACCCACTTCCCTGCTTCATCTCCTAATTCTGGCTTCAGAAACGCCAAACCACCAACACTCCTAGAAGTCACCATACTGCTCTCCGTCTTTTGTTTTTAAATAAGTTTCTGCATGTGAAAGCTTGTCTATCTGGTATATTTCTACTTACTCTGTAAAATCCTACACTGGTGTGATTCCCTCAACAGGAAGTAACCCTGTCCCCTTCTCAGGTCCACCAACATTCATCAACCATATCTCTGCATTAACTTGGCAATGCCTGACAAATAATTGCTATTATTGCCTTTATAGAGTAATATTATCAGTCATTTGTTCACATATGTCCAGATGTGAACTCCTGAACAGTGGGAACTACGTGATATGTGTTTTGTGTACCCAGCCTCTAGTACAGGACTCCACATGTACTAAGGGGCTCAAAAGTATTTGAAGTCCTAAACTAAATAGCACATACATGAAACACTGTTTTGCCTGTGATTGTATATTCATTTAGTCTCCTTCCCCTGTTTGTCTAGACTTCTCAACAGCTTGTAAGTACTTTGGAGGCAGAGGGAGCCTTGGTTTACTTTCAATGCCTAGAGCCCTGAACATTTCCTAGGTCTGTCCAAGCAGGGATGATGCAGTATAACAGAGGGAGGAAGCAGATTTGCCTCTGAAGTGAGTGGATCCTAGAACTCACCATCATAAGCCTAGCAGTGACCCTTCAAAATGCAGGAAAGACAAGACTGATCACACATATCCTCCCAAGAGGATCTCAGCAGCTTGTTCTAAGGCAGGGTTCACGCTCACTGGGAATAGAGAGAAAGCCCCTGTTCTAGAGTTTAACCCAGCTTTGTACACCTGTCCCTAGCTCCCTCAGAAAGGACATTTGCAGCCCACATGGAAAGGTACCCTGCTTTCAGCCGTTATACACATTTTTGCAAGTGCTAATATTTCTTGAAGAAGGCCAAATGGGAAAAAGAAAAACAAAGAAAAGTGAAAGAAAGGGGGAGCGGGTTTGAAGGGATTTTATCTAATTTCATTTTAATTAGATCCTTTTTCTAGCTGAGTTTCTAATTTTTCAATTAGCAATTAGCAGCTGCAACTCATTCTGAGCATCACGAGGTGCCAAAGACACTAATTACACCACAGGAGTAGGAGGCTGGAAATGAGAAATAAAATTATCCATGAATGTTATTAGAAGAAAGGAATGATTACGCTCTATAATAATATACTGATGTGAGCCTAATTAGATTGAAGGATTCAGAGGGAAAAATGAGATATAAAATCAGATCGCATTTAGATGCCTTGAGGTCATAGTTTTGCTATAAATATTGCTCGAGAACATCTCACTTGAAAACAGGTTTGCAAGCCTGATAATGTTTATGTCAGGTTGTTCAGCAATGACCCACATCCCTAGCATACAATAACCCAAAACATCAATGACTTTTTAAATACCAGTACTCTTCCTGTAAAGCATATGTCTGTGATTTCAAAAATAAACACTCACCCACATGCACAGACATAAACAATGCAATAAAAATAATATCCGGTCCCTGGGAGATATCAAAGCTAAGATGACACGTTTGGCATTGTGAATCAGGGAGGGAGCTTTTAGCCACAGAATGGAAAGTCGTGTGGCTGTGCTTTCCAATACACTGGTTCAATTAGTTTCCTCTCTTGGCTAGCAGTGTTGAGGCTGTGACTTATTTCAGGGAAGAGCGATGCGAGCTAGTGGGGCCTCGGTATTGAGAAGCTACTATTTTGAAAGTCACTCCAATCAAGAAGAGTGCAGCTTTCTGTTAACAGCAGCCACACAGACATCCGTTTTCTCAAAGAAGGGCTAATTTTCTGGCTCTCGATGCAGGGAATCAAACTGTTGTATTGATTCGAAAGAGTGATTCCTAATTAGCTGCAGAATAATCTCCTAGTTTCTAGGGGCAGTGCGCTCACCAGGGCTCCAGCCCGACCTCCTCATAGGCCATGCAGTGATGGGTGAATCTCCCAGAAAGTCTCTGAACCTCCACTTGCTTCCTCAGGAAAGAAAATACTGGCTCCTGTTACTGTCCTTTTGGAAAGGTAGGACTTTTTTTAAGGAAGCAGAAAATTCTGTGAGCAAATTACAGTCAAAGCATCCACCTCATCTTCTAATAAATTTCCTGAAAAGCTTCCCTCAATTGTGTTGACTTTTCTCACTCTCTCCATAGAATTTCTCCATTCTAATGGCTTTGCCTCCTTCCTAATCATCTTGAAGTACCTTGATCCATCTTTTGAACTCTGAGTCACTTCTAGCGTGTAAGTGGCATCTTTAGCTGTAAGTCCCATGGGAACCTTAAAATCAGTATTAAAAACATCATATTTATTATGTGTTCCATTTGCACCCCAGAGTGTCCTCAACCAGGATTCTGAATTTATATCAATGGCATACCTATCCCCCTACAAGCCCAGACTCTGATTATTGATGAAATCTTTGATTCCTCCCACTTTCTCATATCTCATCCCCCTCTTGACATTTCACTTAGTCCTGACACTTTTGTCGCAGTAATTTTCCTTCAATACACCCTTACTAACACTAAATCCCTCAGTGTGTACTTCTTTTATTTCTTACCTTAGCTTCCTAGACATTCTGTCCCAGATCCCTGTGACAAATATCTTCTGAGTGATACCTCCAGCTTTATCTTTTCTACAAAACTGCCTGGATCATAGTTTCCCCATTGGAACTACTCAGTTCTTGTGCGTCCTTTGAAAAAAATACAAATCCCCAGCCTCCGTGTTCTTGCTCCAGCTCACATTTTGGACTTAATATTTTCCCTTTTTGATCACGTGTTGTTTGCTGTAGTTGAACTGTTTGGGCTGCGTGCCTTACGCCTTGCTGTACCCTCAAGTTGATATCTGTTGTATCTATTTCCAGACAGTCAAATCTTCCTAGCCCAAAATATTTGGCCTAAAGGGCTGTAATATCCTGAATCTTTTTTTGCAAGAGTATACCTTCATTTTCAAATCAATTCCATGTCCTGGTGGTTTGGTTAACCCTTGCAACTGCTCCAAGGGAGGCAGGAAGGACAGGCATTATAAGCCTTTTGTACAGAAGCAGAAACTGAGACTCAGGCAGATTGGCAGAGTGTCTGGTAAGTGTGATGCACCAGACAGACATAGACCTGCTGCTTCCCAGTGACTGTTCTTTCTTGCAGCACTGGCGATGCTCCAAGGGAGCTTGATTTCACTCTCCAATCACTCAGATGGAGTCAAACAACTGCCCTGCTGATGGAACCTGGAAAAACTAATGAGCCCTCCTTCCTTGGGTGACCTATCTGTCTTTATATATCTTAGCATAATGCCACTAATTATATTTCTCTTTATAATCTGAGCTCTCTAGTTAAGTGATATAATTGATCACTCTCAAAAAATGTCACTAATTCCAAAATGGCACAGAAGTATTTTGTCATGCTGTTTCCTTTCCATTTTTCCACTCATGGTGTTAGAATTATTAAGATGTCACACACATCAGAAGGGGGAAAGTGAAACAATACCAAGGCCTAGAAATGTAGTACCTGTATGTGTCAGAGGAAAGGAGTTAGGAAAACAACTAGGAATTATATTTTCTTTTTAAGACAGAAAAGGCAAAACACGAGCTCAGATGTAAGGTAGCAGAAAGAGACAGAAATCCTGATTAGCCTGAAGCTCCCCAAACATTTCACAGCATCTGCAACATGAAGTGAGGCGCAGCCCTTACTCCATAAACTAATCAGTCTTTCAGACGTCCCTGTCACTGAACAACTCTGAAATGTGACAACTCTGCTAATGAGCAGGAAGTCAGGCTCATGATGCACTGGGGGGAGAAGGTGGTTGGTTTTGGAATTTCTTGCAGGCTGCTGTCTGCTACTGTATTGCAACTATTTTGTTTCGTTTAAGAACACAAAGGCAAAGCAGAGCCCATGGGGCAGCGGTGCAGAAAGGAGCAGCATGACCATCCGTCTCCACAGCCGGGCAGGGTGCAGGGAAATGCAGAGAATTGTGTGTGCCACTCTTGCAGACCGCGCCACCCATGTGGCACAATGTTGGGCACTGTGGAGAAGGGAAAAACAAGCATGACAACCCTCAGGACCCCTCTGTCCTTCTTTCTGTCTGGCTTTGTCCTCAGAAGTCCTCCTTGGGATTTTAGACAGTGCCTTAGTCTACAAGGGCTGTCAGATGTCTGTGAGTAAGCCATGGGCAAGTGAGCAATGGAAACAAAATATAGCCAAATTACAGGCAGAAACAGAGGCTGAACGTCCGTGGGTACATTTACTGCGGGCCTAACTGTGTGTTGGCCAATATGCCAGAAACTGATCTTTAACCCTTTCCCTGTTCTGTCCAGCACAAGTCAGGATGCTCCTTTTGACAACCCCCTTCCCTGCCATGACAGAAATTGAAGTTTGAAGAGACTGAGGACCTTGCCCAAGCTGCAGCACTGATAAATGATAGCACTGGAGTTCAACCCAAGTCTGTTTGGTGGCAAACCAAGTGGCTTCCCTTTGGGTCCCCTGTCTGCCTCTTCTCTGCACCAGCACCTGTCAGTGCTCCACAGTCACGGATCATGGCTGTGGAGTCATAGAGATAGGGAGTACACTATATAAAAATACCACAACTTTTTTATCCAGTCCTTAGTGGATGGACATTTGGGTTGCTTCCACGATTTAGCTATTACAAATTGTGCTGCTATAAACATGGGTGCACATATATTGTGGTGATATGATGCTTTCAGATATTCTGGGAAAATACCCAGAAGGGAAATAGCTGGGTTGAATGAGACCTCTAGACCTAGTTAGCTGAGGAATCTCCAAACCAGTTTCCACAGTGATTTCATCAGCCTGCATTCCCACCAGCAATGGAGAAGAGTTCCTATTTCTCCATAGCCTCCCCAGCATTTCTTATTAGTTGATTTCTTAAGGCTAGCCATTCTTACTGGAGTTTTTATATAATGGAATATTACTCAGCTATAAAGAAAGACAAACTTGAGGCTTTTATAGGTAAGTGGTCATAAGTAGAGACCATACTCATAAGTGAAATAAACCAGATGTGCATGTGTAAGCAACATATAGTATCACTAGTGTAAGAACCTGAAAGTGTAAATATAAATGAGGAGGTACAATAAACAGTGTGAAATGAAAGGAAACTGCTCAAAAGGAAAGAGCAACTGGGATGAGAGGAAAGAGAAAAGGAAGAAAGGGATAATCATGTATGTATGTATATGCAGGATAGCTAACATAGTTATACTACTGACTTTCGTCACTTTATCGTAAGGAATAATTCATGATTAGTTGTTTGATCAATCTTGCATGTCTATATTTGTTTTCCTGAGTATATACTTTGAAGTTATCAATATGTAATACAACAACCATTGTTAATTTCCTGTCATCTTGTCTGTAATTCAGTTTTGCTTGCACTATTTTTGTGCTACTTTGTAAATGGCTGTCTGCCTGTTAATATGTTTTCGTTCTTTTACTTTTAAAAAAAATAAAAAATAAAATAAATCCTCCACCCAAAAAAAAATAGAGATCAGGATTACAGACCTGGCTGTACCTTCTACATACTGAAGATGAATAATTTATATCTTGACTATTTTAAGAACTTATATGTAATGGTGTTTAGTGCATTACCAAGTGAAGGTGAGGGACTCAGTAATAGGCTGCCCTATCTCCAGTCACATGATAAAGAGAGCACGAAAGTTTGCATTAAGAAAGAAACTAGTTTTGAATCCCACTTATACCACTCAGTAGCTGTATGAACTTATACAAGTTCCAACCTTTCTGAACTTTAATCTCCTTGGGAATGTGGGGATTTTTGTGAGGTAAATCTTATAAGGTTGTCGTGAACAACCTCATAAAGGGGGGTGAAGTATTTTGTTTCATGATTTAAATTATGCGGCACTGAACCCATGTTTGAGGTAGTGTATAAATATCTCATGTGTGCCAAGATGTGCGCATGTGTACACACAGATACAGTGGCTGTGTGTGTGCCTGTGCATGACATGCCTAAGAGAGAGCCTGGTTCTCTTCCCCATGCTGAGACTCTGTTACTCAACCCCAACCTTTCTTCATCCTGGTAGGGAAATAGCTTGGAAGCTGCAAGTCAGATCAAGAGATGATCACCCGTTAACGCAAAGAAACTGTTAAATGGCACTTCATGCTCCTCTAGCTTCTGGGTGAGGGTGGAGGAGGAAGACGTCTTTAATCTTCTGAATTGTGCATAATAGGCAGCAGGGAGAAGGTCTCCGACTTGGAGCATGCATGTGATCTTGCAGGATGAAAAGCCCTGTCAGAAGGCAAGGTGATTTGCTAATCAAGACTGGAGGAGAGCAAGCGCCATGCCCAACAGGACAGGCACAGCCAGGCTGAGTCCACCCTCCTACTCCTGGTTTCTATTTCTAGTCCCCATCCTAAGGTGGGGAGACACGCCTTCCAGAAAGATCCATTCAGCTGCTGGTGGAGAATTTGAGTCCCATGGGTGAGAGAAGTGAAGAGAAGCTGTGCTCTTAGTACCTTGCG
Organism: Dinomys branickii; assembly: GCA_004027595.1. Lineage (NCBI taxonomy): Eukaryota > Metazoa > Chordata > Mammalia > Rodentia > Dinomyidae > Dinomys > Dinomys branickii. Next base: position 103,357 of record PVLD010001328.1, on the reverse strand, counting down.
TCTCTTCCTCCTTCTCTTCCTCTTTCCCCTCCTCCCCCTCCCTCCTCCCCCTCCTTTCCCTTCCCTTCCCTTTTCACCTTCCCTCCCTTTCCTCCTCCTCCTCCTCTTCTGCCTCCTTTTCCTCCTTTTTCTCCACCTCCCCTTGTCCTCCTCCTCTTCTTCCTTCTCCTCCACCTGTTCTTCCTCTATCAGTTGCTTAAGGGTCTTGGCCTATCAACACTGAGTCTCTCCAGGAATGCACAGGAAAGGCTAAAGGATGGGTGAGGGCAGAGGAAGCCTTCCTTTCCCACCCTGCTTACCAGGGCCTGAGCTAAGGCGAGGCACCACTCACTGGGCCTGTGACAGCATTGCAGGCCTGCGCTGGCGGCAGCTGCACGAGGCAGGCATACCCGGCTTGGAACGTGTCCTCAGGGTCTTCCTCCTCTCCCAGACCCACCCCTGCCTAACTCTCTTTTGTCTCCAGCTGCTTCCGGCCCTCTGCCGCTCTCATTGTGATTTTATTTTCCCCAAAGGAGAGGTACACAAAGCCAGGCTCAAGTCCAGCTGGTCCAGCACAAGCTTTCTCATCCTGGGCCTTTGCTGCTCTTCCAAGGACTCTCCCAGGGTCTGCCTTGCCTCTCTCCATCTGCTGCTGCAGGTCCTCTGCGTGCAGCCTGTGGGGCTGGAGCTGGCCATGTAGGGCAGCCTGCATGCCAGCAAACCCTCCGCAGCAGCAGGCTGGGAATCTGGACTGCCTCGATTTCTCTGCCAATCCACGTCAAAGAGACAAAACACCTAGTGAGATTTACAAACTCAAAAGAAGAAAAAGCCAGTGCACAGCACAAGGAAGCTTTGTCCAGCCAACATTTTTACTAGCAATGAATCTCCTTTTAAAATGTATAAAGAAAGAAAGAATCTTACTGGGCAGATTGCTTTGGTAAAAGCCCATTTCTCCCAGGTTCAGCCAGTTTCCCGCCTGGGCTCCTCACCCTCCCAGGGAGAGCCACCTGCCTCTAACATGGCAGTGTGAACTAACAAACCCAAACTGCACCCCCTGAGGGGCCTAGACTTCTGCAGACAGGGCCCGCCAGCTTCCTGGTCTTGTGCGGAGCCCTGCAAGTATGTTTCAGCTGGAAAAATCACAGATCTATCAGTGTCTACACTGACGCCTGCAGGGGAGGTTGTAGCAGGTGAGCCCCATGCATCTCCCTGCCTGTGATCTCCAGGATGGTGGGAGGTTCCCAAGGACACACAGTCATCTCTGCCAGACACCCGGAAATGACAACTTGTCCGCAGGAATAGAGCCTGGCAGCCTTTTTTTGTGGCTAGATGGGCAGAGGTCAAAAGAGTCTGCTTTCAAAAACTCCCTCTTTGCTTTCAGACGCTCATCACTAGATACACGGTTGTGGGCTTTGGGGTCCTTATGAAATAACAGAGATGCGCAGTGGCCAGTGCTTGCCATTTGTCTCTGAGTGCAAAGCCCTCACACCAACTTCCCAGGACAAGGATTTTACTCATGTGCTGCACAGGTAGCCATTTCCCCACTTACTTTTGTGGCCCCTGGACCACCCCACCAAGTCGAAGAAGGCTTCCAGAGGAGAGTCAGAAGCCTCCTCATCCATCCCGTGGGGAGCAGGACCTGCCACCAACTCTAGGGAATGCTTGCTGATTGTTTTGGGAGTTGGAATTTCAATGACCACACTCTGCCCTGGCCCAGATCCTAAGGTCAGAAGTACACAGCAACTTAGAGGTAACTGTGTGACCCCAAAGAGAGTAATTATGTCCTAGCCAATAAATAAACCATCGCTGGAGCAATTAGCACTCACCTCTTTGGAATGCACATCTTACCTCAGGACACCCTTGCTTTCCAACCTTGTCAATACATCAATAGGCTATAAATAAGTGGTTTTGCTGGGGTTGAGATGCAAGCTATCTTGAAGCTAACTAAGCGTGACTAGAATACACCATCCCTCATTTCCCAGGAGGTTGTTTGCATTCTGATGGAAATGGTGCTGGACTCCCCAACCTCACCAGTCTCCACAGCAGCAATAAGGACCACAGGCTGCTGAGGCACTGGAAATAAGCATTTGCTCTTTGGGACCATCCCCTTTTCTTGACCCACTGCTGCTGAAGCCCTTGGAATCTCCAGCTGATGAGTGTCATTCTGTAGGCTAACAACTGATTGACGGCTGGCAGTCCCTAGACAGCTGCTGGTTTGAGGCAAGATCAACAGAAAGAAAAAAGCTTGATTAGAGGTGGTGACTTTCAGCCCCACCCACCCCATCTTCCCAAGAGAGAAGAAGAGCAGGTTAAGCTGATCACCAAGACCAGTGATGTAATCTATCACATGTATATTATGAGACTTCAGTAAAACTCCAAAGGACTGGCTTCTGGGTTGCTGAACAAGGGAATTGCCTGGAGGGCAGTCCCCCTGGAGAGAGTGAAGAATCCCCATACTCCTTCCCACCCACCTGTGCCTCTTTCTTAGGGCTGTTCATTCATGTCCTTTGTAATACCTTTTATAATCACCCTGGAGATGTAAGTAATGCATTCTCCTGAGTTATACCAGCTACTGTAGCAAAGTAATGAAAGCCTAGGAGAGAGTTGCAGGAACCTAATTATGGCCAGTTTGTTAGAAGTATGGGCAACAAGCTACTTCTGTGACCAGTATCCTAGACCTTGTAGAGGAGAGAGACAAAAAGCCCTCTGCTCCTCTTTAATTCTTAAGTGGGATGTGTGGCTGGATCCAAATACCTAATTAATAAGAGGATGATTAACAAGACAAAAGCATGCAAGCTTTACTAAACTTATATGTACACAGAGATCTTTGCAAGAAAGTGAAACCCAAAGAAGGGACCAAAGCATGACGCTTCTGTGCATTTCATTTTTTTATTTATTTAATTTTTCTGGTACTAGGAATCAAACTCATGACCTTGTGCTTGCCAGGCAGGCACTGTGTCATTGAGCTATAACCCCAGCCCTTCTGTGCTTTTGAAACAAGGTTCAAAAGTACATGAAGGAATGATAGGACTACTGGGTATCTGGACCAGGGTAGTACATTTTCTAGGGCCATAACTAAGAGGTATATAGAGCCAGGGGTAGAAGGTAGTGAGAAATAAGGGTTACATTAACATTTGCTTATTGAGACTACTGCAGCCCCAATTTTTTGAGGGGCCAATGATAGAATTCTGGGTCTGTGCATCTTATGTAACCACTCTACTATTGAGCTACACCCTCTAGTCCTTTCCACTTTATTTTGAAACATGGTCTCACCAAATTACCAGGCTGCCCTCCAACTCATGATCTTCCTATCTCAACCTCAAATAACTGGGATTATAGATATGCACCACCACACCTAGTATGATCAAGACTATTTTCCAACCTTGGTATATGGCAGACATCCCTAAGAAAAGTCTTTATGCCTTGCAATTTGTAAGCAAAACATACCAAGTGACCCTTCCGGAAGTTACTTATCCTCACGGGGTCTCACTTAGTCAGCAGACTAGGTCAGTGTATTTTGAACCTTGAGCTCCTTCAGTCTGCAGGGTTTGATGCCATCTCCTCAATGTCTGAAACACATCAGGGTACAGGTTGGTCAACTGGGATTTGTTGCAGAATTGGTTGGTTCATACACAGGGGAACCACACACCCGTTTTGATGACTAGGAGTTAAGTATTCTATAATAAACATAAAATAGGGAAAAACACTTTCCCCCATATTTCATGAATTAAATAAAGGAACCAGAGAGAGAAAGGAAAATCCATACAGTGAGATGTACCCTTCCAGGTCACAATCCCTGCGACCCACTTCTAACCAGCTCCCTGATAACAAATCAGCTGTGGACACATCCTCTAATTCACTGGTGAGTACAGCACCCCCATGACCACTTTCCAAACACATGAGGCATTTGAGAGACACCAGAGATCCAAACCATAACAGTAATGAAACACCAGGCTGCTCACCAAAGCTGCTAGGTGCAAAGCCGGCCCCTGGTGCAGCCACAGTTCTACACTTCAACATCTCACATGTGTTTCCGGCTCCTCCTCAACTGCCTTATGCTAAAGCATCACTGCTCCTTGAAAGAGCCATGGTCCCTATGTGTTTTGTCTCTGCAATAAACCCTGTTGCTCCCTAGATTCTGCCTCAGTTAGGCACACAGGGGGGTGCAAACAGATGTCAAAGGACTACAAATGATGAATAAAACACATGCCACCACAGTTAGAGGGGACACAGGAAGGTGCAGCCCAAGATAATACGGGGACGAATCCTGCATGGATCAGTAAAGTGCATCAGACTTGCCTCTGAAAGCGAGGCCCAACTCTGTTGCCCACTGGACACATTGTCTTAGACAAGTCAATCTACTTTCTGGGAAACGATCTCTTATAGCAGCCATTGGATTTCATTAACTCTGGAGATCTGCAGGCCTATTAAGATACAGAATAGGCCCTTGTCCCAACTAACTAAGTCAGGATGACAAGATCTGAGCTTAAATTTCTATATTCTAACAGGGCCTTGCAAAGACTGCATCAGTAAATCACAGAAGCAATGCTCAAGCTATAAGATTCTCCCACCTGCTGCATAAAGCATACTGAAATTTCCTGATGTTATACAGAAAAGTGGTGACATCTGCTTTCCAAAAGCTGGCACACACAGGTAGCGGGGAATATTTCCCTTGCTATTTTTTTTTCATTTTATGACCTTCTTGGAGGAGTTTGGGGGTGGGGCAGGGCTAGGAGTTAGAACTAAGGGTTTCTTTGTCCAGCGTGCCTGCAAAAGTCACCTATGACCTGGATTGAATCTCAGAGCACCAGGCCACCCAATTAGTCTATGTTGGCCCCATAAACTTCGGGCCGACAAATCTCAGGTGAAAGGTTCTTGAGTATGAGGAAAAAAAAAACACCCTTCTTTGTTCCTACAAGGAATTTTCCAGGATGTTATTCCTTCCCAAGAAACACAAACTAACTAGCTGCCTCTAATGACCTGCAGACCAACACAAACCCATTTCCCCTTGAAATTAACCTTCTATTCTGAATCTAAACAATGTCTAATTAGCCCCAAACATAGGTGAGTTAACTGGAAGAGAAGACCGCAGAAAATTAAATCAAGGGGAGAGCTTTACTGATGAAACAAAGAAAGAAAAAGAAATAGCAAAAAGTCATCCTCGAATTATCCTTCTAACCTCTGCCCATGGTTCTTTATCCTGAATCTTCATCTGTCTTTCTCTCTGTAAACCTTGTAAAGCAGACTGCTTTCCAGACAAATATTTTCCTCATCTCATTTGACACTGAGAAGGCAGGAAAAATATTGCCTATCATGATAAATATCAGTAGAATATTCCAATTTTCCAGCATTTGACAGCAATCAAGGGAAGAGTAATGTGTTCCCTCTGTGACTAAATCATTTAGAGACCAAGGTATTCTGTCTCATTCTCATTAGGAAAAAAAAAATATTCCAATAATCTCATTATCCCAGTGTGAATAACAGTAAAAAAGCACCAAGACTAATGACTTCTTCCGCACTTGCCTCCACGGATACCAGGCGGGCTGTGCCTTTATGGGATCTGCTTTGGTAATAGGGTCTCCTTCAGCAGCGACCCAGCAGCATCTGCTACTCTGCGCACCCTGCCTAATGCATCCTACTTCATCTACAGCAAGGTTTATACACACCCCAGACTCCAAAGAATCTCTTTATGTAGTTTTCTAAAAAATGAATAGAAAAAGAATGTGTCATGGCATGTTAAACTTTATGGAAATTCTTCTGCAGAATAACATAATTTCACGGTGCATTACTCTGAAATGACCTAGTACTTGAACAATTAATTTTTAAGGTGTAGCATTGACTTCCCCTTGCTGTATTTAACCCGTGTCTGAAATTGTCAACATTGCCAAGGATTGGACAATGAGTTGAAAGAAGAACAGGGGCCTAAAAATAATTCCCTGTGTACTGTGTTTCCTTTATCAGACATAATCCTCCCTTCTTTGGTTCAAAATGAAAGGAAAAAGGAGCTGTTACTCTAATCAGGGACACTTCTCAGCCAGCAGCTCAACCAGAAAACAGCACAGTTCTGAAGATAAACTTTACTTACTTTTGCCACTGATTTCCTGTGTCACCTTGGGCCATTTTGTTTTCCTCTTTGGGCTAAGATAGGGGAAAGGAAGATTTGGCTTATGGGCTTGACAGGAGCTCTGTAGTGGTAAGTGAATAGATTTATAATACATCCTCTGACCTTCTTGAAATAAAAGCTTGGAATCTCTCCTGAACTTTTTTCTGTCCTTTCTGTATCTTATTTTTCTTTCTTCTCACTTGATTTGTCCACCCACCCCCTCCTTATCCACACAGAGAAGCAGAGAATTGGTATGCAAGGGCATCGTCGCAGCGCTCACATGAGACACTTTAAATTCATAGGAAACAGCCACAGGATGGTGGAGTTGGGAGGAATCTTATAAAACATCCATGTGAATTCTTCCATTTGGGGAAAAATAAAAGACTCGAAGAGGAAAGATTTTTTTCTCAAGGTCATGGAGTTTTTCGCTGGTGGAAACACCAACTCCCAGTCCACTACTCCCCTCCGTGCCAGCCCAGAGCCACCATCGTGATTTGGTGTTATTTCACCCCCAGAGCTCATAGAAGCAGCACTGAACTTCCACATACAAGCATCAAGATAAGAACGATTTTAGGATTAGGAAAGCTTTACAAAACCAGGGCCATTCTGCTTGGTGGGTAACCAATTGTCCAGGTTTGCCCGGGACTAAAGATCTGCCGGAGACAAGAAACTTAAAACCAGGAAAGTCCTGTGCCAACTGGGATGAGGTGGTCACCCTAAATCATGCCTAATGATGTTTAAATTTATTCTCTAGCCCTCAGCATCCTAACATGAATCTCCTTAGCACAAAAGCATTTATGACATTCCCATTTAGTAAATTGCATTGCTGGAATTGTCAAATATGGCTGTGGGTTTTTATTCTACCCTTTGGGGTCACATTGAACAATACAAACGATGAATCTCTAGACATAGGCCAGACCGTAGCCATTCTAAGACGAGTCCTCTTCCTAAAGAAAAGGAGGCAATGCAGTTAAAAGCTATACGAACTTGGCAAAGCATTCTAAAAATGTATTCTCTCACTCCTGGGCTTTGTTTGATGAGAATGATCTTTTCTCTCTTTCTGGCTACCCATCAGAGGCACTACTGACTACAGAATAAGGTGTCTGCTTTTGTTTTCCACTTATCTGAGGTCAGTGCCCTAGGTCTCATTTCTGGGGCAGTGTTCCTATTAGGGAATGGACTCAAGGTCAGCAGATAGCACAAAACAGCTTTCTGGACCAATAGAACACCCAGAACTGCAGCTTTTTGTGCCATTTCTCTGCACTTAGATGACATTTGTAGCCACAGGTATCTGAGAGAGCAGCAGCCCCTCCTGTTGAAAGTAATTTTATGTAGCACTCTGGTCAGAGGGGGGCCTGCTGCAACTTTGACATTGATTCCCTCAGAAACTGTCTTGACTGGCTATTAGTTCTGTTGAAGAGATTGATAATTATCTTTTTCTCATAGCACAATGGCCATTTGAGCTACTTTTCAGGGTGTGTTAGCTGAGTCCACAAAAAACAATTGCAAGATAGCAAAATTTTGGTTGGGCCTCTGTCCTTTTAGGCTTCAGCTTTCCCGGCATGCAGGTAGCAAGGTCTTTCAGCTCCCCTTTAGCTACCCAAAGCCTTTCCTACTCTTGGATTCAGTACTTTTTCTCCTAAATGCCACATATTCCAGATCACCACCCTCATGCCCAAAATCATTTAACTAACAAAGGAAACAACTTCCATTTGTGATTCTGAGATAGTGCTCAAAAGAAAGCAATTTAATTATCTGATTAAAGAAATTCCTACTGAGGTGGTAACATGCAGTTTAACTTTCATAAGTGTTTTCAGTCCGAAAAGGAAGAGCTCCTTAATCATAAAGCACCCCTGACTGACGTTAAACCCACCTGGAGAAGAGAGAGGCCCCTGTGAGGCCCACTTTGGCTCCCGGTCTGCTGTCACCTCACCCCCCAGAAAGCTTCCACGTCTCTCTTGAGCTGGAACACATGAGCAGAGGGGATGTGCAGCTCATGGGGCACTGCTTTAAAAAAGAAGTCCGTTACTTTGTGGAAGAACCTAAATCTGGATATTCAATGTCTCCTCGCATCTGTATTTGATTATATACTTTGTGTAGTAATACCACAATAGTGATGCTGTATTTCTGTCTGTAATACATGTCAGAGAGCCTGGAATGACTGTTTATCCTACTACTGATAATGTTAACTTTTATTTTTTGATTAAAATGAGATTTACCAGGTTTCTCCACTGCAGTTCATTAATACATGTTTCATACATATTAATTAGTAAGTAATGTGAAGGAATGTGTTTTGACAGCACATAAATATTTTGTTCTTATCCAAATTTTAACTTACTAAACTTTAATATCTATTAATTCTTCCCTGAATCATTTAATGTTGATTTTTCTAAGGCCTACAATTAATTCAACAGTTATCCCTTGGCACTATACTTTTAGGTAGAATTTTTCTATATTCCCTTTAGGCCTTTGTTTGTATTGTTATAAAATTATGGGCTCCTATTTTATTGAAGAGATGATACAGTGGTACCTCAGCTCACAAACTTAACTTGTTCTACAGTTTTGGAAATGTTGGGCACATTTGTGTTTGTGTGGGAAAGATGGCCATGGTCATATTTGTCACCCAGCACAGAGTTTGCAAACAAAAACAAAATTTTGCCGAAAGCTTCTGTTTGCAAATGGAATTGTTTGCAGAAAGGACATTCCTAAACCAAGGTACCACTGTGTTTATTTTGATGTCTAAATTCTCTCAGACTTGGCCAGTGGGAGTTCAAGGAGGCACCTATCCTCTCCAGATCCATGTTTCTCATATTCCAGCACAGAAAGCTACTGCAGATTTTTCTCTCCCTTTTCCTGACCCAACTGCCTGTTATTTCTTTCACAATTCTTGTTTATTTTTGGAGGATAATGGTATGTATGAAGCAGGACAGAAGTATATCTTTTTAGGTGTGTCTGCAACATCACTGCTTGTCATCTCAGTGTGAAAGTTAGAAGGTATCTGTACACACACATGTATAACTCTCTTTCTTCATCTGTGTCTATATGTACATTTTAGATAGCTAGACAGACAGACAGATAGATAGACAGACAGAGACAGAGAGACAGAGAGACAGATAGCCACATGTTAACACCAGACTCCCAATTCTAATCCAGTGTGTCTGTCCCTCTTTGCATATTTTCTGTCTCTTCTTTAACAGTGAGAAACTGGATGCCACTGCACTTAACATATTTACCTAATTTTTCAGTGCCCCTTCATTTTAGTCCCAGGTTCTTTCCTGGCCACAACCACGCCAGTCCTTACTATACAAATTTCCTCCTCAGCCCTGTCCCTGTTAGAGTCAATACCCTAACTGAGTTCTTGGCCCTAATCTCCTAAGATACATCAGTCATTTGGTTAATTCTTACACGGCAGTGACTTATTTGTATTAAAAGTAGTTCTTTGGGGAATTTTAAAGATAAAGATTTTTTAAAACTTACTCACTTTTACTCTTTGTAATGTTCTTCACTCCTTTCAAAAAACTAAACACCAATTCTGTACCAGATAAATATTCTCTATCATTTTTGTACTCCAGGCTTACTAAAGAAAAATCATCTTTGTTCCTGTCTAAGAAAAGCAAGGATAATTTGATTAAAAATAGAGTGCAGAACTCTACTGAGTTTTTGATACCCCAGCAGAATTTTAAAGACACTGTTCTATCAGTCTCCCCCCATTATTTCTACTATGAAGCCAGCAATCATTCTTATCACTGTTTCACAGTACACAGTGTGTAACTTTTATTAGAATGCTTTTAACTTTTATGTTTCTATATAGTATTCAGGAGTTTGGTTATTATCCATTTGTATCATTCTCTTTGCATTTGTTCTACTTGAGATTTGCTAAACTTTGAGGATCTTTGTGTCTTATCAATTATGAAAAATTTTGGGCCATTACTCTTCTAATATTTCTCTACTACCCTATTCTCTTTTGCTCCTCATCTTCTGAGCGTCCAATTATACACTGACATACAATTATATATTGAAATCTTATATGTGAGCTCTTGGTATTGTTCAGCAGGTCTGAGATATTCTGCAGCTGTTGCTTTAAATTTATGCTTCTTGATTTGTGGTTTGGATACATTTATTTCTCTATATTATAGTTCACTGATAATCTCTCCTACTGTTTACAGACTTTACTTAAGTGGACTGAACAAATTATTTACTTCTGATGCTGCATCTCTCATTTCTGCTATTTTCATGTGGTTTCTTTTCATGCTTTTCACTTGTCTGCTGACATATGTAATACTTTTACCATAACAGTTTACTTAAAGCCTTTGCTGATTCTAATATCTGGATCATTTGTGGGTCTCCCATTGGCTTTTTAAAATTATAGCTCACACTTTCTAGCTTTTTCTTTTAATTTATAACTTTTATTACATGCAAGATATCATGTATATATAGATAGTAAAAACTAAAATGAATCATATTTATCCTCACAAAAAGATATACCTATCCCTATGGCAAGCTGCTAAGACTTTGGGGGTGGCCAGACTGCCCTATCTGCATTTAATCTGAATCTAAGATTTGGGGCAATTTTATTTTTATTGAGTTTACCAATGGTCTAAATTATTTCATAGGTCTTTTCCTTCTACCAGGCTCAGAATCTGTCACTTGTGATCATCTGCAGATCTCTTCAGGCACTATCTTTCCAAATTTTTGAAAATCTCTGGCAGCCTCAGCTTTACTGGCAGCATTTGAGGGAGGTTTTCTTTGCTGTTGAACTCTGACATTGTCTCTCTGTGTCTTGGAAGGACTGCCCATTCTACAGCTCTCTGCCCAGTCTTCATTAGACCATGATTCTGTATTGGGAAAGAGCCATTGCAATGTAAAGAAAATGTTATCACCTCTTCTATGCATTGCCAAGATGAGCCCTACCTTGCTCTTTAAAATAAATACCTTTTACCTAGGCGAAACTTTCTTTCCATTCTTCTACCCTTGCCCAACTTTTAGGACACTGCTCTGATATACTGCATAAAATCCATGGGAAAGTGTTCATAAGTATACACAGAATAGACAACTGTGCTCTTCAAAATTCTAGCTCATCACTCCAGCCCACAAAACATTCATTAAGAGTCAGACCATAGCTGGATGTAGGGATACACACTTGTAATTCAACACTCTGGGAGGCTTAGGCATGAGTACTATGCACTGAAGTCTAACCTGGGTAACTTAGCAACTTAATAAGAACTTATCTCAAGAAATACAAAAGGACCAGCTATATAGCTCAGTGCAAAGGCCCTGGGTTCAATCTCCAGTGCACCCCAAACCCCCAAAAGAAACTAGCTTCTCATTACAGTGAATTGACTCCTTCTTCCAAAAAGCATCTAGCAATTAAAGAAACTGTGAGATTCTTCTCTTAAAAAGGGCTCATGTAATTCTTGATTTAGTTCATTTAGTATACAGAGAAGCCTTCAATCTCTGAGTATCTGGAGAAGCTACAATTTCCAGACTACCCAGTTAGTCTTCAATGTTGGAATGGGGCTATTTTGTCTCCCATACCAGCTCTATTGTGGATGGTTTTTTCCCTTGGCTATCTACTCTAATCTCATTGACTTGTTCTTTTGGCTTTTTAGTCTCTCTCTGTCCCAATCTTCTTTATACCAAGGTCTAACACTTTACAACTGGTGTGAAACAAATTAATTTTGGAGGTTTCATAGTCTCCTTCTACATTGTTCATTTGAAGATATCTTTCCTACATTCCTGGGTAAAAATTTGGACCATGTCTCTTCAGAAATAAGTATAACCAAAGAATGTCATTAATCATAAAATATCAATTTGAAAAATAGAAATTCCTAGTTCAATATATTAATTGGTACCTTAACCTTCATTAGAAGTGATGACCCTTCGCAGGTATAATCTGCACTTCTTCCCCTCCCAGTTCCCTGAGTACAGCCTGATGGCAAGCAGTGACTACTGTCAAGGCAGGAGGGGAACTTCACGGCTACTGTGCTTTGTCACTGTCTCTTAGTGGCTATTTTTAAGCCTCCCATGACTGAACTGTGGCAAGAGATGGAGAAAAAGATGAACAATTGCCTCCAGGCCAGACTGCCCTAAACAGCTGTGTCCTCTCTGGCCGGGCTGAAGTTCAGAGCTGGTTCCTCTCACGAGCATATTAGTGGGCTTTTCTGTGGGTCCCCTCCCAAAGCCTCCGGCTAGAGTTCTCCATTGCATAAGGGCCTGCTGCATTCTGAATCTGGCGCTTTCCCCAAAGTCCACATGCTCGGTCCCCAGGTGGGCACACTGGGAGGAGACGGAAACATTCAGTGGCAGGGCCTAGAAGGCGTCTTCAGGTCACTGGGGGCCTGGCCTCTGTGAGCACTGTGGGAACTCGATTCTTCTCCCTTGTTCCTGGCCCACCCACGCTCTCACCGTGATGTGATGCCGCAGGCCCCAAGCATGAGAACATCTGATTACAGACAGAGATCTTTAAAGCTGAAAGCCAAACTAAACTTCCTCTTTCTCTATGAGTTGATTATTTTAGGTATTTGTTACAGAAATGGGTAGCTGACTAACAGGTTTCTTGGTGAAGATAAGTTTTTAAGTGACTTAAATACTATACTAATAATCTTACCATAAGTTCCTGAGCCTTACAGAATCATGTGCCTTGGACACATCATAGAAAGAAAAGCAGTTTTCTTTCACACACCTCTGCTGGCCTCTCTCACATCACCTGTCCTCCAGCTTGCGTCAGGTACCGCTCAGTAGGTCTCCCACTCTAAGTACATGCTCTGCATACCAAGCCCTGCAGGCAACCTCCTTGGAAGCTCCTCTCACAAGATTTGAAGGAGAAATTATTGGTTTCTGTGAGATGACAGGTCCCAAAAACGAAGTGCAGTGGATAAAAAGCAAAACAAGAGAAACAAAGTTATGGGATTAGGGGGTCACAGTCTCTGGGACTGTAGAATTGACTGCAGTTTTCTCTAGACCTCTATTGAGATTCTCTAACATAAAACAGGAATAGGTGAATTGGGAGGAACGGTTAACAAGGTTCGTGAGGACATCACAGTTCAGCTATCTCGGAAACTGTAGTTTCTTCCCAGCCTTCATGTTATTCCTGCAGACATATCTCAGCAAAACACGTCATGCTGTCCCAGCAGCTTGCCGCTGGGACTAAGGTCCTGCTTTCATTTCCTTTTACGCTTATGCTTTGCTAGACTCCCTCCAGAGCAAACAATCACACGGGCTGGTCAGGCTCAAAGTCCCCTACAGGTTATACATTGTAAAGTAAACAACAGAAAGTCCTTCTCCACAAGAAATAATAGGAATCACAGAGCCAATTTTTTAAAAACTGATCCTCCTCAGAAATTTTTCTAAAGATCCCCACAGATCCTTTTATATTTCCCCTTGTTGACATGAAAGCAAAACTTTCTAAGGCTCCTGCTTTTATATTTCTGCCAGATTATCTGGTAAATTATTTGTAATTGTTATGTATATTGTATCTGGTATCTCTGTGAAAAGAATTTAACATGCTATTTCATCTTTCTTTCCTACTCATTAAATACAGGTATCCGGCTGGTTCCCGTCCTGGGTCAATTATTTTTTCACGCTTTACTCACTTTCTCTAAGTACTTTTCCCATTCTCATGTGTACATGTAAATTACTCCCGAAACCTTACGCCCAGTTCCATTGCTTCAGCTGAGTTGCTCACTTCTAATATTTCTTAACCGAATAACTGCACCTGGGGACCCCGGACATTTTCGAGGTTAGCAAATCCCAGACGATTTTATTGTATTCTTCGCTCTCTCTCTAACTTGCACAGCTTTGCTCTAGTTGGGATCTTATTTTCTCCAGTAATGTCCTCACCTTCCCCCTCCTCTTTTACTTTTTCCTGTGCCTGAAGATACTTACTGATCTTCTGGCTTAGATATCAACTTATCATTTGCCCCATCAAAAAATCGATATTGTTTTTCTTCTGGTGCCTCAGCTTTTCCTTTCTTCCATTTGTGCTTTGCCTTCTTCAGACGCACACTTGCACCTGTCTGTGTCTATCAGCTGGAAAGTCTTCAACAGCAAAGACCACGCTCATCTCTGTGTCCCCTAGTGTCCACTCACCAGAGAAGTCCTGATGGGAGGTTCTTACTGTATTCTGTTTTATGTTAATTTGGATTTATATACATTATATCATTTGAATTCTACAGTATAACACTAGGACAGAACTATTACTATCCCCAAGTTCCAGATAGGACAATTGCGGTTCAGATCCGTTAAGTCATTAGAAATGAAGTCGCACAGGTGGGAAAGAAGTGGAGCTGTTGCTTCGGAACTACTCGTTTGTCTCAGTCGTGTCCTGTAGCCAGTGTACTTCATCACTGGAGTTTGCCTTCATCCTCGCCTTGTGCTGCCTGGCCTTTCAAGCAGCCCTAAAGATGCTTCATCCCCAAGCACCTACCATATCATCTTTATTTTGCTGTATATTATTAGATAAAGATACAAGAGGATTCTGCCCCTTTTCCTCTGCTTTTTCCCAACTCCTTCCAAAAATCTGGGCCTAAAATATGGCAGTTCCTCTCTCTGATATAGCACAAGTTCACCACTTCGCTTTTCCTTGATATCCACGTAAACTGTTGGCAACACCAGGACAATGGCAGCTCCATACTTCTGGGACCCCATTATTTACACAAGCAAGTCCTCTGCAGCACGGCCTGCCGTTAAAAGAGCATTATAGAACCATGTAGCTCTGAAGGGCCAGGTGCTATGTGGGGAGATGCCACACCGGCTTTCTCCAGGCCTGACTTCTGACTCACAGTTTAGATCAAGCGTTGACATATTAAAACTTTTGTTCCTGACCAGGGATTTCCTCAGCTTCACCTATTAATACAGTTGGCACAGGCCTTTGCAGAGCCTGACACGGAGTTTACATGCAGGCAATTGAGTCCGGGAAGTGATTTCAGGAAACAAGATTCAGAGCAGGAAGGATGAAATTGGGAAGGGCGAATTGATAACGGATGTTATCAAGCTGGTCACTCCCTTAGACAACTGGACATCAATTTATTTGGGACTCTTTGAGAAGCTGATACAGAATGTGCTTCAGATGTCTTCACCTCAGGAAAGGAAGTCAGAAACATTTATCTCAAACTCACAAAGACTGTTCTAGGGCTGTGACTCCCACCTGCTTCTATTCTAAGCAGTGCATGTGAAAGCTAATTAATTTCTGCAGCATCTTCACGATGGTGTTGTGCAGTCCTGAAGCAGAAAGCAAGCTGGGGTATGGCAGGCTGCACCTGTGTGAAGTTGTGCCTGGTGCTGGACAGGACAAAAGTGTACTGAGCGGATGTGACAACAACACACAAGTCCAGTACACCGTGGGGATCCTGGTCTCCATTGCCAGGAACACGTCGGAGCCGCCTTCAGGAAGCAAAACACAGAGGGGCATTGCGTGTACGAGGGCCATGGGAGAGCTTCTTGGAAGTGTGCATCATCACAGCCTGTGCCATGGACAGGCAGAACTAGAGGACCAGCAGGGCTGTCATAGCACTGCCAGCAAAACCAACAAAAGATGGCCAGAAAGCTGTGCCTGATAACCAGCAGCTCACTCAGCCCAGGCCTCCCCAAGTCCTTTCCTGTCTTCTGCAGCCCACCTCCCCGGGGCCAGAGATCCACACGCTCTGCAGGCAAGTGGAGTGTTCCGTACATCAAACCCCTCCTCAGCACAAACAAGTTAAGAAGGTGGCGCCCTCTCTAGCTGGGCCTCTCTCTGTGTAAACACTCACTTCCTACACACATAGGACACTGGACCCTTCCTGGCCCCTCAAGTGCCCACCATGAAGGTGTCCCTCCAGACTGTGCCCCAGGGTATGGTCTACCCCCATGTCTCTCCCCTGTCCTCCTTTTTTGTTTGTAAAAATTTTATCATTTTATTATTTGTGATGCATAACAATTATAATTACCTTTGGCAACTGGTACATACACACATCACCACTCAATCAGTTTTACTTCCCCTCCTGGCCCTCCTTTTCCCCACATTCCCCTTCCCATCTCCACAGACTCTGCCTTCCTGTTTTTATTATCTGTCTTTATTTTGCTCTCTAAATTATGTATAAGAGAAACCATGTGAAATTTAACCTCTGTGTCTGATTTGTTTCATTTACTGTTATGGATTGATCAGGAGACCTCATCCTCTTTTAAACCTTGCTCTGTGTTATTTGATCCTCTGATTAGCTGAATAATAACCTTTCCAAAGATGCCCATGCCTGAAACCTAGGAACCTGTGAGTCTATTATATCACACAGAAAAGAGACTGCAGGTTTAATTAATGTTTCAGACCTTAAAATAGGGGGTTATTCTGAATTGTCCAGGCAGGCTCAATCTAATCACAGATCCTTTAAAAGATGAGCAATTTCTCTAGCAGGAATCAATGAAAAAGATGTGACAAAACCAAAGCAGGGAAAACAGGGCAGAAGTGGAGGCCACAGAGACGTGAAGGATGAAGGACTCCACCTGCCATGGCTGGCTTCGGTGATGAAAGAGGACAAGAGCCAGAGAAGGCAGGAAGCCCCTGGGAGCTGGGAAAACCCCTAGTGGACAGCGAACAAGAAACAGGGGTGCCAGTACTGTGACAGCGTGGAGCTGAGGGAGCTGCCTGAAAATAAACATGCCAAGCAAACCCGCAGATAGCTTCTCCAGAGGCGCCAGCAGAAGCACGGGTGCCTTGACTTCAGTTTTTCATGAGGACCATTTCAGGTATCTGAGCTACAGAAACCAAAAGATAATATGTCTGTGTTATTTTAAGCAAACAAGCTTCTGGTAATTCAGTAATTCAGGAATAGAAGACTAACACAGAGCCCTAAATAACTAATTCAAAAATATCTGTTTAGTGTTTTTCCAATCAGCTGGTTGATTTTAAGGGTCCATGGACTACATCATCCTTCTCAAAAGAATTTGTATTTTCCCACAAGGGAGCAACGTGGGAGGAAATGGAAGAGTCTGAGACATGGATCCTCCAGAGGAGGCCTGCTATCTACTGTTAACTAAAGCCAGGATATGCGTACCATCAACACAAAACTGAAGAGCAAAGCTTGCTAAGGGATTCGAGGTCCACGGGATTGGCACGGCCCTAATCTTTTCCCCGCTGTGGCTTGGACCCCTGTGAAGCATGCCACAGAGAAGGTGGTTCCAGCCAAGGGCATACCGCCTTATTCCTGATCCCCCCTCACCACTCTGCTGACCCAAAGATCAGGACTGGGGAGATATGCACCCCTCCCCTCCCTACTCCCTTACTCCCTCTCACTCTCTCTTGTGACTTCCATGATGCTTTGCTTCATTTTTTCCCAGTCCCTCTATAAGTCTCTCACACCTCGCAGGGTACTCCTCTGCAGATGGCAGGGTCCACTCTAACACCTATCCTAACAGAGAAGAGGAAAAGAAAGCCAAGATGCACTGAGAAACAGTACCAGTCCCTTCACTTCTCTCGTCCAAGGGCTCCCTCTCCAGAGAGGAAGGCGAAGGGAGAATTATTCGGTGTTGTTCCTTTGGATCATTCTCTTGTGACCCTTTATCAAAGTCCCTCTCTGAGATCAGAAAGGAAAACTAAGAAAAGAAAGGAACAGTGGATGTGGCCAATAGAAGCAAAGCAAGAACAATGACAGCTGGGATCTAGTTATTGATTTCTTATGGATAAAATATAATTACACTCCACAAGTAATTATGATATCTGCTTAAATTGATCATTTATCTGTTACTACATAACCTTCTGTGCGTTGTCTAGACTCTGCCAAACTCCTGTGTAATCCTTCTCCCTCTCAAACACTCTTTCCTCTGTATCCCACTGTTACAGTGTGTGGCTGTGGCAGCACAGAAAATGAAAGATTACTCAGAGATGAGACTAAGGTCAATCGCTGGGCACCCAGAGGGGCTCCCCTGACAGAGAGCACCTAACATTAGGAAAATAGGGCTGCAAGCACAGCTCAGCAGCACAAGCGCCTACCTAGCAAGCACAAGGTCCTGAATTTGATTCCCAGTACCAAAGAAATAAAATAAAATAACATTAGGGAAGCTCTCAGGAGTAGCACTGAGGCTGAGGACACTCAGGCTTTCCTCTAGAATGTCAGTATAAGAGGAAAAAGCAGAAAAAAGCAGTTTGGGCAAGGAGCAGTCTCAAGGCAGGGTAACTTCCTTGGGGAAGGGAAAGGACAATGGCCAGACGCAACATGCCTCACTAATCTAGGCTTCTTCCTCTAACCACTTACCCCACAGAGCTTATGTGTTTTGCCGCATAGTTTAACCATTCACTCCTCAGCCAAGTGCCCCACATCCCACTGTTCCCAGCACTGAGGCAACTCCCATCATCCTTACTGACATTTCACCTCTCCCCATATATTCTTTTTTTTTTTCTCCCCATATATTCTAGTTAAGGAGTTTTTAATATTTCATGCATATCTCTTTAAGTCATATATCTCATCCAAGTCTCCTATTTCTCTACTAATGAGGCATTCTAGTCCTAAATCTGGATGCCAACCACATCTGGGTTTCATCTATACACTTGATGTATATTTCCTGCTTGTACTCTACCCTGACATTGTATTTTTATACAACAGTTGAAATTCACACATCAAATCTCTCTCCTGATTTCAACCCAAACTTCCCATGTCATCACCCCAGTCATTCAGGAAAAATGTAAAAATATGACACTGTTTTCTCTCTCCAGAGAGGTGTACTTCATAAAAGGTAAAATATATAGGAAGCAACCTCACATATGCTCAGATTACAAGGCAAAATTTTGGAGTAGAAATAAGATATTTGCATAATATCCAAGCATTTCTCACTAAGAGTATATTAATTATAAAAAAATAGCAACTTTACAGTACAGAGCCCTGGTAGATACCAATGTAATCAAGTAAGTAAGGTGAATATCACCAGTGTGGTTTGTGTCTAGATGACCCTCCCCCACCAAGCCTCATGCAATCTTAGGTTTTTCCAGAAGTGGCTGAATCTGCAAAGTTTGGGATTGACTCATGGTTCAATGCTAGGATTAAGGGTGCTGGGATTATAGGTGGATGATTTCTGGATCAGTCCATTGATTGGCTTGGCACTGCCCTAATCCTGATAGACTAGATATGGTGTAAGGGACAGAAAGAAACTTGTCTCATTCTCTCTTGTTACTTCCACCGCCATGAATTGCCGTCCCTGTGCCATGCGCCTCCCTGCCTTGGAGCCAGCCAACTATGGGTGAAACCTCCACAAACTGAGCTAAATAAACTTTTCCTCCACTGACTTGTGCATATTGAGTATTTTGTCTCAGCAACAAGAAAAATAACTAAAACAACCAATTGTAAGACATATCACCATCATGACTTACTGAGAAGGGTGTATCACTTCTCTGACAATTTTTCTCCAGACCGCATAATCTCAACATAATCATAAGTAAATATCAGGCCAACAAAAATTGAGGGACATTCTATAAAATAGCTCAACCAGCATTCTCCAAAGGTGGCATGGTGATGAATAACAAGAGAAAAGTAAAATTGTCACAGGAAATCAAATGGCAAAATGCAATCAGTTATTCTGGATTAGATCCTAAATAGAAAGAGAAAATCAGTAGAAAAACTGATGAAATATAAATGAAATCTATATCTTAGTTAATATTATTATATGACTACTAACTTTTTAGTTTTGATCACATAATATGGTTAAATGAAATGATAATATTAGGAAAATCTGAGTTATAGGAACTCTGCATTATTTTTCTAACTGTAATCTTAAAATTAACTCTTAAACAAGTTACCCATGTGATCTTCAAAAAGGTAATTAACTTCTTTGAATCTCACTTTCTTCCTCTATTAATAAAAGACTTTTAGATTGAACATCTTCGAAGATATATATTGGTTTCAAGACAGAAAAAGAAAAGGAACATTGTGGATGAGAAAAAAAGATAAGAAAATGATAATGGAAATGTGAAAAATCTGTTACAGGCTGTGCCACATGCTGACATTGTGTCTCTTGCTCCCCAAAGCCATATGCTGAAATGGTATTCAGGGACAAGGCCTTTGGGAAATAACTATGTTTTGAGGAGTTCAGGAGGTTGAGTCCTCTTGATGAAATTGTGCTCTGTGAGACCCTAAAGAGCTAACGTGCCTTCTCTATCTGGTACTGTTGCAGCTTGTGTCTAGATGTCCCGCTGATGCCTCCTGTGGTCATAGGCGGGGCTCTCCAGAGGTGGCTGATCTAGAGAGTGTGGTGCTGGGACTAAGGGTGAGCGCCACCTAACCTAAGGTATGTAATTGGATAGAAAATAAGGACCAGAAAGAGGGCTGCAATCATCACTTTCCACTTCCTGCTTCTTCACCATTCACTGTAATGAAGGATGGAGTTACACGCTTCAATTAAAAAGGACAAAGTGAAAAGTCAAGTCCTAACCAAATAGAGTCCTACAGCACAGTCCCCCTTTACAAATACACAACTATGTAAAGAAAGGTGATAGTAGAAATGACAACCAACAGGAACAAGGGGCAGAAACTGATTTCTGAAAATTGCAGCTGTTGAATAGAGATTCAAACCCACTGTGCTTAGTAGTATTTAAAGGAATTAAAATAGCTTATTTTTAATATGACAGCATTTAAAGAACATGGTTTGAAATTCAGCATTCAGGAGACTTGGAAGCCAGCATTTGCATCCTTACAAGGAAAAGAGTACACAACAGAAAATCAACTGTGCTTAGACCTTCAGGAATTTTAAGGCACAGGGAACACAAATGAGCTAAGTTGGGGGACCACACAGGTGAATGCAAAGAATCACATCCGACTTAGAGTGAAAGTCTAGGGTAAAACATCCATGGAGGCCTGTGACACAGTGGAAAAACCTAAACTATTATTAACTGATCAAGGGAGGCTCAGGGTGGACGAAGTTGAGTGTTTGAAACTCTGGAGTGGCCTAGATTTAGGGGTGTACATTCACACTTTGGTGAATTTTACACCCAGGAGTTCTCCTAGGCTCTCACACGGAAGTCGAAGGAAAGACTCCTGTGTTCCTGTGGACAGAAGAGCAACTTTGAAATATACCTGAATGTCTTGCTGTTTTGTTTTTTGCAGAGTCTGCCTTGAAGAGATGTGACAGACATCCCTCACTGCACAACCTGCCTGCTATCAACCGTCCAAACCTATGACCCACGCGCACTACTGCTCCGCCCTCTCCCTTACCTGGGCTCCTACATCTCCTGACCACCTAGAATTTCATAACCAGCAAATTTGCCCTCGCCTTGTCCGTAATTCAGTTTTGATTGTACTTGTGCTATTTTGTAAGTGGCTGTCTGTTAATACGTTTTCATTCTTTTACTTTTAAAATAAAAAAAAAGAAAAAGAGAGAAATAAAACATTTTCCAAAACCAACAAAAATTGAGGGAATTTGTCACTGGTAAACTTGCCTGCAAGAAATGTTGAAAGAAATCCTTTAGAAGGAAAAAAAAAAAATCTAGGTTAAAATTCATTCTTAGACAAAGAATGGCAGAGTGTTAGAGAGAAACAAAGGCAAAATAAAATATCTTATTCTTCCTATTCTAAATTTACTAATAGCTTGTTTAAAATACTAACAGCAACAGTGGATTCCATTACCACAATGCAGGAGTAACCAAGACGAGTAAGAACGTTAGGAGGCACGGATGCAGGAGTGGAGAATGCGGTGGCAAAGCGCTTGCACCCTTGTGAGGTAGGGCATTGTTGCTTGACAGAAGGTTCAGTCAGTAAACAAGGAGGAACAAGATATGCACTCAGCCGTTAGGATGGGTTCATTTATAGCAAACCTGAGAGAAACGGCTGGTGCAAGGACCAGAGGGAGACTCTCTCACAAACAATGAGATTTTTTTTTATAGGATTGTGAGCATAAAAGGAGGACTACAAGGGGAACAGTTCAAAAGAGGGCCACAGGAGAAAAGTTTTGTGAAAAGCAGTGTGGCTTCCTGCTAGAGATGAGGTTTAAGAAATATAGGGTGTGGTGTTTGCAGGCGAAGGGCAGAAGCATGGGAAAGAAGTTATGGGGTGACACAGGGCTCCAGGTCACATTAGCTCATGGTTATACATTTTTAGCAGATGTAAAACATAAGCAGATAGAAGCAGCTTACATTGGCCTCTGATCCGCCTAGGATGACAGCAGTTGGATTCCTTAAGGTTGGATGAATTATAAATATATACTGCAAATGAAGAAAAGTAAAAAAAAAAAAAAAAAAAAAAGTAATATTTGAGAATCATCCAAAATTGAGGGAAGACACCATTCTATATAGATAAGATGTCCTGCAACTTACATTTTTTTAAACAAGGTCTATGTAGGGCAGGTTGACCTTTAACCTCACTTTGTAGCTCAGGAGGGTCTCAAACTCATAGCAGTCTTCCTGCCTCAGCCTCCCAAGTACTGGAATTACAGGTGTGCACCACCACATCTGGTAAAAATACATTTTTTAAAAGCAACATCATATATACCATTGTGAAACTGCAGAGTAGAGGCAAAGAAAAATACTACAACCACTCAGATAAACTTTTAAGGAATATAAGGTACAGAGAAACATTAAATGTACGTAATAAACCACAACAGCAGAACTAGGGAAATCCAGAATGTTGGAAACCTTACAGAAAATACAACCCACTTCTTCCACAAATAAGTGGCAAGAAAAACAGCTGGGAGCCTGTGGGTCAGACAGTAGGTGAAACCTGATGGGCACAAGTTGGTAATTATCAAAGACGGATGCTGGGAATGTGCAACATGCACCATGGTACATGTGTGATTCTATAGCTCTTATTCTCTCATACGTGTGTGTGTGTGTGTGTGTGTGTGTGTGTGTGTGTGTGTGTGTGAAATTTTCCATGGTGGAACTTTTCAAAGAAGGATTATAACATTTAAAAACTATAAACAACAGAATATATTCTCTCTCTTCAGTGAAGTGGCAGGAAGACTTAAGAGGTGAATTCTTAATTTGTTTTTTGTACTGGAAGTCAAAGGAGGTGAATTTTTACAAACAGTGGTGGAGGCTAAAAGTCACTGCAATGGATTCATCAGTGTGCCAAGCTACATAACCATCAACCTAGAATTAGACATCTATAAAAAATACTCACTAAGAAAAAGAACAAAATAAACACAATTTCAGAGAAATAGAAGTAGCAGACTTCTCTAAAGAAAAGTGATCCCAGTGGTGCATATGGAAAATGCTACAAAGAAGGATATTAAGTATGAATGAAACTAAAGTGATAAGTGGGTCTATAGACTGTAACATGACCTGGGTAACATCATAACAATGTTGCCTAGTGAAGTTATTGAAAATGACCAAAAATAGAAATAAAATACTGACAGCAACAAGAATAAAAAACCTATATAAATCCATGAAGAGTTTAAATGGCATTAAAAATCTCTCAGATTCTTTAATTACCTGGAAGGCAAATAAAGATATTAATTTTAACCTTAACTAACATTGTATGATGCTGTAAATTCTAAGGTTCCCAAGTAAGAAGTAGAACCTATATTTTTAGTGTCTAAACACAATGATAAAAGCTCTCAATCCAAAATTTAGCAAAAACAGAGGAAAGATGAATATAGAACAAATATAGCACAAAAAAACACACAGAATGAGATGCTGGCTTTAAACTCAGATGTTCCAGGAATTATACTGGCCATAAATGAATAGCATATTTTAGGTAAATTGCTTTAGAAATAGCATTATCCATTATTTAAAAGAAAAATGACTGAAACTTAAACCTATAAAAACTTCTAAAAAATTATTGAAAACTTTCAAAAAGAAAACTTGTGTAGCTATGTCAAATATTAGTGAAAGTGGAATTAAAAGTATGGCTAAAGATAAGGCAGGACACATCATGATAAAATTGAACTTGAGCAGGAAATCATAACAACTGTATTTGGATGTACTTAATAACATGGCTTTCAAGTATATACAGTAAAAGTTTATGAGTAATTAATAGAATAAGAAAAATTACTAAAAATATTTTAATAACAAAAGTAAGCATATACTTATATATAGAAAATCCAAAAGAAATGAAATATATATTATTTTCAAAGCACATAGAATATTTGAAAAATATATACTGGAATTTTAAAAAGTATATAGTATGGCCTAAAGTGAATATCAAGAAGTTCTAAAAAATACACTTTGCAGGATATGTTCTCTGACCAAAACGCAATTAAGCCAAAAATCAATAACAAAATATAGTTTTAAAAAGTCCTGTTTTGAGAAATGAAGAAACACATTCCTAAGCAAGTTAAAGAAAACATAATAGAATGTTCTTATGTTATTAAAGCATAATAGAATATTTTTAATACTTTAACTGAAAAATAACAAAATAATACATAACATTATGACTTTAGATGAAACTAATGAAATTATGGACACTTAGAAACATATTGGTTTATATTCAAAAAGTAAAAATCAATTGAAAATCAATGACTTAAGTAGGCATCCTTCAGGACTTAGAATGAAAATGCCAAAATAAAACTGAACATCGTAGAGTGAAAGAATTAATATAAGTAAAAGCTAAAATTTATTTTAAAAATGTAAAACAAAACACTGATGGAGCCTGTACTGCTGTTTGGGAATGATGTCTAAGATATGTTCTTCAGAAATAATCAGAAATAGTGATTGCAGCTGTATCGTTTGTGTAAAAAGATTACGTACCTCGAGAGACAGAGAGGCAGAGCAGAGAGAAGAGCAGCAGAGGAAATAAAGGTGAGCTTCATTACACTGTGACCTTGAAAGTATGCAAACCACAAGTTGTGTCCAGTGAGGAATAGAGGAGATAAAGCTGATTAGAGGGCAGAAAAAGGAAAGGATTTTCAAGGCTGACCCTTTGTAATTCCTTGAGCCTTAAAATAAAGATCACATTTTCTTTTACAAACTAAGTAAGTAAAAATCCTCAATAAGTAATGGGAAAATGAACCAGAAGAGATTCCCCACATTAGAAGTACTAGAGGGAAGGCATGCGCCTAGAGGCGGAATTGGAACATGAGGAAGATGCACCAGCCTCCTTGTGTGCTGAACTGAAGGGGGTGGGTGTAGCACTGGTGGTGATGGGGACAGAGGTGACGAGGCAGAGGTGGCCGACGGAGCAAGACGGTAGTGGCAGCAGTGGCGAAGGTGGTGTTGGTGGCATGGAGGAGGCAGTGGCAGTGTCCGTAGAAGCAGTGTTGAAGTTGGAGGTGGTGCGGGAGCTTGGCCATGACTGTGACAGTAAAGCTCTTGGCACTGCACCAATCATCTGGAGGTTCTCCTGCTAAATTACCTTGGCAACAAAGAACCCTAACTCATCAACAAGGGAGTACAAGAACCTATTCCACATTACGCTAGCTAAGGTTGCCACGGTTTTTCCCTTCCTTCCTTTGCACATTTTCAAAATATTTATGCTTATGTTACTGTGATTAAAAATCATATGAGATCCAACCTCTTAGCACATTTTAACTGTACAGCAATTTACTGTCAACTTCAAGCCTAGTGGCATACAGCTGATCTGTAGAACTAGCTTGCCCTGTGTAACTAACTGTATGAACAGTTCTCCAGGTTGTCCAGTTTCACCTTGTACCTCACAGCCACCATCCTACTTTCTGCTTCTGACTCTCAACTGCAGTGTAAAATAAAATATAATGTAGATAACCAGTACAGTTGTTGGATCCCATGGTAGTTTCATTGTTGACTTCTTGAGGCATCTCCAAATTTTTCCACAGTGCTGCCGCCTTTCCAAGCACCGCTGACAGTGCCAAGGACTTTAAATTCTCTACCTCCTCCCCTATTCTCGTAGCTTTGCGTTTTTTTCATTAATAACCATCCTAATATGTGTGAGGAGATATCTTCTTGTGGTTTTGTTGAGTATTTCCTTGATCAATAGCAATATTGAATATCTTACCCTATCAACGGTTTCCATGTTTTCTTGGAAGAATGTTCGTTCAGATCATTTAGCCATTTCTGCTATGAGCTGTAGGAGTTCCTTCTGTATAATCTGGATGACCCTTTATCAAGTGCATGGTCTGCAAATATTTCCTCCACCTTCCAAGATGCCTTTTGACACTGTTGATTGTTTCCTTTGCTATAAAGATGATTTTTTTGTTCTGCTTAGATACACAAAATTTAGTTTTTTCATTAGCTCCCAGGTAGGGCTGTACTGATCATTAAAGGGCCAAAGACTAACTCATCACCTTGGAATTGTCCGTATAACACAATGGGTCTGAGATGCAAGCCATTAGATACTGCTTGTTTTTGTCACATCAACTACAGTATCCAAGAGCAATTACCAAAGGGGTAATTGGTCCTTTTATGCCTCAGGAAACATCTGCTACTTGTCTACAAAAGACCAAACACCCTATGACCGAAGGAAACCTAAGAATGGGTCTTTGGGCCTTGGGAGATGAAGCACAAGTGCCATGTGGTTCTACAGTGTCTATATGATGACCAAACTGCCCTGAAGGGAAATATTAGTGATCTCAGGAGAAAAGCTGAAGGCCTTGCATAGGCTGAGAAAATGCATTGTCCTTTTCCACTTGAGAGATCCGTTGGCTCCAGGTCAGCATTGAGGTGACCAAATGAATCTGCATCCCCAGACAAGAGATGCCTTCTAAGGAAAACTATCCCTGCACTGCCAGCCAGCAATGTCAATTTCCCTCCAATCAAACTCCCTTGATGGTTCAGAGGGGGCTGATTGCTCCAAGGTTTTAAACTGGCAAGTACAAAGCAGAACCCTTAGTAAAACACTTTCTCTACACTTAATCAATTGCCTTTTGTTCTACCTTTCCCTCAACCCCCCTTCAGACAATAACACAGGGTCTCTCAGTTATCTCTCTGGGCTCCACGGTACGCTCAAAATTTTCTCAAAATCATTTTGCCTTATTTCACTTTTTTATTTAAGAAGGGATCCAAAGATTCCACTCCAAGGGATGGTGCCAAGGAGAGAGACACAGCCACAAGCACTGAATGGCCAATGGGAAGAGAAACTGGGATGGAAGAAAGGCAAGAGAGGAAGTGGGGGAACAAGACAGGTAGAACAGAACTGGACAAAGACAGATGGTACGGGTCAGGGTCTCCGTCCGCACGCCTATTCCAAACCTAGTAATGGTGGCGGTAAGTGATGTTCACCGCTTTGGGAAGACTTTTATTGCTAGTTATAATATTATTGTATAATTTTATATATTCTACATTATAATAATAATATCATTATTGTTATTCCAATTTATTCCTGGTCCCTTCTTAAACATCACAAGACTACCTGAAAGTGACTTCTGTCTTCTTAGCTCCTTTCTGTCCCCTTCCCATTCCCTCTGCATTATAATACACAGCTAACAATACTATAATTTTCCCCACTTGAAATGTACCATCTCCCCTCTCCAAAAAATAGGCTATTGTGATTATTGAGTAGGCCTGGGTACTTTGTGCTTCATCTTTTCTGCAACTAGACAGTTCTTTTTTATTCTTATGATAACTGGAACATTTGAACAATCATTGTCCTACAGAGGAGCTGATCTTGGAGCAATTGTGCTTTGTACCGCTCTGTCCCCTTTGGGAGCAAGATCATTTTTAAAATAATGACTTCTCCAGCAGTTTATTACCAGCCTGGAGTCATTTTCACACCTCAGAAGTGAAAGCTTAATGAGCAGAGAAATTAAGGAGTAAAACTGCCCGCGCCTTCTGAAACAGCAGCATTTTGGCAGCTGGGCAGAAGATGCACTTCCAAAGGAGAGTCATGACACCTTCATCTTGTGCTCCAAGTGACCTCTGGGTAATGAACCTCAGAGGTCCTTGTCCCCACTCCACAATGCTACCGGCTTCCTTTCCTTCCTGGAGGAGGCAGCTGCCTGGAAGATCACATGATTAATAATAGAGTTGTGTGGGCCTGACAGGTTCACCTAGCCGTAGTGACCCACAGTAATTCTTAGTAAAAGCTTCCTGAGTGAGCACCAGTCACACACCCACAGGCCTTTACCACCGCACCAACCCTGTATCAAAATGTTCAAATTCCGAGGCGTCTTTTAGAGACATGCTCAAATATCACTTGTTCTTGTAACTCTTTCCTAATCATTTCAGTTGCTCTCTCTTCAGTGCACCTAGGACCCTTGGTTCTTCTATCATTTGAACATAATGTTGTGATCGTTGTGGTCTGAAATGTTTATTTATATGTCTGTCTTTCATACTAAACCTTGAGACCTGTAAGGACAGTGGGCAAGCAGGGTTGCTGTTTCCATCCTGATGCTCATTACCAAAGTGAAAGCTTAGTAAATACTGGGTCAGTAAACAAGTGATTGAGTGATTACAATGATTCCTTTTAAATGAATTCCTTTTTAATGAAGTGTCAGCAGTCATCTCCTTCCATTTGAGATAGAGTAAAACAAACCAACAGGTGATGCACGAATCCCTTCCTCTGCATAGGGCTGGGCTACAGAAAGAAAATTCAAGTCCACATCCAGATTTCTGAATAAAATTTTTTGATTCCCTGGGAACCACTTATGTAAATCTATCAATTTCTCCACTTGGCCTGCAAGGATCAAAGATCTCAGCTTGGAGTCTCTTCCTCTCATAAAACCTGGACTCTGAGGACCTGTTCCTGTCTAAGAAATATGCTGTGAGGCTATGGTCAATCTGCCAGGGGTAAGCAAGTCACACAAGTGAAGCTGTAGGAATCTACTTACCTAACTGCATGTTTTGCTTGGTTGGATTTGTGGATCTTATTGATATTTCAAATATTTTGGCTTTCTCTTAATATTGCTAGTTAGAGTGTTGGATTTTGGTTTCCAAGCTTTCATTGCTTTCATCTTTGTAATAGGGGAAAACATACAGGAAACAAGTAATAAGCAGGAAGCACAGTGGGTCAGGAAGGGAAGCACAGAAGCATCAGAGGCACCCATGAGGGCGCTCGGGGTAGCTGAGATCACCTCAGGGTACCTGGCGCCAAACACCACTCACACTCTAGGAAGCCTTTTCATCGGTCCCAGCTTCCACTTGTATTTGTTGAGTAAGACTTACTGTCAGCAGACTTATGTCAGTCACATCCTCTCTGCAGTAAATAGCAGAGATGAAGTGTTTTGCCTTAGAAAAGCAATGGAATTAAGCTGGTGTTCACTGCTTCATAAAGGCATAGTGGACAAATCACCTAGCTGGACTATATTGGGCAGAACTGTTAGTTAGAAGTGACAACCAGGCCTGTAACTTGCAGTGCCCTTGTAAATCTAAGCTGGAGGCTCAGAGCTCTCCACTGTGCATGGTGAAGCTTCTTTTGTACTTCTGGCTCATTTTGTGCTAGGAATCATTTAGCCATTGACTTTAACTGCTAATACAGTTCCATCAAATACCAAGTATAAATCAAAATTACTGGATCATTCAAAATCTGTCCTCAGAGTTGTTTGTATGTATTTTTTTCACCATTACTTCAGTACCATTACAAGAGCAGCAGCTAAATGATGATATATTGGGCATGCCTTGTTGCCATCTCACTAGAGCCTCTTGCAAATAAGATGTAATCAATGACAAATTATTTTTCTAGTTATACAAAACATAAATAATGATAATAAAAAGGCAATCAAACTGATGAAGGATGGAGATGAGAGAAGAGAGGTGTTTCAGACAAAGAGCACTCCTGTTCGAGCTCAGGTCAGAAGACGAAGGAGAAATTTTAAAACTAACCCTATCACATGGGGGCCTAAACTGCTTTCTGTCCATCATAGCCTGCCAGAGAATGATGGAGTCTCTCACACACACACTTTTTATTTGAACCTAAACCAATTCGCTTTCTGCTTTATAGAGAGAATCTACATGCACCGCTTGAGAAAGTCATGGCACACAAATACTTGCAGTCTACCACTCATTGTGGGTCATGAAGGAGCAAGGGGAAGGGGCTCACCTTGATGATTCCAGGGTCTGCCACATCCCTACTACATCTATAAGCCTCAGATGCAAAAATCACTTTGACATTAAATCTGAGAAAATCTGCCATGTTGTTGGAATTTTTAATGGCTTTTTAAATTGTCTCCTACAGACAGATAGATAAATAAATTTGCATTGGACTTATTCGTGGTAGAATATGAAATACTGTGGCAGGAAGAGATTGCTAATGTGCCAACACTGTCCCTCTGCCTCTCTTCACCTTTACTTCTAAAGGCACAATAGTGACCGGAGAATTTCAAAAGCAACTATAAGTGTTAATGACGTCTTGTTAATTGAAACTCCTATTTAACTTGTTTTCTCACCTTGTGCCATTTTTCAGATGTGTATGACCCCAAAAGACATTAAAAAAGCAACGAATCCAAAAAGATCTCATTTCATGTCATCACAGTCATTCATCTTACGTTAACACATCAAAAAAGTTGAAACTGGGCATTTAATCTTACTACCTGATTTATTTTATACTATCAATATAATGCCGAAGGAGACATTAACTAAACTCTCTAATAGTAGCATCAAAAGGAGCATTAGAATTATAATAACAAGGCATTTTTCAGATTCCAGAACTCAGGAACACTTTTTTAAAAGAGGTTTTGCAAACCATTACGATTGTCGCAGATTTGGATTTTCACTGCTGTGTCTGTCCAGGCATCAATAACCAGCCACTTTCATAAGACATTGGCTCTCCGGGGCCCCATATTAAATCAGCAAAGCAGTTTAGAAACGTAAAGAGAGAGAAATGAGCCTTTGCAATTAAGAGTCTTCTGCCCATTTATAGAATCAAATTTTCCAGGAACACAGCTTAGTAAAAACCACGTTTCATGAACATTTCAACACAATATAACGAACACAAGTGTTTCAGTGAAGCAGATAGCAGAGCAATTTGTGCTAGCAGATGGTTCACCCTGGGATCAGAGCAATTATCTTCTTACTCTACACACAGGAGTAGCCAATGATTCAACAGTTGACTATTCAAAACAACTTAAATGAATTTCTGAGACATTCAAACAAACAGGATTTGCACCCACCCCTCTCTACAAGCCAGTCCTAGAAGCTGTTCAGAAGAATAAAAGATAATTTCTGAGCTGTGCACACATGGTCACTGTGTGCTCAATTATCTCAGGGAACTGTCCACCGAAGACAGGAAGGGCCCGGCCATCTCCTCACCAGTGTGCCTCCTGGAGCACTTGGGCCTCTTCTGTTGGACAGTTGCCTAAGATTCTGACTCATCTCCTTCCTTTACCTTTCCTCTATGTCACCTTGGATCCCTGTTCAGATAAAAGATACCTGCTCAAACAAGCAATTACCGAATCAAAGCTTGAACTTCAGACGGTGAGAAGATATGAACTTGCACATCATTTTATGGTACACAGTTACAGAACACGGAGCCAGTCTACCCAAACCTTGAGTAATGGTAAATAAATGTCTACTTGAGAAAAAATGATGGAAAGCAGAAAGCACAGATACATAGGTCAAAGTATCAGTTCAAGTCACTTAAGTTATGAATACTTCCATCAGTTTGCTCAGTTGTGGTGCAAACACACCAAAATCTGAGATATCTAACTGAAGCAGATGTAATTAAAATTCTAATGAACTTCCACATCTCAGCCATTTCTTGGCACCATTTCCAATGTTTTTGCTGAATCCTGATCCTAATTGTCTAGCACTGTACAACTCTAGGCTTTTAAATTTTTAATTCAGCACTTTCTATCAATTTCAAATTATAATTCCCCACAATGGGTGGTGGATGGTTAGGCACTTACAGCTCAGTATCACTTTACTTTCCATGAGCATAACTTGCAGGTTATAGGACTTTCTCCTGATTGATTAGCCCAAAATGAGTCTTTCCTAAGTTTTATCTAACAGGCTAATTTTTGTGGCTGAATTATAAATCCTTTCATATAAGATTTTATAATAGGAAACAATAAATTGCTTCTGCAGTTCAATCATCTGCTTTTAATAAATACAAGTTTTTCTCCCTGCAAATGCTGATTTTTTTTATCTAATGACCTAAAGTCAAATAAGACACATACTTTCAGGGAGAGACAGAGAGATAGAGAGAAAGAAGAAAAGAAAGAGAAAGAGGAAGAGGAAGAGGAGAAGGTGGAAGAAAAGGGTGACAATTTTAAAAACAGTTATTAAATCACCACTATGAATAATATTTACAAGTAAATAAATGATGAGCATGTATATCTGGGATACAGCACTAAGTCAGAATGCCGCTTCTAAACATGCTGTTATGGCTTGTGTCTGGGTATCCCCCCAAAGCCTCATGCAGTCATGGGCAGGCTTCTAGAGTTTTTCTTGATCCATGGTCCAATGCTGGGATTACGGGTGTGAGTGCTACACCCACCCTGGAGTGGATAGTTTGAATACAATATAAGAGAGGGAAAGAGTCTTTCTCTTCCCTCTGCTGCTCCTCCATTTTTGCTCTTGTTGCCTTTGCTGTTTTCTCCCGCCATGAACTGTTGCCCTCTGCCATGGGCCACTCTGCCTTGGAGCCAGCCAAGTATAGATTGAAAGGTAAGGTAAATACACCTTTCTTTCCTCAATTTTTGGCATTGAGTATTTTATCTCAGCAATGAGAGAAGAGTAACCAAGACACATGCTTTCCTAATATTTGCTATTGCTTTTATTAATAGCTCTTCCACACCTCAAGTAAAGATGACTTTTAGAATGACAGGCAGAGACAAGCATCCCACTCATCAGTGCATATGGCAGCTTGGACTATTGAGAGCTCTGAATGACAATGGCACACATTCATCTTCATTTGGGGGGGCCATCTGCTTTGTTCCTGCTGTTGTGATTTCATAGCTCAATGAAGATCAATATGCCCAGGATGCTTAAAGTCTTCCAGCAGACCAAGGACAAATGTGCCTGTCCAATCACAAAATACTTTCAAAACTCATGATGTCACCAGATTTGCTAATGATTATGCTGTCTTTAATTCAACAGTTCTGTGTTTTAGGAGCAGGTGGAAGGATCTACACATGTAGGGTTTGCACCTGAGGGAAATGGATGAAGTGCAGGTCAGTGTCCTTAGGTCTGTGCTGTCAGTAGACCTGTCCTGTTCCCATAAGGCTGCATTTGAGGGCTGCAGAGAGACTGTTCAGGAGATCCTGGCTATAAACTAAAAGTGGAAATAAAGAGGCAGGCAACAGGCAAGTTAAAAGATAAAATATAGACTCTGAGCTCAGAAAGAATTTTGCTTGGATGTACGCTTGTGAAGGGAGGAACTTTAAATTGAGAAATGGAGAGAAAGATGTGCAGCTATGAATATATAGAGAAAATTATTATCTTTATGTCAAATAGGAAAGTTTAATACATATCAGGATGAGTCAAGGAAATGCAGTAAAGTGTACACTTTTTGCTTTAAGATGTTATCTCTTTATGTCTATAAATTTAGGCTGGAATCATCTTCTAATTTTGAGAAATGGATCACAATTTTATGCTTGTTAAATAGAGGTAAGCGAAGCATTGTGACTTTTAAGATATTTATTCAGAAATCACTATTACTTGTCATAAAGTTCAAAATTATTTCTTCCAAAGTCAAAGAGCATTCATTCAAATGCTTCTGGTTCCAGAGAATAAAGCAATTTATCTGTTTTGCCCACTCCTGAATGTCTACATCAATGGGTTTCTTCTAGATATTCAATATATATTTGTTAAATAAGTGAACAATTTCTGTCTCAGAACAGAGGAAGTTATACAGGTTCCTTATTTCTGTTACTTGAATGTAGTCTACAGTGATAAGTCACAAGACAGCCAGCCTCACCCCTGTTGTGGGAAAACTTCAACTCTCAATATTTCTCTCATTCCCTTACCTGTGCCACTTCAGTTCCCCTCAGCCACAAAAGCTATCCCCACCCTCATTCGCTCTGGCAGTTCACCTGCTCGGGTCATTCTGACATGGGAAACTCCTGCTGTTCAGGCTTCTGGCCTGAACACCCTCCCCGCTGCTCGGGGCTCAGCCTATTCTGGCCCAGGGACATCTCCTTACCCCACCCCACCCCTGCCAGAAAAAAGAGCTTAAAGGCCCACGCTTTCCTCAGCTCGGGGCTACCTTGGTCCGCTAGGTAGCCTGCTACTCTGTCCCTCCCCCAATAAAGACTTCTCTTGGGCCAGAAGGTCTGGTCTGGTTCTGTGTGGTGTCTTGGTTTCTATCATACAGATGACTGAATGCATCTTTGAACCTGAGAAATGCTCACTGAATATGTTTTCAACAGGATTAAATATTTAGCCTTAATTCTTTGAAATGATCAGACACCCCAAAGAATTCCTGATCCACAGTCCTCTCCTTTCTTTAAGATAGCTCACATCTAAAATGATCCAGCTTCAGTCATCCATTCACCTAAACAGTAACAGTCAACATTTACTATTAAGCACTCAGCTAACTGCTTTAATTTTTTTGCCAAGGTTTATTTTTGCATTCAGAACTATTATTATCCCCATCTGACAAAACTGTCCTGCCCAGGTCATGGCTTGTATGAAGCAAAGAGGGGCCTAAAGCCAGCTCTGTTTCCTGGGGCCAAACAAAGGATTTTGAGATCCATCTCTAAATTAACAAAGCAAAACTCTCAATGAACATGTTAGAACTTTAAATTATCAGGGTGTTAAAGCAAATGTCTTTAGATTTACCTACTTTTCAAACTCACATGTGCTTAGGACACTTTTAAAAATAGAAAAGATTTTTCTTCAGGTAATGACCAGCTTGTACTAATCACTTTGTGACATCAGAGGAAGGCAAGTGCCCTGTGAATTTCTCATTTAAATGGCATTTATTTGTCCTTTACACCATTCTTGGTTTTATTAATTCCCACTTGTGCAGCTCACATGATCTGAACATTGCTCACTGCCATCTAATGCTCAGAGCTGTGATCTCCAACTCAGGAAGAAGTGGGAAATCTCTAAAGTCTTCTGAAATGACAGCATTAGTTACAAAGTTACTCTGTTGCGTACCTGCTGCACACAGATTTGCCTTCAGTGTAGTGGGAGGCTTTCAAGCATTTCTTCCCTCTCACTTTAGGTCCCTCTTCTAAAATGTTTACATTTATGTGCAGCTTACTTTAAGATTTCAGTTCCACCTTGGAGATACTGTCCTGTTGGTCTGAATCATTGGTCCTTTTCTCCATAAAGTATAGAAGATAGATAGCTTTAGAGGTTTTTTTCAGCTCTTATAAATCTAATAAATGGTTTCATCCATATTGCCTCTCCTGGAATCTTTCATATGGTCATGGTTGGTTTTTGTTATAGATAAGAAAGGGAAATGCTGCCAATCTTGATATTGGTGAGACTGAACCAGTTACTTTAATAATTCTACAGCTATAGAAGTTTACTCTTATTGTTCAACAAGAAATGGGTGGCACTCCCTAAGTGAAAAACAACGTGGCCAAAGCCATAAAGAACTAGACATTGTCAGGCCATTTGCTCTCTAAGTTATGCTGGGTCAGGCAATTTGGAGGGCTCCCGAGGGTGAGAAATGAGCTCCTATCACCTAGGGCAGAGCATCAGGTGAGGCAGCTCTTTTCCCCAATCAGATGAGATTACACAAACTTCCGGAACTTGTCCAATTTCCGTATTGAAAAATAGGCAAACAGCTTCATCAGAATGAACTTCCTAGGAATAATCAAGTTTCTAAAATTAGGAGACACATATATTTCAACAGAAGAAAGAAATCATGAGAACCAGACCTTGAACAAGAATGGTTTTTTTTTCCTCACTTTCTCCTAAGTCTCACTTATTTTATATTTTGTTTCAGCATATGCTTTCCAAAACTAATTCCCGCCACCATG
Organism: Dinomys branickii; assembly: GCA_004027595.1. Classification (NCBI taxonomy): domain Eukaryota; kingdom Metazoa; phylum Chordata; class Mammalia; order Rodentia; family Dinomyidae; genus Dinomys; species Dinomys branickii. The sequence continues at coordinate 67,605 of PVLD010001328.1, read as the reverse complement.
GTCCCTGTCAGGACTCAGCAGATGATTCTGCTCAGCCCACAAGATTGAGTTAGGTTATTTTAGACCTGAAAGTTTTTGCTTTTTTTTTTTTTAATTAAAGGCAACTGAAGGAAAAGCAAAAAGGAAATAAAAGGATGCTCTTTGTTACCCTGCCCTAATTGGTCTTTAATTATACTGATATAATTTGCAAATTGAATCATGCTAGAAAATGCAGTCTTGCCATGAGTTGAAAAGGTTTATTTTGCTGATACCCTTGTGTGATTGCTGAGAATTCCAAAGCCCTCCAATAAATGAGGATTCCAAACCCTTCAAATAACTTACGTTGCTTATGATTTAAAATAATATAAACTAAGTTGTTCTGGGGTCTACCTGGCACACCATAAATGAGGCCACCATCTCTGTGCTCTGCTGAATGACCAGACTGCCCACACTTTTGACGATGGTCCAGTGCACCAACATTTGCCACTTGATGTCTTGCCTACAACTGTAGGGTAGGCTCAGCTGCGCCTTAGCAGCTCTGCAGTGAAGAACTGCCTGTGCTGAGTTGCCTTCCAGAGGACAGTGGTCCCCAGGAGCCCCAAAGACAAGCAGCATGTCTGGGAATGGAGGCCAGCTCCAAAAGGGAAAAAGTATCCACAGCCAAGAGAAGTAAGGAAACTACTTCCATCCTGCCTCTGCTCCTGCCTCTTGCCCAGGAAAAAGTAACTCTGTAAACCTGTTCATTCCCAACCTGCCCTTCCGAGGGCTTCACCTTTATAAAGAGCAAGACTGGGGGAGGAGATCCTATTCAGCTCAAAGTGAATTATCTCTATAACAGGCATCTCAGCAGCCCATCAGCCTTTCCCGAACTGGGAAGCAGCGAAGTGGAGGGGTAAGGAAGAGGAGGTGGAAGAAATTTACATATGGAGATAAGCATGGACACTCATTAAGGGAACAGGCCTTCACTTCAAAACGACATGAACTCGGCCCAGGTCTCCTGCCTGTTAAATATGTACAGTGTGTGCTTATTTGATGATGAAAATCAGAGGACGGCTATTTGAATGGAAATGAATTTTAATAAGCATTTGAAGCAGAAGAAGCAGCAACCCTCCATTCTCCCCTCTGTCGCCAGGCACCTTCTTGACCATCATTACCACTGAGGGAAGAATGCTAGCATACTAATCACCCAGTGAAGAATGCTCTCTCTCCTCCTCAGTCTTTGTGGGTGTTCATTAACTTTGTGGGCTCCTCAGCCAGTGGAGCATGGCTGGGCCCAGAAAATTTCCATATCCCTGAAGAAAAGCAGGGTATGGTGATAGGGTTCAGGGATCCTGCTGCAGAAATAGTGGGAGAAAGCTCCCTTAGGAATGAAAGCCAAACACTATTAGCACTTAGCATTTACAGTAAGCTACTCAAAAATTTGCAAAATTTTGCACTTACCTTGCACTTTGATAAAATTAGGTAAAATATGGTTATTTATGTCTCATTTCTCATTCTGATAGCAGCAAAAAGATTGCTCTTGTACCATAAATCCTAATCTCCTCCAGTCTGAAATAAAAACTATAAAAAATACCATGGAATTATTTATCTTGTATTATTGCTTAAGCACACCGGAGAACTCATAAACATTCTGATGACCTTAAGTGGTCATGAAATCCATTCCCTTCATCCAAATAAAACCACTTAGAACTATCTTAGTCATGACCACAAAAGAATTTTAAAATGCTTTTAAGGCAGTTAGGCTTGAAAACGGTGGAGTACACTTGCAAACCACAGATTTTCTAGTAATGATCTTTTCCCAGCCTCCACCCTGATTCATGTGGCTATTATTTTTCGTCTGTGCACACACTGCAAGTTGGAAGGTCACTGGCCTTCAGTTAGTGCAAGCTCATTAAGCCTGATCTTATAGATACTACCATCCCACTCAAACTTATGGCAAAAATCCTACAGTAGAATTTTTCCCATTGCCATCTCTAATAGATCATTACAGTCTGTAAGGATCTTCTGGTTTATTTTATACGAAGCCAAATAAGCTCATTTTCATTTTAAAATGGAAAGAAAGCAAGAACTATAATAAAAGACTACCCAATATTTTTAATATCAAGAAATAAATACTGTCATCAGCAAAACCCGTGGTCCCTCTATAACTTACATGTCACTCTCTTAATCACTTTCTTGTTGGTTGGTCAAAATACCCAATAGCCACAATTTAAAGGAGGAGAGATTTATTTGCACTCCTGGTTTTTAGATGTTTCAGTCCACATCTGGCTGGTTCCAAGAAACAGCCTGGCAGAAGAAAGCCACTAGTTTTGTGGTAGTCAGCAAGCAAGTGAGAAAGGAGGAATGGGGGGGGCAGACACACCCTTCCAGGTCACATCCTAGTGCCCCTCCCATTCAGACCAGGGCCAACTCCTAACAGCATATTCAGCCATGAACAAATCAGTGGCTGTGTTCACTGATAAAAACTGTTTCAGTGATTTTTCTCATTGCTGAGAAAAAATACTCGACACCTAACATTAAAAAAGAAAAGTTTTATTTAGCTCACAGTTTGTGGCGGTTTTAGTTCACAGTTGGCTGGCTCCAAGGCAGGTTGGCATGGCAGAGGAGAAACAGTTCATGGCAGGCAGAAGGTAACAAGCAGCAAAGTAGCAAAGCAGCAAGCAATAACAGCAGCCCTCCTGCTGTCCCTTGTATTTTATCCAGGCTGTACACTTTAAGGCAGGCAGCACTCAGACCCAGGGAGGGCCTTTCTATTACCTGTAATCAGAATTATACCAAACCAAACAGAGGACTAATTTAGTAATCACACACCCTTAATCCCAACATCACACACTCTAGATTCAGCCACCTCTGAAAAAAACCTACCTGGGACCCCATGAGCCTTTGGTAGGACATCTAGACAGAAGCCATGATAAGTATAGTGCCCCCATGGGCCAGTCAACTTCCAAATGCTCCTCTTGTGAATACAAGAGGCTTGGGAGGGGGGAATTCTTAGAGCTAAACCATAAAAACAATGGCATTAGATATAATGTCCCTAACCCTGTTCTCAAACAAATCTTTGGAGAGAGAAGGGATCAAGGATGTTCTAACAAGGATTTCCCTCATCAGACCATACAGTAAGTATTGCTTTCTCTTTTGTTATGAAAGAAATACAAATTTCATAACAAAATGACAAGAGAATAACAATCATAAGTACACTGTGTATCACTGTCTTCAAAGTAGTACTCAGAGTACAAGACATAGGCCAAAAAATTCTTACAAAGAAGAAACAGACAGATAATAACACAGAACTTTCTTTGAGCTGCGTTCTTAAAAGCACTTGCACAGGAATGTCTGTGAACATGCATGTCAAACGCATCTTTGATATTTGAGGTTTGTCTTACGTGGATCAAAATTTAATGACTGAGTTTTGACCCTGTAATTCTCAATATCCTATACATTCTCACTAAATCTCTACTTAATAGACAGTGAAGCCAGAGATAACAAGCACATTGTAGGCAGGCGCTTATTCCACTGAGCTATATCCCCAGCTCCAACAAGCACATTGTAATCATTCCCAAAAAGTCCATTGCCCCACCCTGGATGATGTAAATTAACCTCTCTCCCCTTTTGGCGGGGTGCTGCTTTTTCTTTATAATATAACAAATTTAATTAAGTTGTTCGCTTCTACCTTTCTTTTCTCCTGAACCGCTCCTGCCAGCCAGGCCCTTTGGGCCCTGGAAGTGGACTGGGTTGAATACCAACAAGAGGGAGCCTGGCTCCGAAAGGTCTCTGCTATTGCTCCCCATTATCACCCATTCAGCTGCTTGCTTGGCTCTGACAACCTAACAAGGTGCTAATGGGCCAGACATTCTACCCCGTTCACAGCAGGTGGCTTCAAATGGGTTGAGGAGGCTGATTTGCATTGAAAATCTCCCCTTTTCCTCTCTTACTTTTCTGTTTGGCCTCTTGATTTCTTCTCCCCAGACGCCCTTCCAGGTTGACTTAGAGTGAAACAAAATCACATCAGTTCGGAATTTGAATTGCCTGAGTTTGGCTTTAAATGTGCCCCATTATTTCATCAAGTTGGGGGAGTGGGGGAGGAGGAAAAGAAGAGAGCAAAGAGGTTTGAAAATGAAGGGGAGAAATGATGACAGATGGATGCAAATACTCCTCTTAGGCAGGCGGAGGCGGCTGATGTCGGGGCATGAAATTAAATTAGTGCATCTGCGGCTGGATGAGAGGCACTCAGCCCCGTAGTTCCTACTCCGGTGCCTTTTGGTTACCTCTTGATTAACTGGCTTCCTTTCACAGGGCCATGAATACTTCCCTGTACCGAAGGCAGAGGCCCTGTTCACACAGTGGCTTCACACAGTGGCTAAGAGAAATCAGAGCGTGCAGGACAGCCCTTCACCTCCATCCCCTAGAAGGAGGAGCGGGCCTCCCTTGAAGGGCAAGTTTCTAAAGTCCAAAGGATAAGGAGGAAAATGAAGTGGAAGCAGTGCATTTTCCAAGGAGACAGTTTACGAGCAGCCGGTGGTGTGCTGACAAGTAGACAGTCTGCTTCTGAAAATCCTGCTGCCCAGCGCTCATAGTGCGCAGGATTTGTAAATGTTTACAGCCATTTTAGACAGTGAAAGGACGGGGCCTGTTTCTACAAGATCAGGCTTGAGTGGTATTGCCCATAAATAACCAGTGCAAGTGTCCATGTCCCTTCAGAAAGTTGCAATCTCCTAGGTTCCGGGGCAACCGGAAAGTTTGCAGTCGCTGCTCCCAGCTCTCTTGGGGCCTTTACACTGTGCAGCCGCCCATGTGGTGGCCCAAAGCTCCAGGCCCAAGCAGGCTGACGCCCACTCTTGGCAAGGCAGACTTGTTTCACAGTCTTCATTGCCAGAGCCTTGCTTTGTAAAAGCCACATGGACCAGAGGCGTCTCATTACCCAGACCAGGGTAAGTGAGACATTAAAGCAAGAACATGTTTAAAGCAAAGTTAGTTCACAGATATTTGTAACAGGGCCAGGAAGCAACCTTGCCCCCTGGCTGTTGCTGGCTTCAAAGAGTGGTCCCCTGAAATGTCTCAGAGGCACTGTGGGTGAGATCGGCTCTGTGGGTTGAATGTTTTGTCTCTGCCAAAATTCCTAGGTTGAAATCCTACCCTGCCCCAGGGTGGTGGGATCTGAAGGTGAAGCCTGTGGGGCTGTGGAGAGGTGACCAGATCCTGAGCATTGAGGCCTCATGAATAAGATTAATACCTCGTAAGTGCACTCTAGAGATCATTCACTCTCTTTCTACCATGAGATGACACAAGGATAAGTCAGCAGTCTGAAGTGTGGAGGACAGCCCTCAGCAGAGCAATCCACACTGGACTTGGACCTCAGACCCCAGTGATATAGGGAAAACTGTAACTACCCACCTGCTAGATGTCAGACATGGCAAATTCATCTTCCTTGTGATCAAAGAATAAATTCTGAGTAACAGTGAAGGTTAAGAGTAAGAAAAATGTATTGAGATAGCTCCTAAGAGACAGGAGTGAACCTGTAATGGGTTGCCACAGAGCCCACTTCTCTGAGAATGTTTTATACACAAAATCACAAGGTAGGTACAAAATCACGAGGTAAGTACTCTGTGAGTCAAACTATGATCAAGCAATAGGATTACAAATACAGCCACTTAACTAATATTGATCCAATAGGGAAGCAGGTCACATAGCAAAAGTATATGGGAAGAACAAAGATATTTTTAAGAAGGGGTGGTGTTACAGGCAACTGAGTTAGATGGAAATATTACAGGCAGCCAGACAGGGCTGGGCCCTCGAAGGAGCCAACATGAAAGATAAGATACCTGTGGGCCAGACCTTAAGACAAAAGGGGCTAAACAAATGCACATACATACCTCCCTAGGTGTAAATGTCAGGGATTGATATTCTAAATAAGTAACAACCACCTTCTAAAAACCAGGAAGAGTCACTAGCCCAACCCCCCACAGGAAAAGCCTCTGATCTGTATCCATGACCACTTGCTACATGACTCACTTCCCCATTTGATCCCAGTTTACTCAGTCTTAGCTGGACAATTATCCTTGCAGTCTTATTGGTGGACCATAGTTTTGTCCATTTCCCCTACCTTGGACCCGCCTCACCTCATGGTTTTTCCCTATAAAAGTGCCTTAAAAAGACAGGGGGGGGGGGCCGGTGGTAACCCACTCGAGCCCCCTTCTGTCCCTCTCTTGGACAGAAGCTTTCTTTCCCTCAATAAATATATTCTGCTCTTAACCTCCGTTGTTCCTAAAATTCATTCTTCGGTTTTAGAGAACACGAACTTGTCTCAGATATCGTTCAGGTTGGGAGTTTTATTTTCCTGTATCAGTAGGTCTGGAGGGCTTGGTCACCCTGAGTGACTGATGTCTGTGTGGACTTTATTGAACCAGGTGATAGTAATTATAGCATAATCTTTAAGTGATTGCTTATCCCTTGGGAGGCAGGTAGGCCTGGTGATTCTCTCTTTATCTTGAGGCCTGACTTTATGACAAGTGCACCTCCAGCCATAGTTGTACTGTGTTCGCATCTTTGACACTGACTCCCTTGAGGGCCTAGCCCTGTCTGACTTCCTATAATAGTCCTACCTGGTGTAGCTGTCTATAATACCAGCCTCCGGAACTGTTAGATGTGTCTGTGGTGCATAAGCCACCCGTCAATGGTACTTTGTTATAGCAGCCCAAACTGGCAAAAGAATCACAAGTCTGAGATGTGATTGACAAGCACAGTGAATGCTTAAATTTACTACTGTAAAGACACTTTGCCATTAGTCCCCCCCTCAACATAATCCTCTTGCTTGGAAAACACTTATCTCATCATTCTTGCCACTTTATGAAGCAGTTTAAAAACCCTTTTGTGTCTTTAAAAAGTGTGATAAAAAATAGAGAATGTGCTACTGAGTGTCATCCAGCAGCAAGGTAGACTTGTGAAGTTTGCGCCATGTCCAGATCTACCTTATTCAGTGGAGCTGGTTCTGAGCAGCTGCTAGCTCGTGCTCAAAGTCAATATGGCCACCAGGGAAAACCTTTGAGCCCATTCAGAACTTTCAGGCAGTCACAAGAGCACAACTGAAGTCACAAAAGACAACTTCTAGAACTGCCTCAGTGGCAAAACTCAAGGAATAAATGTGTCTGAGGTGAGGCTGGCGGTGGTGAGGAGATCAATGGCAATGTGTGTTCCCTGTAATAGTTTTTTATTTTGAAACAGAACCTCGATATGTAGTTCAGGCTGGCCTCAAACTTATGCTAATCCTCCTGCCTCAGCCTCCCAAGTGCTGGGATTACAGGCATCTACCACCACACTTGGCTATAGTAGATTTTTTATTTACATATCCATCCTATTTTTCAGTCATCCTCATAGAGTTGTGTTGTTGTTATCCTAATGACATTATCCATTATCAATTTAAACCCACCGAAAAGAGAAAAGAAAAAAAGATCTCAAAATCATATTATTTCCTTATCTAGATAAAAGAGCTACTAAAGTTTCTTAGTCCATTAAACTCTTCCATGGACTCAGAAATAAAACTGGAAACACTTACTGCTTCATTTTAGAAGGGGAAAGTAAAATGAATGAAAAGTCGAGTCCTTTTCTAGAGATCCCAGCATTTTGTGAAAAGAACCTTCTCCAGGCAGTGTCTGCCTCTCTAGGTGTACAGACACAGGAGGAGTCCTCGATGTCACTACACACATCATCCGCTTAGGTTAGCACATTCCGGTCTTTCTTCAGGCAATTTTCAAGTTGTCCTTTTGGATTTCCTACACTAGAAATGAACACACAACAAAGATGAAGAATGTGTAATGTCCAGAGAAAGCACAGGAAATCCATTTCCTGCAAAGCCATGATGCGAGGTGTTCTTCCTGGATGGTCCTTCACTTTACATTTGCCTCACATTATCCCTCCCAGCCCAGGCAAATTCTCCATCGCATCTGCCCGTGAAAGCATCACTGCACCTCTTGTCTCCCTTCAGAGATGATCAGCCGGTGAGTCCACATTTAGTTCCCCTTGCTGTTCCTTCCCAGCCAACGCCTTCACTCCCTAAAGTATTTCTGGTGTGGGGCTTGGAGCTGTCTCCCATGGCTAGGACGGATGGAGCTGCCCCAAGCAAAATGCATGGCCCATATGTGCCAGGAAGATGGTTGTGCTGTTTTCCATCAATTTGTCTCTGTCCAAAGGAATTGGATAGAAAAGCTTGTCTTATTGCACTGCAGCCACTGTCCCATAACAAGGATCTCTGTGGTACTTTTCCCTGAAGGAACATCAAGCATGAGTTAGAAAAGTAAAATTGCATTTTCACTGCTCAAGGCTAGACACAGTGATTCGGTTCTGTCTCACCTCCCTGCATAGCAACCTCAGCATGATGGTTAATTCAGGTGCCAGCCTGTGCATTATGGCCTCTATCTAGCTGTTCCCCACAAAACCTCATGTGGTTATAGGTGGGGCTTTTGGGGGTGGTTGGATTTATCATGTGTGATGTGGGTCAAAGGTATGATACTGGGATTAAGGGTATGGATAGTGGAAACCCCACTCTGGGTGCATTTGGCACCACTTAGTAGGCTAGGATAAAAGGAAAAGGCAGGCTTGATGCTGCTGCTGCTACTGGCTGCTTCTACCTTCTACCTGCTACTCCATGAACAGTTTCTCCTCTTTGATGCCCCACTGCTGTGCCACTCTGCCTTGGAATGAGCTGATTACAGACTGAGACCTCTATACACTGTGAACTGAAACAAAACTTTCCTCCTGTAACTTGTGAGTGTTGGGGATTTAATCAAAGCAACAAGAAAAGTAACTAAGACACTGGGTTGAGGGGATCCAGACAGCCAGAAAAGTGTGAGTTCTGGCTGTGTCTGCAAGGGTGTTTCTGGAGAAGGTTAGTGTTTGAATCAGTGGACTGAGTAAATGCCATCCAATCAGTTGAGGGCCTGGATAAAAGAAAAAAGCAGAAGACAAGCATATTAAGTCTTTCTTCTGAGCCAAGACTCTCTTGTCTTGTTCTTGGCCCTCAGGACTCCAGGTTCTCCAGTCTTCAGCCTTTAGGACCTACCTGCACCCACAGCCCTCAGGTCTTCAGGACTTTGACCTGCTTGATCACATGGGCCAATTCAAAAATTTTATCTCCTCTCCTCTCCTCTCCTCTCGTCTCTTCCTTTCCCTTCTCCTCCCTTCCCTCCCCTCCCCTTCCCTTCTGTAGCTCCAGCTGCAGCTCTGACTCTATATATTTATCTCTATCTCTATCTCTATCTCCATCTCATCCTTTATTGGAGATAGATTTCACCGGGAGATAGATTTTACTAGGAGTGCACACACAACAAAGATGAAGAATGTGTAATGTCCAGAGAAGGCACAGGAAATCAATTTCCAGCAAAGCCATGATGCGAGGTGTTCTTCCTGGATGGTCCTTCACCTTACATTTGCCCCACATTATCCCTCCCAGCCCAGGCAAATTCTCCATCGCATTTGCCCATGAAAGCATCACTGCACCTCTTGTCTCCCTTCAGAGATGATCAGCCAGTGAGTCCACATTTAGTTCCCCTTGCTGTTCATTCCCCAGCCAACACCTTCACTCCCTAAAGCATTTCTGGCATAGATTTCACTGGAATACATTTCACTAGACTCTTTGTTGAAGATCCCTGACTGTTATGGTTTGATCTAGATGTTCACCCAAAATCTCCTGCGCACATAAAGTTTTTTGGAGCTAACTGGATCTAGAAAGTGTGATGCTGGAATTAAGTGTGTGTGTTACTAAATTTTTTTCACTGATTGGAGCTATCACAGTTCTGGGTGGCACCACCCAAAGGGCTGGTAGCCTGGATGGGATAGAAGAGAAAGGCAGACTGGCTGCTTGCTGCAGGCTGCCTTCTGCCTGCCACATCATGGATTATTGCTCTTCTGTGATGCCCCTCTGCCTTGCTGCCCTGCCTCAGAGCCAGCTGACTGCAAACTCATCTACAAACTGTAATGGACCTTTCCTCCTTTAACTTTGAGTGTCCAGTGTTTTGTCTCAACAATGAGAAAAGACACTAAGGCACTGATTAATACATCCTGTTCCTGTAACTGAGCCTACAGATGCCCATAAGAAACCCCCGTACTTGTCTGTGTCTGTCTTCTAGGAACATTTTTTCTTTGTTTTCTCTTCCATTGAAGCAGGACTTTCCTCTATCTGATGTCAATTTTTCTTACTTATGATAAAGAAATACACATGTCTTGATTACTTTTCTCTCCTTCTAAAACAAAATAGCCGGCACCCAAAACTAAGGAAGGAAAGGTTTATTTAGCTCACAGTTTGTGCAGGTTTCAGTCAATAATCAGTGGGCTCCAAGGCAGGGTGGCATGGCACAAGGGCAACACTTCAAGGCAGCAGAAGACAGCAAAATAAGAGAAGCAGGGTACAAGACTCTTTCCCTCCCTTATATTGTATATCGGCTACCCACCCACACCATCTGCATGCCTTCCTCTTCCACAAGCTCAGTGTGATTACAGAGTAAGGACCCTGGCCCCCTGCCCAGTTAAACTTCCAAACTTCTCCAGTGGACACAATGTGTCTACCATTACAACACATAACACTAGTTTGTATCATTATCCCATCTGCTGTGGCAGAAGAATTCAGATCCAAAATCACGTGCTAGAACTATTGAGGTATTTTTTAGGTAAAGCATTTTTATTTTTCTCCTCAGTGCACATAAGGAAAAATCTAACCCCATGTTCAATATGTTGTCCATAACTATTTGCTGATACATTTTATTAATATGAGATTGACCTTCCACTCCGACTTCCTTCATCTCAAGTTGAACTATACCTACAGTTACCAAGATTCCTTTGAAACCAAAACACCTCTGGAGAAACCATTGAATAAAATTTTAGATCACTGCTTCTCAAACTGTCCTGTGCACAGAAATCACCTAGAAAGGTTTCTACAACATAGATTTTGGTTTAGTAGGTCTGAGAAGGAGGTTGAGGGGCTGCTGTGCAGTCATGCATGTGGTGTTTGTTTAGGGCAGCAGTAGCCAAGTGTCTGAGTCTGGGTGCTTTATGCAGAAAAGAGCCTTATTTATCTCATGGTTCTAGAGGTTTAAGAGTGACATCCACATCAGCTTCAGCTGAGAACTTCATAATGCATGACATCACAGCGTCACAGAGCAGGAGTGTGTGCAGGAAAGAGAGGTCCCCAGGTGAGACAGGACATGAGTGCCAGGGGGACCCAGACTCTCTGTTTCCTCACACCAGCTGTTGTGGGAGTGAGCCTGATCCTTGAGACATAACCAGCTCCATGAGAGCAGCATTAGCCCCTTCATGACAGCATATATGATACAACTACTTCTTCCTTTAATATTTTTTTTAATATGGCTACATTGGGAGCTAAGCTTCCAGTGAGACGGAAGGCCAGGGTGAAGCTAACACTAGCTGGGACAGTACAAGTACACGGTTAATTCCAAAACCCTATGACACAGGACAGAACAGTTCTACAGCCCTACACTTGCACTTCTGGAACAAATTTGAGCAGGGTTTCAGTAGGATGACTTAGATGTAATTCCTTCACAGGAAATATAAAAAAGAACAGCCACTATTAGGCTCTCACTATTGAATTCCTTTGCGATAACCCACCCTCACGCTGTGGGACATGCTTCTTATTTTTTCCCTACTTTTACTTGACTCAAGCTCGCTCTTCAGAGCCTGTTTTTTCCCTTACCTTTAATAAATGTAACACCTTATTATCACTTCTGTTTGTCTTGATGAATTTTATGTTCAAGACAGAAAGAACCTAGAGATTATCTCTCAGAAACTCCAGCACACTAAGACCCCCTACCACTAGACATGACCCGTGAGGATACAAATCACACCTACTCCTTTGACCCACAGTCTACCCAGACTAGACAGGGTCTACATAGTGAGGGTGGAACTTGGAAGGAGAGAAAGAGAAGATGGGATCATTCCTTAATCCTGGGCAAAAATGAGGACAAAAGATGGCATTGACTTATACATGCATTGCAGCAGATTATTCAGATCCTCCGAGCTTGTTCTGTTGATTCCTTTTTTGTTATTCATCCTTCATTCAACCTATATTTCTAGTTCACTTATTCAACAAATATTTATCTGGCTCTTCTTATGCTCTGTGGAAAGCACAAGTCATTAGAGAAGAATGTGGTCAAGGTTGGCATCATTCTTGCAAACACAGAGCTGAGAGAACGCATAAAATGCCATGTAATGGAATAATAACAATTGTTTTCCATCTAAATATGTGGTATATACACAATAACTATCAGATTAAGTATCCTTAAAAAAAAACCTGATATCTGAATACAGTTGTTGTTTTCCACTTAAAATGAATCCGAATCATCACAAAGTAGAATTTCACCATGAATAAGACCTAGACTGAGTTTCACATTTTCCTCTCTGGAATCTCACTCCACAACCTCCCACAACTCAGAAGTATGGAAGATGCCCTCCCTAGAGACAGAGGTTATGTTCTCACTCATTCATGTATATGTGATTTAACTACTTCAGAACCCTTCGTTGCATGCCTACTATGTGCCAGATTGTGTTCAGCAATGGGTCCCGAGATAAAAAGATATAGTTACTGCATTCACAGAGACAATATGGGGAAGTTTCATTTTGAATGCAATCTAAGAGTAAAGGAAGGCTGTTTTCATTCTTATGCACAGGGTAGAACTGAGCATTAGTGACTCTGAGGAAAGTTTCTGGCCCAGACAGCACTGAAGTCCATGGTTTGAGAAAACTTCATGTTATCTCTGCCCTTCTCCAGCATGACCAGGTGGATTTGTGTTAGGAATGCAAGGTTAGCTGAGCATATGAAAATTAGTGCAGTACACGATGCCAATAGAACACAAAGGGAAGACCCACAGGATCATCAAAACAGGTGCCAAAATTATTTCACAACATCCTACATGTTATAAAAACTCAGTAAACTAAAAAGAGAAATTTCTCAAAGTGACGGAAAGTATCAAAGGAAACGTCACAAGCAATGTGTACTTAATGTTGGTGAGAGACTAAATACTTTCCCCTCTTACCAGGAACAAGACAAAAGTGTTCACAATTGCTGCTTCTACTCAATTTTGCACTGAAGATTACAGGAATGTCAGTTGATAATAAAAAGGAATAAAAGTTATCTAGACAAAAAGGAGGAAGCAGAACAATCTCTTTTACGTAAAAATTCTTAAGGAAGTCACATACAAACAGAAATACATACACATTGTTAATATTTATAAACTTCAGCAAGATTAAAGGATAATCATATGTGAAAACCAATATAATACCTGAACATTCACCATGAATAATCCAGATAAAATTAAGAAAATAATCCTGTTTATAATGACATCAAAAGAATTAATTAACAAAACATCTATTTGTATGCTGAAAACTACAAAATATCACTTAAATAAACTTTTTTGAAATGGGTAGGGATGGATCTCAGTGTGAAGGTTTTGAGTTCAATGCTCACAACAGTATAAAAAAATTTTAATTAAATAAATTAGGCTTCACCAAAATTTAAAATTTTATTTCAAAGAATACTGTGAAGAAATGGAAAGACAACCCACACAATGACATAAATATAGCATTTACAAATCATATATCTGATAAGGTATTTGTATCTACAATATATAAAGAACTCTTATAGCTCCAAAAATAAATAATTCCATTTAAAAATGGACTATGGGTTTGAAAAGATATTTTTCCAAAGAAGATACACAAGTGGACAATAAGAAATAAATAAAATCAAAACTACTGGGATTTTATTCAAATCAGCACCATCAGGAAAATAAAATTAAAACTACCATGTATGGAGAAATTGAAACTCCTATTGATTACTGGTGAAAATATATTGTAACCACCTTGGAAAAGTTTGGCAGTTTCTGAGATTAGCAGAAAGTTACCACATGATGCAGTGTACTGTATGTCCGAGAACCTGAGAGCCTCTCTGTAGGGAGCTTGTACACAGATACCCACAGTGATATTTCATCTGGCCCCCATAACTGCACATTTTTTTATCCATGGATTCCACCACACACAGATAAAAACTATTTGGAACAGAAATTTCAAAATGCAAAACTTGAATTTTCCATGGGCTAAGCACTACAGAGAAGCCAGGGAGATGAAGTGAGGTGCAGGTGGAGCCTGCTGCAGCCTGCCTTCCCTGCACAGAGCCCCGGGGCCTCCACTGGAGCATCCCGGGCCTCTAGCCTTATTCATGTATTACTTGTAAGGGCTGTGTCTCGACTGGTCTCTGCAAAGACTATTGGTTGTTATTGTTTTCTAAGCAAGGTTATTTACATAGCATTTACAATGTGTCAGGTGTTGTACTTAATCTAGAGGTGGTTTAAAGTACATGGGAGCATCATGTGGGTTATATATAAGTACTATGCCATTTTATATAAAAAGCCTCAGGATCTGAGGATTTGGAGGTTCTGAGGGAAGCAGAGGATGGAACTAGTCCCCCATAGATAGAGAGGGATGACTATATTCATCATAGCAGGAAAGCAGGAACCACCCAAACGTCAAGAAGCTGATAATGGGTAACAATGTGAGGCAAATCCCTACCATGGAATATTAGTCCAACATAAAAAGGAAAGAAACACTGATATAGGCTATAACATGCATGAACTTTTATGTAGTAAAGAATTTAAGTACAAACAAAAAAAGTTTAAAAGTTGGGCCTAGGCTCCTGAGAAGTAATATTTAGGTCTTTGGATTGTCCTGCTTAATAAAAGCACCTATGCTTGCTTGGCAGCTTTGCACCAGCCAGACACTAATCATACATTTAAGAGTGGTGGCTTTGAGCCCCCTGGGACCAGTTGGCTTCCAGAGAAACTAGAGACTGGAGTGGCCCAGTGTGCAGCCTAGCAGGCTTGCACAGTGAAGCATCAGCAACGATCATGGGACCTGTCCTGTGTGCACATCAGGCTAGGAAAGCTGTTCCTGTCCTAGGGGAAAAGGACACTTGGAAGTTTTGCATTTGGTACACTCCTCTTCCCTCAACTCATCACAGCTATCTTGTTTGGCTATAACAAACCATAACCATGAGCATAATGAGTTCTTCTATTGAATTGTCACAATCATTATGAAAAGCAAGAGTGGTCTTATAGACTCTTCCCTCTAACTTTTCAACTTTAAAAACATTGTGCTAACTGAAAAAACAGTGTAATACTCTATTCCTATGAAAAGCAGAGAATTAGATCCACAGAAACAGAACAGAGATCAGTGATTGCCAGGGACTGGGGAGGGCATGAGTGGAGAGTGGCAGCTGATGGACATAACGTTTCTCTCTGGTGTGATGAAAATGCTCTGGACTTAGATGGCAGTGACTGTTGGAAGGCACCGTGAATACACTAAAGGCCATGGATTTCACACTTCTAAAGGGTGGATTTTATGTTATGCAAATCATATCTTTAAAAAAGAAATGTAGTTCAGTGTTGGTCCCCAGAAGGCTTCCCCTGAGCAAGTTCAAAGCTGAGGCAGGAAGGAGGACTGACTGGAACCAGTAACTCAGTGAGCCCAAATGCCCACATATCCTCGGCTCCCCTCATGTGGCTTCTGAGCAGCTCCAGCCAGCGAGGGTGAAGGGACAGACATAGTCGGAGGCTGACACTCCAGGCTCTGCTTCCCTCTCACCCACCCTGGCAGGCAGTAAAATTCAGGGTCAATTTCTCCATAAAAATCTCCTGTTTAAAAATACACCTTTTCTTTTGTTTCTCATTAAATTGCCACTTTTGAGTCATTTAGAAAGGGTCAGGTTAGATGTTGGCTTTTAAACTTGTGACAGCTACTATAATTACTGAGAGGTGGGATGACAGGGACCATTCTCACACACATCATGTTAGTTTCTGGCAAGCCATTAACACAGAACCAGACTCCAGAAACCAAGGGTCATTAGAGGTCCTCACCCATCCCATCTACCTCTGGACTGTCACCTCTCCCCTGGGCCAGGACAAGTCCCTGGGTCAATGGACGAGCTCAGGGTCAGATTGCCAGCAGGTGATTAAACATGTTTGCTATCCTTAGAAAAGATGGACACTGTCCCCATCCCTGCTTAATCCTGGCACGGTTTGGACAGACTCTTCCATAGATAACTGTTGTGGAAGGGGTCAGAGCAAGGGCAGCCATGAGCAGAATGACAGGGACACCCTGGAAGGGAGGCCCCTGAGCTTAGGGTGAGTCAGGAAGGCTCCCTGCGCAAGGTAACTATGGCACAAATGAAAGCTTTGTGACTTGAAATCACTCACTCTTAGGGGCTGTAAGGGAACACATCTAAAACTAGTTTAAAAAGCATTCTAACTGCTTATGTCTCAGTTATCAAGCTGGAAGTGTCACCTCTTCTACAGTCATTTAATCACAATGTACCCCTTCTTTTAATCACTGTACCATTCTGGAGAGGACCATGCCACCTTTCTACAGGTAAGAATACTGAGGCCACCCTGTTTCAATAACATAAATTTCCTTGATCAGTGGCAAAGATGGACTTAATAGCTTCTCAACTGTGGTATCTATGATTTGGCTACCAGAGCTGTGACCCCCAGACCTGATAATTGTCCATGTTGCCTCAGGTGCTGAGAGGGTCACCAGGTACGATACCCAGTATTTCATTCTTGTCTCCATCTATTACATTGTTAGAGGCACTTTCAATTCTGTTTAGATACAGTCCTGCATCTTGCCCACTTTCCCTAGCTATTCCTTTTCCAAAGAAGCTTCCAGCTCTAGTCCAAAAGCCAGCGTAGTGTAGTGGGGAAGGGCAGGGGTTGGGATCCAACATTGCAGCTGTAATCTCGGCCCATTGGAAAGCTGAAGCAGGAAGATTGCAAGTTTGAGCCCAATCTGGACAACTTAGTGATTGTCCTAGAAGGCAGAGGAGGTGGAAGAGGAGAAGGAGAAAAGGAAATCATTTAGTTTTTCTATGGCTTTCTTTATTCAGCCACACAATGGAAAAAATGTCTCCATCAAAGACTGTTACAAAGGTCACACAGCCAATGATGTGGAAGAGCTAAGGGAGTGCTAGCCACTGGATAAGGATGAGGCGGTATCACTCTCTTCCATCCTCTTTGGAGGAAAAAGAGAAGATGTGAATCCAAAATTCCAAATCCATGATACCTGTCAGTCCCTCATGAGGCTTCTAATTAGCAGCTGGTCTTCCTGTGTATATGGATTGGATCCAAATGTCCCCCAAGAGGATCATGGGTTTGGAGTGGGGCTTTGAGGATGTGATCAGATTACAGGGATGCTGAGTTCCTCAGTGGGCTGCTCCATTACTGAGTCTAGAGCTGAGCATGCTCTTAGGGTAGGGCCTGGAAGGAGGAAGTGGGACCTGAGGGCATGACCTGGAGGAGCAGTTTCCCCTTACCCTTTCCTCTCCCTCTGTCTTTCTTCCTACTTTCTCTGCTTCCTGGCTGATGTGTACTGAGCTGTTTTCCTCCACTATGCCTTTCCACCATGCTATTTTGGCCTACATCCAGCTGATGATGGGCTGAAACAAGGAGTCAAGATAAACCACTCTTCAGGTTTCAGGTATCTTGTCCCTGGTGGAATTCTGACCAATACAATAGAGCTTTCTGTCCTGCACTTAAATGTTGTCTCTACAGATCCACATATTTCTCACGGATTTGTTTTCCTAACTAACTCAGAACTGGTGAAAGAAGTCTTATACTATTTTGTTTTGTTTTGTTTACTATGCCAATACCATGCTGATTTGATTGCAGTAGCTTTGTAATATAATTTCAAGTCAGGAATTGTGATGCTTCCTGCCTTTCCTTTGTTTCCAGGATTGCTTCTGCTATTCTAGGCCTCTTCTGGTTCCAGATGAATTTTAGGAATGTTTTCTCTAGATCTGTGAAGTATACTAATGGTATTTTAATTGAAATTGCATTGAATCTGACAACAATTTTGGAAGTATGGTCATTTTCACAGTGTTTGTTCTTCCTATCCATGATCAAGGAATATCTTTCCATTTTCTGAAATCCTCTTTAAAATGAAAAAGGAAAGCTATTACTACCTTAAAATTGGAGATCCAGATGTGATGAAAATCCAATTCAATCACTATTTAGTGATCATTTATTATGTGCTAGTCACTAGAGATGAAAGATGTGTAGGACACAGTCTCTGCCTTTGAAGAGGTAAGGCTTTATTAGACAGGGTTAATTAAAATCATAAAGGATTATAATGCAAGGTGTAACAGGAGACGACCCATAAGAGAAGTACTCAGAGCTCCAGGGAGAGAAGAGACACATTTACTTTGGTAAAGGCTTACTGAAAAAAGAGAACCCACATGACTTTGAAAGGTAGAGAGGAAGCACAGCAAGAGGAGAGGCCAAGAAAGCACTCCAGGTGGGAGGATTAGCATCAACCCAGGAGTGGGGTAGGGAGTGTGGGAGCTGACTCTAGAATATCAAGGAATCAACGCCAGTGCCCCTAAGGCAAGAGGAACATGTGTTGCCATTGTGGGCATAGCAAGGGAGGTGAGTTGTGAGCACACTGTGAAAGCTTAAATGCTGAGACTAGAGGGAAGCCAGAGGATAAATTGATTTCAGTGCAAAGATCCGACGGGGCATTTTGATCGGGGTGATGCCGTGGGAGTTGATCAGAGCCCATGAATCCAATGGTAAATACTACTCACATCTTGGGAGGTGATAAAGACCAAATGAGTCCCTATCAGTAAACCAAGCTAAGTTTGGTAGATAAAATGTAAATTCTAATTCTCTTCCCCTTCCTACTGCACTCAAGAATTTTGTTGTTCCTGAATCTGGGTGTCTGTAACTTGCAAAGATGGGCTCAGAATCTGCTGGGACTCTCCTAGCTATGAATCCATACATTTCTTTTTCCTTCTGAGAATCTAGCAAAAGAAGGGGTCTGTGAACTGGGTCGAGCAGATCCCCCAGGTGGAGGCCCGAGGATGAGCTTTGCTGACCACTCGCTCTGCACGTGAGCCTGACAAACTTAGGACCGCACAGCTTACCCCCAGCCAGCCTCAGCTCCCTGTGGCGGCAGCTGCTCTCCTTGTTCTCATCTTTTTTAATGCCTCTCTTCAGAGCTTCGTCTCTGCTGACCAGCCAGCATCACTTGGTATTCAGGACGCATGCCTCCCCCTCGCTGGCTCCACTGCACGGAGCCTGGAAGATGATTTGGGGTTTTGCAGCCATTTGTTTTTCCTCCTCTCCCTTTCCTCTGCTGCTGGGAGGCTTTTCTTCCTGATAAGAACCTTCAGCAGCTTCATCAGAGCCATTGTTAAGAGGAGAGGAGCCTTCTCACAATGGCCACCTGATGATGGCCCCTTTCTGCAGACAAATCTGGGCACAGTAAAAGGTCTCATTACTGCTTTTGCCCGTGAGTTATGCTGAATGTGCCTGCTCAGCCCCTCAGGCCCCTCCCACACCCAGGGGAGGGAAGGGAAGAAGAAGGAAAGAAAGACTCTGGTTCTCACCATTCTTTTTCCTAAAACTATGGCTATGCAAATGTCCTCATCCCCCCACTAATGGGATTAGAGGCAGACACAGCATCTGCACATCTTACCTGCACACAGTCCTGCTAAGTCACTCGTAAACCCAGCAGCATCCGCTGTGTATCAGGTACCATGACAGGCACAGTGGGAATGAGTTTCCCATGGCCTGCTCAGGCATGCTCACCATGAGAAAGGTCTCTTACCCAAGAGTGCCTGAAACACTAAACACTTTGTCAGAGGGATTACTCATCTTCAAGCTACTCTGAGGAAGTGTTTAACCCTGTATTTGCTCACCCAAATCTCTCCAAACTTTAAGGCTCAAAGCTGATAAATTCATTTCTCCCTGTATCTTTAGCTGTTTCTTGGAAAAAAAGGGAATAAGATGAAATATTTCAAGTCCAATGGAGAGGTGATCATATAGACAGGCACCTACAAGGATTAAAAGACACATATTGTCCAGAAAAAGGGAAAAGTAGAGGTCCCCATTCATGGGGAGGTGAGACAGAGGGAATCAGAGATAAAGAGAGAAAGAAACAGAGATAGGGCAGGGAAGGATGGACAAAAGCAGGGAGAGAGGAAGGGAGGGGTTTGGTTTTATAATGAACCATTTGTTGCAGGAAGACCAAATATTGTTGATTTCTTCTTACATCCCATACAGCTCTCTATGCTCCCAGCATGGAGAAAAAAGGACAAGAGTTGTAACACAAAAAACTGAGGCCTTGTGGAGCCCTCTGTCCTGATGGGAAGAGAGGAAGAAGGAGGAGAGGAAGAGGAGAGAGCGCTCCAGCAGCTGGAACATGTTTATTCATACACTTGGGAGGTTGACTATCACACGAACCCTCTCCTCCTGATAGATTATGCATGTGACTTGCCTCAGATGCTCTGTTCTTGAGACTAGAGTTGTTCCCATCTCACACATGATCAATCTTCAGCTTCAGTCACTCCCCACATATCTACCTTTTCTATTTTATACTTGTGAGCAATGGGTAGTTAACTAAGGCTGGAGGAGCTGCATGTGGGGGACTCTGTAGGAGACCTTTTCCTTCTAAACCCTTTCCATTCTAGATGAACTTGTTTGATTTAGGCAAAAGAGTCCCATTCCAAAGATTTTAAGTTTCTTTATATACCAGTTTAATCCTATACAGCACACGATCCCCAAACAGTGATCAGTTATTAGTTGGCATAGTTTGGGGTTTTTGCAAGGAGAAACAATAATACAGGACACGTTTTATAAGGTTATTTATAATAGTCACCCAGAGACTCATATACAAAGAGTGCAGGAAATCTGTCAACACACAAAAACCAAAGAAACCAGCTGTGAGCCTGGATCCCATGATATTGTCCTGCCGGAGTCCAGATGAAGACCTAGAGCCCATAACAATGCCCCTCATGTATTCAACTAGAGCCCACAACAATGTTTCATGCAGATTTGTTTCACAGATCTGCTCTGGGAAGGCCTGCCAGTCAGTAGTGGAAGCTAGAAAGTCTATGCCAGAGAGACAAAGGATATGTGCTAGCAGGCTGAGGGATCTGGACTAGAGCCAAGAAATGATGCTCAAAGTAAGGACCAGGACTCCCCCCAAAATTACCATAGCCATCCTCAGCAACAGTGAGGTCCTGAGCTCCTCTAATGATGAGGAAAGCTGAGTTACCATCAGGAAAGCCAATGTGACAAGTGTCTTGGTTACTTTTCTCTCGTTGCTGAGACAAAATACCCAATGCCAAAAATTGAGGGAGGAAAGGTTTATTTAGCTTACAGTTTGTGGGGGTTTCAGTCCATACTTGGCTGGCTCAGGGGCAGAGTGGCACATGGCAGAGGGCAAATGGTTAATGGGGGCAAAACACAGCAAATTAACCAGCAAATGGGAGGAATGGCAGCAAGCAGCCTCTTTCCTTCCCTTACATTGTAAACAGGCTACCCCCACCCAGGGGGCTACTGTACTACTAATTTCTATTGGTTTATTGAAAAGAACAGTGAATGTTTAATTGTTTGATCAATCTTCCATATCTATATCTGGTAATCTGAGCAACTACTCTGAAGATAACAATAAGCAATACAACAACAATTGTTGATTTCCTATCATCTTGTTTTGAAATTCTGTACTGGTTTTTATAGTTTCTGTGTTTTTTTTTTTTATTATTTTGTTTTTGTTCTTTCCCCTTTAAAATAAAAAATGCTCAGTATCTGAGTACACTCAAATATACTTATGGACTAAATTAATTTATAGTAACTCTTTATAATTTTAGAAGTTTATAATTATAAATACACTTGTCAGAAATTTTTGTAGGTCAGTTAGCAGAGATCTCTTACAAGAAAATCTGGAAGAAACAAAACCTTTTATCTATAAATTATATAATTTTGTATTTTATTCTGTTTTAAGAATACTGGCAATTTTCATGTCCCTTTCATTCATGTAACCTCCAGCTCAGTTGTCTGTATACATTCTGTCACCCACTCTGATCTGCTTTTCACACTTTTAGTTACCATCTCTTGGGCATCTGGGGTTAATTTCTTTAATTGAGCCCAATTTGGGTCTAGCCCCATCTTTGTCTATTAGCTGTGGAGCAGTCTCAGAGGCATTACTGCCATAGGACCAAGAATCAGCTTCTTGAGAGGTATAATCTACTCCTCCTCTGGGCATACATCCATGATGTAGCTGGACAGCATGCTATGACACCCAGATAGGCCATTCAGCATTTTCTGGAAAGACACAAGCATACCCTCCACTCCAGATTAGCACTGGGCTAGGTCCTCCATTGTCCAGTATGAAAATCTTTCCAAAAGACACTTCCTAACTTCTTTTCCATTACCTGATTGAATTGTCTTTCTGCTGCTGTAGTCCCATTCTTAGTAGGATTTAGGAAGTTAACAGTACATAATGCCAAGTGAAGTTTATTATGAGGTGTGAATTTTGTAGGGAGAATTCTGCTTTTTTTTTTAAGACAAAAGAACCCAGAATAACACAGAAACAATACAGAAAATACCAAGTTATACAGACAATAGTAAGGAATTGGCACTGGATGTTGTATAACATAATGTTATCTTTGTATTTATTATAACAAAATCAATAAAGGAAATACCAAATTACAGAGGAGAAAAAAGGGAACCATCAATGGATGCTGTATTACATAGTGTTGTCTTTGCACTTGTTAACACAAAAACAATAAAGGAAATACCAAATTACAGAGAAAATAGTAGGGGTTACCACTGGATATTGTATTACTTAATGTTATCTTCATCTTTATTACTCAGTTATACAGATGATGGCTCATTCAATTAGTCAATTTTCTCCACTTTACCTCTGTTGTTCTACCACCCTATCAGTGGTCTTCCCACTGCTAATAACGGCACTTTTGGTTTATTTACTCCCTCATACTCTTACTTTGGGCAGAGACTTGGCTGCTTCTAAATATGCTGTATATTACGTAGGTGTACACAAATTGCTATGGTAGGAGGTGGAGAAGCACCCTTTGGCAAGCCCTCATAGCCATCAAGTGTCCAGTCGGGTAGGCAGGTTTACAGAGCAAACGGCCACACACTGTCAGCGTGTCCATGTCTATAGGCTCAGACGAGTCTTCAGGGCCTTCCTGGGGGTGGTGTGGAGTGCCTGGCACACCCTGGGGGCAGGGTGGAGTTCCTGGCACACCCCAGGAGCTGAGCAGAGTGCCTGGCACACCCGGGGGCCAGTCAGAGTGCCAGACATGCCCCAGAGGGGGCACACCCCAGCCTATCCAAGTCCTCGGGGTCACCCCCGTGGATTCCCAGACTCTGTCCCAATGCCATTCTACAGGAGGCCCAGTCTAGGTCCTCAGGGCTCTCACGCACCTTAAAGGGAGACTCCTCCCCCCTCAGGCCTCTGAGCTCCCTGTCAAAGTGCCTGGTATTCCCTCATAGGCCATTAGTGTCTTGGGAGACTATCCCCCAGCTAGAGAGGTTGGTCTACACCCTAGTTCCATGTCTTCACCTCATCCCACCACTCAATTTTTGTTTGGCATTGGGTGCACTTACAATGCTGGGCACAAGTGTCGTGAAGTCTCCTCCACCCATGCTGACTGTGCTAGTCCATGGTGTATATTAAGTTTAGTTATTAGTTCTTGGAAAGAATTGGGGGATTTTTTCGGGTCTGCTGTGTAGAGTATGTTGTTTTCTCTCAGGCTCCAGGACTGCTGCTTTTCACATAATTTGAAGCTATGGTTTTGTACATTTTTCATATATGCAAGCAGTGTAGAGTCTCTCTTGGTGTTCATATTAGTAGTTTAGGGTGAGTCCTGAAGCCCGTTGACTCAGCCCATTGTTGTCAAGATCGCATGGTGCCTGCTCAGGCCACCAGGACTCACAGTGCTCAGAGAGGGATTTCAGGGTGGGAGCTGAATCCCAGTAACTCAGCTTATGCTTCCTGCTTGGTGTTGGAGTGAGAAGGGCGTGGGGCCATGTAGCCCACGACTGCCTGCAGCTCACTCTTTCTGTTGTGCTCCAGCTCCCTTTTGTTTTTTGACTGGATCCCTGTGAATTACTGCACAAGTCGAATGATGACTCAATGTGCTAGAAAAATATCATCCATATAATGAATAAGATATGCAGATAAATGAGACTGAAGGACTGATAAAATGGCTTCAGTTACAAACTCTTGACAAACACTTGGTCGGACTATTTGCCTTCCTTGTGACAGACAACACCAGTGGAAATGGCATATAGGGGCCTGATGGTTAATGGAGGGTAAACTAAAGGAGAAATGTTTTTTTATCTTCAGGATGGAGAGGGACTGTAAAAAAAAAGCAGTGTTTTAAATCAATCACTATGAGCAAAACATGTAAAGGAATAACTACAGGACTGGACAATCCTGTTTGAAGTGTTTGCATAGGTTCCATGGTACAATTAACAGCCCATAAATCCTGTGATAATCTTCACCTTCCTGACTTCTTTTTTATTACAAAAATTGGAGTATTCTAAGGGCCATTGGAGGGTTCTAAGTGCCCTGCCCCATCATTTGCTCATTAATCAGTGTATACACTGTAGTAAGTTTCTCCTGAGTGAGGGATCACTGATCAACCCAAATAGGGTCATCAAACATCCAAGTTATCTTGGAGACCATCTATGGGGTTGGAGAAGAAATCAAGGCCCCTCCTCAAATGTGAAGATGCACAGCCTATGCCAAAATGAGTAGCCTTTTTAGGGGTAACTGGAAGTGATTCTTTTCTTCCCTGATTGTTTTTACCAAGCCCTTGAGTGGGAATGAAATCTTATTGAAACATTTGATGAGTCCCCAAAGAGTTAGGGCTAACGAAAATGCCCCCATATCCTGTAATACATCATGACCCCATAGATTGACTGGTAGATGGGGAGGGGGTATAGGGTGAAATATGTCCAGTATTGCGTTCTGCATCCCTCCAAGTTAACAATTTAGCATTTCTACTAGGTTGAGAAACACTGCCCACCCCCTGTAGATCTGTACTTGCTGTATCCAGGAGCTATGCCACAGGCCAGTGACATTGGGCAATAATTGAAACATCTGTATCTGTATCTAAAAGCCCTTTGAATATTTTCCCTTCAATAGTTAATTCCATTTTTGGATGATCCTGTTTAATCTGTTGAACCCAATAAGCATCAAAAGACCTGAAATTCTTGTATCCTCTTTCCTTATAGATTTTTCCAATTTTTGCCAAGGGAAGAATGACATTGAGCAGTATGAGAGGCGGGGTGACTTGAGCAGTGTATTGAATACTTTGACCATAATTTTGATTTCCCCTATATAAGCAGTGTTGATAACACCAGGCAAAATCTGGAGACCTTTTAAAAATGAGACTGCTACAGTCTAGTAGGAGTCCCACTGTTTCATGAGGCAAAGGTCCAGGAAGTCTAGTAGGACTAGCATGGGCTCCCATTTCAGGAGTTAGTTCAAATCTGGAGAAGGGACTGTGATCCAAGGCTCTGCTGTCTTTTGTGGCTTGCTAGAGGTCAGAAATATGTTTGGTAGTGGAGGGTAGAGCTGGTAAGGATTTAGGGAAAGCACACCCACTGCTTGGTGGGGCTGCAGGAGGACCCACTGGAGGTTTCCCAGAATAAGTTGGCCTTCCACATCAGTTTTGGATCTACACTCATTTTCCCAATGATATCTTCATCTACACCTTGTACAGATACTAGAAGGTTTTCCTGAAGGGACAGATAATGGTTGTGTTGCCCTTCCTGGTGCAGCAGAGCAATTTCGGGCAAAATGTCTCCTGCCTCCACAGCTGAAACAGGTAACCTTGTTGCTTCTTTTTCTTCTAGGCTATGGGTGAGTAGCCTGAGTGATAGCTGCTGCTGTTCACATGAGGGGACCAATGCCTGCACACATCCAAATCATCTCATAAAACATAACTCATTTTTTATGCACTCATAATGCCTTTTTACTCCATTTATTTGCATTTTCAAAGGCCTTTCCAATCACCTGGGGTCATAACTTATTGTCCTATGAGCTCTATGAAACCTAAGGTAAAAGGGGCTGTGGTGCCATAGATAGCTTGTTTTAATCCTTTTAAGGTTTTAAAAGGTACAATTTCATGAAGACATTTGACCTGTCCAGAACTGTTAAGCATTTGGAGTTCAGCAACAGGGTGGTCATGCTGAAATCCCTCCATGGACTCCCCAACCCATCTAGCTTCTTTTAACACCAATTACAAGGGAGAGAGGATGATTCTACTCTGAGAGGTGAAAGTTTTGACCTGTGATGCAGCAAATTTTCTCTGATCTGAAGAGGCAGAAGATGCTGCTTGTGACACAAGTAGTCTTATCATTTTTACATTGGTCTGCTGTGAAACAAGCTGGAGCAAAACACTCCTCTAGTGGGGAAGAGACTTTCTTGTCCCCTACTCTTCCTTTTTTATCTGACTGAGCTAAGCTAGAGGGCTCAAGCTCCATCAGTGGGACTGCTGCCCCACCATTCCTTTCCTTCTTGGGTCCCAGTTTGAAAATAGTGCCCCAAGCAGAATCCTCTGCAGTTGTCTCAACTATTAGAGACACTGGCGCATGACTATGGAGACACTCCCTGACCCAGTTCCACAAAAGAAAGGTAAGTATTGCAGTTTAACAGAATGAGGATTTGTATATACATTTGTTCTTCCTAAGAACCTACTTGCCTCATATTTAACATGCAATAAAATCAATGCTCCTTTCTCTCTTTGGCTTCTCCTAAGCCTATTTCTCTTTTTAGTTTCTCTGGCCTGTTTCTCCCTTTGGCTTCCCCTAAGCCTATTTCTCTGTGTGCACACCACTAGAAGTCTCCTCTTACCTGTTATCTGATGCATGTCCTCACTCCCTTGGCCCCTGTTCAGGCACCAAATGCTGCATCCCATGCAGTTCTCAATGTTCCCAGGGTGAGGATGGTGAGAGGATGGAGAGAAGATGGAGTAAAAAGGGCAAGAGTTGGAACACAGAGAACTGAGGCCCTCTGGAGCCCCCTCTCCTGACGGGAAGGAAGAAGGAGGAAGAAGAGGAGAAGGAGTGCTCCACCGGCTGCATTTATTCACACCCTTGGGAGGTTGAATATCACATGAATCTCCCTGCCTAATAGCTTATCCATATAACTTGCCTCAGGTGCTGTGTTCTTCAGACTAGAGTTGTTCCAGGCTCGCACATGCTCAGTCTTCAGCTGCAGCCACTCCCCACAGGTTCTCTCATCTTAACATCAAATGCAGAGTATCAGAAAAACAATCTGACCAGTTTTACTAAAGTTAAAGGCACTGGCTTTGGGAAGCAGATAACCCAACAAGAAG
Organism: Dinomys branickii; assembly: GCA_004027595.1. Classification (NCBI taxonomy): domain Eukaryota; kingdom Metazoa; phylum Chordata; class Mammalia; order Rodentia; family Dinomyidae; genus Dinomys; species Dinomys branickii. Next base: position 40,427 of record PVLD010001328.1, on the reverse strand, counting down.
ACTTTGATAACAGAGTCACATGCTCACTTTAGCAGCACATATACTAAAATTGGAAAAATACAGAGAAGAATAGAAAGGCCCCTGTGCAAGGATGATACCCAAACTTGTAAAACATTCCGCATTTTTAAGTGTAAATATCATATTGTCATCCTAGTGTAAGAACCTGAAAAAGTAAATAAAAAATGAAAGGTACAATAGATATTATGAAAGGGAAAGAAATTCCTCAAAGGGAAGGAACAACTGGGATGAGCAAAAGGAGAAAAGAAAGAAGGAAGGGAAAAAATACTTATTTGTATATACAAGGATAGCTGGGATAATTGTCCTGCAGATAACTGTTGGTTTATTGAAAGGAACTGTTAGTGCTTAAATTTTTTTTTGACCAATTTTGCGTGCTTATATCTGGGTAATCTGAACAACTAATTTGATGAGCCTTTCCTGTAGGGTCAGGTGTGCCTGCTTGCTGTCTCCTTCCTAAGCTCTGGACCTAACTGATGGCTGTCTCTTCATAGTGATGAGTTCCCTTGACTTGTACTCTTGGCTATATTTCAGGGTGTTGAGGGTCATTGAGTAAGTGATGCCTTTCTTTGATTTTGTTAAAAGCTAACATCCAAATACTAAGGAAGAACTAAGGGTAGGTGTTTTCCTCTAACGGGATGGACCCTTTCCCTGGATACTCATATAGACTCACCCTGAAATTCATGGATGCACATTGATCAATGAACACAAGTTGAACAGGAGCAGGCTTCAGGGCCAATATGAACCTTCTAGCTCCAGTAGGGAAAAAAGGGGTCCTGGTCTAGCACTACAGCACTTACAGCTCTGAACAGTGAGAGTACAGGCTGAGGGTGGAGATGGACGAGCCTTGTCTTGGTAGCATGAGAAGTGCTGAGTCCTCTTTGATTCAGGGAAGCCCAAGGGTTCTGTTGGCTGATACATGATGCCACAGAGAGAAGTGGGTGCTGAGAGATGGTGGAACATTTAGGAGACGGGCCCAGTGGAAGAAAGTGGGATCACTGAGGGCATGGCCTTGGAGGGAGTATTTGTTCCCCAGCTTCTTTCTTTTGCTTTCTGTTTCCTGATCACTATGAGGTGAGCAACTTTGTTCCACTAAACGAGCCTCACCATGGTCTGCCCCTCCACAGTTTTAAAACCAAGGAAGTCAATCAACTGTGAATGGAAGCCTTTGAAACTGTGAACCAAAATAAACCTTTCCTCCTTCTAAGCTAATTTTTTCAGTTATCATGTCACAAGATCAGAAAGCTAGTTAACACATGATGATTAGCACTTAGATCAGTTTTGATTAGCACTTAGATCAGTAAGAACTTGTTAACTGTTGTCTAGTATTTTGTAATTGCTGGCCTTATAACTTAAAATCTATAAACATTATTCAAGGTAGAGTCTAGAGTCTCATTGAGAAAGGTAATTTGAAAGCCCAAGTCTCACAAACAATGATTTTTCTGGGGATCTTTATCAATATATTTATCCACATAAGTGAGGCAATGCACCATGAATCTTATCTGAGTGAATATTCTCTCCTTTTGTGGCTACCTCTCCTTGGCTTAAAGGCATACTAATGTACATCTCCAATAAAAGCATTTGGAGGGGGCATCAGGGAAATCCATGTAAAAGTCTCGTATCCTAGAATAATATAGACAATAACTAGAAGTTACCCAAGAAATTAAAATATAAGATTGTTTACAAGTCATATTTTGATAATAATAAAGGAATGTTTTATTCTCACTCAAATTAATAGTAGTTAAGACTGCTCAGTAAGATACTAGAGTAGCAGAACCCAGATGTGCAGATTCTCTGGTCCTGGGAGCATGTGCTTACAATAGACAGGGGTCTCCATAGAACAGCTGGTGGTGACATTTACCATGACTAGTAATCAAAATGATGTACAATGTGTGGATGTGGAAATGACTTCACCATAGCTAGCTCTCTAGCTCCATGTTTTAAAAATCATACTGCAAGAATCTCCCACCTGTACAGCTAGTGGTGCTGGTTATACCACATTGTGAATGTACTTAATGCCAGTACACTTAAAATTGGTTAACAGAATATACATTATGTATATATAGTATGAATATATTATATGTGTATTTTATCACATTAAACAATAAGAATCAGTCATCTTTAGCTCAGAAATGTGACAGTGGAACACCTAATAGCAAAACAAAAAGGTGGCAAAAAGAACCCGAAGCAAAGGAAGTTGGCCTATGAATCATGTCAAATCCACAGAGTACCAACTGCTATTCAGATCGTACAGGGCCCCTTACATATACAGAGACTGGAACACTGTCAAGAAAGGTTTTTCCATCGTTCAGTAAGCTAGCCAAGGAGATGGATTCTGCCTGTAAGATGTTAACAGTCTGCCCAATTAACTCCTCACTGTGTGGCAGTTTCTTGAGCCATACTCACCAATACATCCTTGAGGTTAAATGGGCTTCTAGCCCAAGTTTATCAGCCTTCAGTGCTTCTTTTTTGAAGGCTGTTAATTCACCTTTACAATGAGACCAGGAACTCACCAAGAACAACCAGCCTTCCAGGGACCTCCTGTCTTCTTCTCCACTCCTACCATCACTGTGTCCCTGGAACGTTAGGGGTAAGCCTGCCCTGTGCGATCCATTCCCCTAGTGGAAGATGTGGTCTGCGGCAGTTGTTGGAGGGAATGAAGAATAAGCATCCCCCTATTTTTGTCTTAGACAAAGTCCCACAGAAATCGCAGAAGAATCCAGTCCTTTGTGCTGCATGCATCAGTTACACACTCAGGAATGTAGGATGTTTAACAAGAGATTTGTATTTCTCTCATGTGTTTTCCAGCAAAGTTCAAGAGCACATTTTCAACAGACATCCAGAAACCATTCTAGACACACAGTTCTGCAGGGTACAGAGGCCAACCAGCTCCCAACAACACCTGGGCAAGAGCTCCTCCTGGCTGCCAGCCCCACCCCTCCTGAGCTTCTGATGGAACTTGGTTTCCTGCAGGCTGCATGGCCAGTAACTGAGTTCTGACCTAAACAATGTATGAGGAAACCATAGATAACATCTCTTAGGTCCATAAATCCCTCATACTTGATGCTGGCTTCTTCTTGTCATTGTGTGGTGGCTGAATGATGACTTCAAGACCCTGGATGACTATCAAACTATAATATGGAACACTATCATTGGAAAAATACACATTAGACTACAACGTGAGAAACAAACTTCAGTTATACTAAGCTACAGAAATTTTGGATTTTTTTTTACAGTACTAAGCATTTCTTGGTCTTACTATTACCAGGTTTTGGAGTTCTGGGGTCTTCTTCCAGAGGTGGTTTCTAGATTTTTTTCTGTCCTAACAAACAATTGGTCAAGACAAGCATAAAATGGTTTTGTGGTAGCAAGGTTTTACATTTACTAAAGGTAGGAAAAGAAGTAGGCTCTGCAGAGCCAATTAAAACTATAAATGAAAGTACCCTCTATACCACAAGAGCAGACCACTGTGAAAAAGATAGCACAGTGGCCACAAGTGCAATGGTGGCCATCTTTTGCATCTCCTACTCTTCAGGCTGACATCAGGTCTAAACCACCCTATCAAAAGCCTGCTTGAGTTTCTGGGAGAAGGACTAAAGATAGGAAATTCTGATTGGTTGCAAACTCTGATTGGTTCCAAACTCTGATTGGTCTCAAATTCAGGTATCTGTTCATGTGTTCAAGAGCTTTGTGATCAACCAGTCACATCCTCTTCCCCAGTTAGTTTGCCACACCCTAATCTTCTGCCTTAGTTGTAAGATTTACTGACTTACTCTCCTTTCAAAAATAGCAAACCAATTAAAAAAAAGCAATGATACACCTAATAACAACAGAAGTAGAATATGAGGAAAATTCATGTATGTTTTCATTTTAAAACACCATCTCTTCAAAGATACAAAAAAGCTTATAATATAGATAGTACAATCAGGGATTATGGGACCACCTCCCTTCCATTCACCTGAACTTGGGCAAGCTTCAGGGTCAAGCCCCACTTTGTCCTAAGGGAAACAAATATAAGAATAATAAAGACCCTAGGAAATTCCTAAAATTCCAAACCAGGATACACAAAAGCTATTTCCCTTCTGCAATAAGCCTGCTCTCTCTTGGCATACTTTAGCCCTTACACTTTATTAAACTTTGCTGACTTTTCATACCCTTGTGTGCAATGTCCAGTGCCTTGTTGAACTGCCACAAGAACCTGGAAAGCTCTCTGGAACCCATCACACACAGTAATGTTAGTGGGAATTGGGGTGCTGGAGTCTCCTTCTGAATGTAATTTCTAGATTCTTTCTTGCCTCAGCAAAGAATTGCTCAAGACAAGTACAAATGGTAGCAAAGTTTTATTAAAAGCAGGAAATGAAACAGATTCTGCAGAGTGTGTTTGGGCCAAGTAAAAGTAGGAAAGGGAGATTCTTTGTCAGAATTTGAGAATTGCCCCAAATTTTGCTAGTAAATCTCTTTTTAGCAAGAAGCACAACACGGAGGGACCATTAGAAACTCATGGTTAAATATTTGGCCTTCAAAAGGACACATCAGAGCAGGGTTAATGAATCCCTAGATAGAGGTCCCCTTGACCCCTACTATGGCTATAGATCTAGAGGAAGGGTTTTGCAGAACATGAAGTAATTGAATTGGCTCACTCATGATGTCCAGCATTACCCACAGAAGATGGAAATAACCAGGGAGAGGGGCACTATAGGCTTCCTCGGGCCTCTTCAGAGAAAGGAACGAGGGTTCAGGCTGGGCTAACCCCTTTCTCGGGGGTAGGGACAGTCAACCCTCCAGGGCAATGAGTCAAGCATGTGGCTCCCTCACACTCAGAGCAGGGCCCTGGCAGTGGCTTGGTGAAGTCATAAGCTCAGTGTTCAGACTTCTTGCACTTAATCATCTTTTTCGTTCCCCCAGATCATCTGGGTGAGCTTAAAGCTTTCCCAACTGCAACAGCTATGTTTCTAGATTCTTTTGAACTTCCCACCAATCTTAGTTGTTAAACACAGAGAAAGCCATGTCCAGCATTGATTCAGAGGTGTCTAGGCTCCCATCTGAAATTTCTTCATTAAATACATGGGAAAGACCCATAACCCCCAGAGACACAAGTGGAGATCCTACAACAGAATCATCAAAGGTATCTCTCTCTTCTTTGGGGGCCACTCCAAATATCATTTCTGGGCTTTTCCTGAGAGAAAGAGTCACAAAGCCTGAGTAAAAGAGATTACATTCCACTGCCTAGTTTTTACACAGAAACAATTTAATTGAAAAATACTCCTATAGTTTAACTGCCATACCATATCCATCTTTTGTCATTTCCTAGTTTATACTGAACCTAAACCATATTACAATAGAAGATAAGCTGTTCCTTTCTTTTCTGATTGATAGGGCCAAACCTTTCTGCTGATTAAGAAATACGCCATAGTGGAATCTGTGGGGTGTGGTTCATGCAGTTTCCCATGGCTCACCTTGCTGCCTAGAGAGACAACTAGGTCTCCAGTCCTTAAGGATCTTAAGATGCAGAAGGAGGGGACACAGTTTGAGCCCACGAAGCATTCTTTATGAGACTCAGTTATTCACTTGACAGCTGTCTCTGTCTGAAACTAGGATGATGCTGGCATCTTTCATAGAAGCATAGAAGAAAACCCCACTGAGGGCTTTTTGTCTCATATGGGAGCCAACTAACTCCTTAGGGAGAAGGGGTTGAACCAGTTGATGGCTCTACTCAGTCCTTTAAAATTCCCATGAGATTAAGGTGGAGTCCCTCTCCACTGAGAATCTTTTAGCACCTTTGAACCCTTGATGGCTCTGCTTATGCAGGGCAGAGACACTTGAGGAACAATATCTCTTGCATTTACTCTAATAGTAAAAACTTTGGTATTTTTGTTTAAGGCAGTAGAGACAGAAACCTCTGTTTTATGGGGGAACCTTTAAAAATCCTAAGAATGGGGCGGTCTCTCCTGTGACTCACAATCACTCGAGTTAAGTTTTGTTCACTGTTCTTCTGTTCCACTTAGTTTATCCAGCATATTTTTCTCAATTACCTGCATTTTGTTAGAAGAAACAAGGAAGCAATCTAGCCTAATTCAAAAGATAAGAGGGAGGGATCCCACATGTCCCTTATAAGCTGACGCTTAGCTCCTATCTGCAAAGATGGGATTTTCTGGACCATGAGCTCACTTGGAATCAAACATGGAAGAACCCCCATGGTTCCAAAATGGTCACCAATCATGTGACAGGACAAGATGGCAGCCCTCACTAAGATACTGCCCTGAGAAAGAAATAGCCATCTAGGGGGAAAATGCAATGAGACTTTGAATGCTAAAAGGAGTAAACTGTGGTAAGAGGCTACTCAAGTGGGCTACCAAGTTACAAACAGATATCTTTCTTCAAAAAAGTGAGAAACCTTTTTCTCATTTCACTTAACCCAGCCGTTCTTTCCCTTTGAGCAATTTCTTTCCCTTTCACAATATCTATTGCACCCTTTGGGTTTTATTTACTCTTTCAGGATCTTACACTAGGAAGATAATATGGTGTTTAGATATGTGGATCTGATTGATTTCACTTATGAGTATGGTCTCTAATTGCATCCATTTACCTATAAAAGTCCCAAGTTTATCTTTTTTATTGCTGAGTAATACTCCATTGTATAAAAATACCACATCATTTTTATCCATTCCTCAGTTGATGGGCATTTGGGTTCTTTCCAAGATTTAGCTATGACAAGTTGTGCTGCTATAAATATGGCTGCACATATATCATTGTGGCATGATGTTTTTAATTCTTCTGGGCAAATACCCATAGAGGAATAGCTAGATTAAGTGGGACCTGTAATCCTAGTTTTGTGAGGAATCTGTGTTGTTGTTATTGTTTTTTTAATTCTCTTTAAAATTAAAAAAAAAGAAAAAGTGAGAAAACTGAGCTAAGTATCACAGAGAACAGAAACACAGGACAAAGGAGCATGATGTTGGGCTCTCCGACTTATTTAACTCATTCCAGCAACGTGTGACCCAAAATTTGAAAAAGAAAGAAACGTGAAGTGAGCATGCAGGCCCCATATGGCTGCAAGGAAAACACAGAGTTTGTGTATTCTCTCCCAGCACACATGCTAAGAAACATAGAGTTCCCTGCATCATGAGACATCTCCAAGTTCCCCAGCCTGGGGGAGAGAAGAAGAGAAAAAGGAATGTGCCCAAAGGGCCTTACCTGCTCGCTTCACCACCTAAGTCAAATTCATTAGCAGGTTTTGGGGTGCCGTAGCCTCCTTCTTGAAGGTGATTTCTAGGTTATTTCTGTCCTGAGCAAAGAAATGGCCAAGACAAGTGCAAATGGTAGCAAAGTTTTATCAAAGGTAGGAAAAGGGACAGGGTCTGCAGAGCAAGTTTGGGCCAAGTAGCCGAAAGAAGCACACCCAGCAGTGTGAGGGCGGCCACCGTGCAAGACAGAACACGGGGCAAAGACTCAGTGTGGACGGTCCTGCTGTACCACCTACTCCCCAGGCTGACATCAAGGGCAGGCTGTCCTATTGAAACCTGGGTAAGTCCTCACAAAAAACCCGTGTGTAGGGCTTGGGTACTATTCTTTGCATGTGTTCTTGGGTTTTGTACTAAACAGGTCACACCTACTACCCCAGGCAGCTTTACCACACCTTAACTTCCTGTTTCAGTAGCACTTCCAGGAAGCTGACCATACCAGAAATGATTTCCCAGTGAACGCTATTTTGGTAACATTAGCCACTGTAAAAACAGTTGTATTTTTTTTCTGAAAAAAAAAAACTTAAGAATATAATGAATCTTTCATGAATCAAGTTGATAAAAGCAAAACTGAAAATTTAACATAACTATAATGACTATGAACCATATATTAGTTACTAATAGCATTGTGTATAATTCTAAAATTTTCTGAATTATATTAGTGGATAAACATCACTCAGCTGACAGAATTTCATAATACCAATCTCATCGGGGAATTCTGCCCATTTGTCCAATAATGGCAGTAAGGAAAAGCATGCTGCCTATTGGCATGACCACGCTGGGTGGGTATGAAGCAGAGGACTTTTGAGAATTTTCTACACTCCCAGAGTTTATATCCTAGGAAAGGAACCAAATGATTTCACTACACACAATCTTTGCATTCCTTTCAGTTTGAAAGTGCCATTCGGGGGCCTTTTGAATGATTTTGTGACTTACTTTGTGAAATTTCAGATTCTCAATTATAAGAAAAAAGTGAAAGGAAGGAAGAAAGGAAGGAAGGAAGGAAGGGGGGAGGGAGGAAGGAAGAGGCAGATTTGCATTGATGAGGTCTTCCTTGCAATTTCCCTGATGCACTTTCTGAAAATGAAATTATATTCACTTTACAATACCTGGGTTCTTACTAACTCAAGAACAAAGGGAGAAAAGAAATAATGTGAATTCTTTCATGCTAAAGAGCTATCAGCATTTCAAACAAAGAAAGGTCATTCTGCAACTTCTCTGTTTATCTAAAAGGGGAAAATGAATTTGAAATAAAGTAAATGGTTAAGAACTAGTGTTAATTGAAGATCAATCAGAAGTTAACCTACATTCCATGTGAAATTACAGTGCTAATTGATGGAAAGCTAGGATTCAATTTAAAAACAGATGGTTCCCATGCAAATATCCACAATGCAAATAATAGATACAAGGCAGTAAATACCCTGCCATATTTGTTTACCCCTTCAAAAGGCAGGAGTAAACCCCTTCAAAGAGGAGCCCATGAAGAAGAAGGCTTCCTCTTTGTTTTATTGGTCTGGCTTCAGTGGGCACCTGAGGTTGGGGTGCAGGTAGGGGAGGCTAGGCTCTGGAAGAGTGGATGCTTATGCATTACCAAACATAAAACTGCAGGAAGCTCTTTGCTTAACTGCTGCTGTACATGGACTCTCGGTTCCTAGCAAGGAGAAATTTGCAGGCTGGGCTTGTTCATCACCAAGAAAGGCCCTGGATTTTCTGCTGCTGTTGTAGTTGGTGGCTTGTTTTAATTAGGGACAGGAAATTTATCAGTTCTAGTCTATCAAGCGTGGATTCAGGCTTAGGGTCTTATTTCTTTCACTACCACTTAAAAATTAATTTCTATAATTTTTCAGCTGCATCAGCACTTTGACACTGAGTTCAGTGAATTCAAAACATCTGGTTGAGTTGGTCAGTGCAAACAAAATTAATTCATAAAGTCAAGAATATCACTATTTAATTTAAAAAGTTGTTCTAAATGCAGGAAGAAGAGCCTCAAGGTCATCCCTTTAATAAGCATTGTATCCTAAATGCATCTTCTCTAAGGCAAACTTAAGACAAAACTAATTTTTTTAATATCACTCTCAATAACCTAAAACACCTACAGCACAATTTCTAAGTGTGTCCTTCTAAAACACTGAATGAACTTGGCATTCTGTCAACACTTGCCTGTGTTTCTTCCTTCTACCCCAAGACACACACACACAAAAACAAAACCACTTGTTTTACATGCAGAGATTACACACTTTCATTAGCAGATATATCCACTGTGTAATAGAATCTATTATTCTGGGAACAAATCCTTTAGTTCTTAAGATGGTATCAAGCAAAACACTGACTTGCATTTCAGAAAACACTGGGTACACTGTATTTCAGAAAAACAAGGAAAAGAAGATGGAGAAAAAGGTTTAAAAAGCAAAGATCTTGCAAGATGGTCAAAGAAAATTCTGCCATGATGGTTTGACCAAGCCTTACAGACTGCTCTTGCTGAAATCACTGATTTTTCACTTGGGTTGGACACATCTGTGTTAAAATTTTAAAATTTTTAAAGGAAGTTTTCTCATGTACATTAACTGTATTATATATTTTATAGGTGGCCTAAGATAGCTCCTCTTCACTCAGTGCTCCCCAAGCGAGTCAAGCACGACCAAGTCATGCACCACAAGATGGACTTGCCTGAAATATCCCCCAACAATTCAAGTATTCAGAAGTAGGGCTTCTGGTAGATGATTGAATCCTGGGGGCTCTAACTTCATTGATAAGATAATAATTTGAAGTCTTTCCCTCTGGCTGCCATGAGATGAGCAGCTTCCATCTGCCACACACTTCTGCCATGAGGATTCTGCCTCACTGTGCCTGATAACAATGCAGCTGGCCAACCATGGACTGAAATCTCTGGAACTGTGAGCCAGAATAAAGCTCTCTCCCTTCAAGTTGTTATCACCACGTGTTCTGCCACAGGGATGAAAGCTGACTAATGCAAACTCTGATTGAAAGTTCATGCTGCTTCTCAGCTGCCTGGGACTTTTAATCCTAATACATCAACTTCACTGGATTAACAAATACATAAGCAGAGCAGCAGAGCACTCTCTTGGGTGTGTCTTGGGGTCATAAAGGCATGGCCTTGGGTACTATACTGGCCCCTAACCTGTTTCTCTCTGGCACTGTTCCCATCCTCTGCCTCCTAGCCACTGTGAACTGAGAAGTTCTGTTCCTCCGCATCCTTCTGCCATGATATTTCTGTGTTGCAGCCAGGTTATCACAGGCTGAAACTGAGAAAGTTAAACTTCTGCTCCTTTTAGTTGTGGGTGTCTGGCATGAGGTCCCAGCAGCAGCACAGTTGCCTGGTACACTGCTTTGTCTTACAGGAGTGCTAGCTGAGGCATTCTTATGGACTAGGCCACCTACACCTTGAGAGGCAGTGAAATGCTAACCATGGTGCCTGTGTGTGAACACTGGCATTGTCCAGATCCCCATACTCAGAAGGAACTAACGCTTGACTTTGTGCTATTGCCATCTTGAAATTTCCATCGTGTGTGTGTGTGTGTGTGTGTGTGTGTGTGTGTGTGTGTGTCTTAAACTAGCGAATTCAGATTTTCATTTGTCACTAGGCTTTTCAAATAATGTAGGCTGTCTGGTGCCATCTAGGAGCACAGGCTCTAGAGACAGATCGCTTTACTTCAAAGCCAAGCTCAGCCACTCACTCTCTGTTGGCTTTGGTGAGTCAGCATCTGTCTCTGTTTAGGAAGGATGATAGCAGCATGTGTTCGTAAGGCTGTGGCAAAGATGAATTAATACAAGCAATAATTTGAATAGAGTCTGGTACATTGCAAGTGCATGTACATCTTAGATATAATGGCCCATCGCCCAACATAGGAATAACGTCTGATATGAATTAGTGCTCCCTTAATCCTTCTCTCAAAGTGAGAGCCACAACATTCATGAAAAGTCTTCCAGAAAGAAAAGTACAACATGCATTTGACACTGGAAAATCCAGAAAGTATACACTTGATAAGGGTGTCTTTTTCCAACCCTTTTTGCTAACCATCCCACCCTTCTCCGTGGAGACAGTCAGTGATCCCAACATTACAGGCCTAGCTGCACAGCTCACAAACAAGGCATCTGCAAACCACTCAAGCCATGTGTGCCTGAGCGAGTGGGTGTTGTGAGTGGGCAGAGGCCACAGTGGGCTGTCCACACATCATTTCAGTTTCATGGATTTGGCCATGGTAAGCCACATACTGTTTTGCAAAATTTCTGGATTTTTCTGAATATTGTTATATATTCATACACACAAGCATACCCTTGATGTTTTCACTTAATCAGTCTTAGAAACAGTTCTAAATCCTGAACAAATTATTTATATAGACATATCACATAATGCAGATGGGCCACAATTTGCTTAAGGAGTCACCCACTGAAGGATATTCTTATTATTTCCAATCTTTGTTGTGCAAGATGTTGCTATATGAATGTGTCATTTGTGTGAATACAAGTATAGAGTAAATTTCCACAAGTACACCTGACATCTTATATTAATTTCTGTAAAAAAAGATGCAATATGACTCATTTTCAGGTGGATTTTATTTTTTATGTGCAACAATCTACATGTATTCATGTACAGAAACCTACATTTATTCAAATACAGTCATGTCATCTTTTTCTGGAACATCATCACAACTCTCCAGATCCCAAACTCAGGCTTGAGTGTCTCACAGTTCCATTTGTAGAACCATTGGCCCCAGTCTCTTGTGTCCTTAATGACCTCTTCCTGCACCATGCAGCCTGCTCATGGTGCATTGGCAACAAGCTGGCAGTGAGCTTCTCTGCTAAGCTCTTCACCCATCATGACTTCTTGAAGGTTGGGATTGACAGTTTCTACCAAATCAAGTGCTTATTGAAGACTATTATAACGTGTGTCAGAGGCAGCTGGATCTAGAGTGTGTGGTGCATGATTACTAACTTAGTCCACTGATTGGTTTAGCATAGTTCTGGGTGTCTGTGCTGCCTGCCCTGAGGGTGGGTGCCCTGGGTAGGGTATAAGGGACAGAAAGAGGGCTGCTGCTGCTTGTCACTTGCTGCTTCCTCTCTGCTGCACTGCTTTGCTGCCTTCTCCCCACCATGAACGGTTTCTCCTCTGCCATGTCCCCTGCCTCAGAGCCAGCAACTACGGACTGAAACCTCTACACACTGTGAGCCACAGTGAACTTTTTTCCTTCTTTAACCTTAGGTGTTGCATATTTTGTCTGAGAAACAAGAAAAGTAACTAGGACAAAGACAAGAGTTGCAACAATGATGGATAAGATGATAATCCACACAAAAGTGATAAAAAACTGCAGGCAGCAAAATTCAGAAAATGTTCTTTTATTTCCATGAGTGCATAAAATATGTTCATTACAACAAATGCTGTATGGAATTGTTAAGATCCACATTAGATACATCTATTCATTACCAAGTGTGCGCCTTATTTGTGTTGTATCTGTCCTCCGGTTGGTCCTTCAGCAGTAAGTCTCGAGTTCATCTGCCTACACAGGCACTCGCCCCTCCTCCAGAGGCGCTCCCTTGGGTATTTACAAATACTTAATCATAATTTATATTATCATTTAAGTGCTAATGTCAACAATGTTATTTATTTATATTTAACTATATATTAACTTTATTATTTTATAATTTGATATACTTGCCATGTGTTGCAGTGGATCTACCAAATGCATCAGCCTACCAAACAGGCTGATGGCCTTCACTGAGGCCCATTTTGGGGGCAGGGCTTATATTACAAGTATCCTAATAAAAGTCACACTAGGGCTTATATTCCAGCTAGGTGTTATTTTTCAGGGAAACATAGTATATTTTGTTTGTAATTCTGATATATTTTTGTTTCCCAACACCTTATGTTAAAGATATTTACCATATTGTATCACTTCAATGTATCCTCAAATTTTTCACAGTATTTGAAAGAAATGTCAGTGTCGTTTTAACTTGGATTTATCTTATTATGAAGAAAATTAAATATTTTCCCTGTGTTCAAGGTAGCCATTTGTTTTTCTTTCTTTTTATTTTCCTTTTTCGTTGTGTATAGGTGTGTGAATCACCTGTTCATATCCTCTATACAGTTTTGTACTGAGTTGAGCTACTTAAAGATAAATTATAACTTTATTACTAAATTGTAGGAGATATATAGATATATATTTATTTGGGAGATAAGCCTATGAAACCAACTGAGAATAGCCTACTAGTTTGTTATTTTTGGACTTACCTGTAACACTGTATTGCATGCCCAAGTTTTTACTTCCATGAAGTCAAACTGTGCCAAGCCTTTTGCTATATCACTTATTTGAGCTTGTCATGTTGGATGCCCTAGTAAGCCTTATGTACCTTCACCTTACTCTCAAGAACAAGAAACATATTTCTTTTTTGTCTGTTTGTTTTCATTTTGTGCTGCTGGGGATTGAGGCCAAACCCTGTGCACGATAGGCAAGTGTACCACCAATGAGCTACATCACCAGCATGAAAGATATTTCTTGCCTCAATTTGCCAAAGAGAAAAATAAGTTCTGGAATATAAAAGTAACAGCACCAGTAATGGAGGAGCAGGGCTAAGATTTAAACACAGGTTCTTTTACTGGAGTCCATGCTTTGGGCCTTCAGCCTGGTCGAATATGTGTGACACCCGTGAGAACTGGACTTTATTTTTTTGTACTCCCTTAACATCTAACACAAGGTTAGGCACACAGATTTTCACTGATAATGGAGTCTTCTCTCTCCCTATCCCCACTCCCTCCTTTCCTGCTCCATATTTAATGTAGCTTATATGGCTAGCTTGTGTTAACTTCCTTTCAGGCTCTTATATTGATTTTTTAGAAAATCTACAAAGTCCCCAGATAAGAGAGAATGCACAGGAAGACAAACATCAGACACAAAATAGCTAAAGGACATTTGCTTTGAGAACAGTCTGGAGTGGCTTCATTTGGCCAGATAAACGTTTTCACTTTCATGAGAAGCAAAGACTGTAGCTCCACACAGACACCACTCTCCTGCAATAATGGTGCGTTCACACGCAGAAGCACAGAGATGAAGGCACCGGTCGTTTCTGGGCCTTGAGATGCAGGGGAGATCGCGCTCCTTGGGAAGAGTGGCCCCTCAGCCCAAAGGCATCCCATGCCTGGTGTCCTTTTCTGGGATAGCACCACGGTTCCATCTGCCCTGCAGACAGCCACCCTCCTGGTGGGTCCATGGGCATGTCCTGCCACTGCCTACCTTTCCCTACATTACTCAGGGACTGGAAGACCAGCGAAAGCACTTCCTGGGGTGCTCAGTCCCTGCATGTGTTAGAAAGGGATGCATAGAAGCTGGTCCCTGAAGGTTTTGCTAAACTTTGACCTAAACAGTAATCACATTGATTGGGGCTGGGGGGAGTGAAGACAGATAGACACACACGTGCACATGCACACACACACACACACACACACACACACACACACACACAGAGGAGCAAGCACTGGCTCTGTGTGCATCACCCTTTGATGTTTTAACTTTCTGAAAATGAAAAAAATGGATGTCCATGTTCTGTGCCCCTTAATAAAAGGGAACTTGGTAGTTTCTGACCACCGGGTCCTGGGACAAAGAGTGCTCTTCAGGCTCTTCCTCCAGGCCTCAGATCAGCTCCCTCTCCTCCCTGTCCAAGCCTTCTCCTTCTCCTGTCCTCCCCGGAGGAATGGAGAAGCCCAGGGCAGATATCCCACAGGGCTGGGCTTCAAAAAGAGGTGGGGCGCTTTTCATAGGAACCTTTAGTGCAGAATGTTGGAAGCGTCTCATGACTTTTTTTTTTTTTTTTTTTTGCTTGTTTTGGTTGATTTTGATTTTGGTTTGGCTTAGTTTTTTATATGATTTTGACACAACCAATAAGAAAGGACTAGGATTTGGGAGCCACTCTTGTAGCAAAATTTCAGTCTTGGAAAGAGCAGCTGTAGAATTCTGCTATTTGATGGTGAGTACTAGAGAGACAAAGTCCCCAGGGTGCAGAAGCCTCAGTGGGCACAACCTGATCTTGTTTCCCAAACTTCTGGCCTCTCCGCTTTCTGTTTCTGAAGCTCTAACATGGGCATGGGAGCTCTCCTGACCTACCAGGGGTGGCCCCTAGCCTCACCTGAAGCTTGGGGAGGGTCTAGGACACAGAAGTGCTCTGAAGTGTTAGTGCTCATCAGTGACTTCTAATCACTTAAATTATTAAAGTTAATGAAGGCTCAAATATTTCAGCAGATGCCACATATGCTTTTGGTCCTTTTGTCTTTCACTGCTGAGCTGCTTTGACTTGCAAACGCTTCCAGTGTCGGCACAGGGGCTTTTTTCTCCACACCGCGCTCTGTGCTGTGACCCCATCTGGGTGCTGTTCAACCACAGACACTGGATACCACCAGGAGTGGGTAGATGCCACTTGTTAGGGCTCAGTTCCTTACAGCTACCGCACATGGGATGCCAATGGCAAGCCTGGGGGTGCTACCTGTGCTTTACTCAACCGGACACAAAAGGGGCGTCTGTCCCACAAACTCCTCCTCAGGTTTGACAAGTTGCTAGAATGGCTCCCAACACCCAAGGAAATATACTGGCTGGTACACCTGTAATCCTAGCCCTCAGGAGGCTGAGGCAGGAGGATCTTGAGTTCAAAGCCAGCAAGTTACAGGCCAACCTGACTACATAGAAAGATCCTGTCCCCAAAATAAAATAAAATGCATAAGATAAATAACAAAGCTATCATAAAGTGTACAAATGAACAGGCAAACAAAGTGAGTGAATTCCAGCAGGTCCCAAACATGGGAACTCCTGTCTCAGTGGGATTGGACTGCACTCCCCCGGCATATGGAAGCTTGGGCAGCCTGGGAGTCCCTGAACAGAGTTGGGGGGACTTTGTGGAGGTTCCGTGGCAGGGACCAAGGCTGGAATCCATGGAGGACAACATTCACTCTCCAGGAGTGAGCCTGGCAGCTCTAGCCCTTGAGGCAGTGCAGCGTTGGGTCCTCTGGTCACCAGCCCCATCCAAGACAGTCACCTCCACCTTACTGGCATCATGCCAGCCTCCACCATAAGAGGCTTTTATGAATAACAGAAGACTGCTGGGCACCCTCTAGCTCTGGAAATCACAAGAGTTTTAGGAGTTTTGTGACAAAAACCTGGGACAAAGACCAAATACTCACTTCTTAACTGCATCAAAATGACCATGCAGACTCCAAGGCAGTACCTGGCCATCAGTGGCCAGCAGGACAGGGAGCCTGCAGCGAACAGAGGTGTGGACACAGAGGGCCCTGACGGTGGTCCCCTGTCTCAGGAGCTGCCAGTGCCCCAGAGGCAGAGTAGAAATTCTGCCCTGTCTGGAAGCGGGTCTTGGAGGGCTGTTCTGCTCACAGCCTCCTGGGCAGCTCCTTCTCCCTCTCCAGTCCTTTGTTCTTCACCTAATCGGAGCTCAGGAGAGAGCAGGGAAGCGGAAGCGGCTGGTGCTGCCCTTAGAGCTGTCTGTGATTCTTAATGCTACTGTCTCCACCCGGCAGTTTCTGTTGTTGTTCTTACTTAATGTCTCAGAGCCCACAGGGCTCTCGTGATTCACGCTGTGAAGATATCGGTTATAGCTGTGGCGGCGCCTGAGGTCAGGCCCTGGGCCGGATGAGGCTAGGCTGAGAGTTGCTCTTTCACTCCTGCACCAGCCACGCCACCGACAGCTCCGCATTCCTCACCAGCCCTTCTCAGACACAATCCCTCAGTCCTTTCCCGGGACTGCAGGGAGTTGCAAATCTATTATCCCGCCACTAGATGGCAGGCAACACGACGTGCCTTTTCCAAATAAGGTATTAACTGCAGTCATAAAGGAACCCCCTCTGTCTCCAAGCATTTATTCCTGATAATAAAATCGGTAAATCTCAAGCTCATTTCTGATTTCAAGCCCAGCTTGCTCCATCTGAGGGCACTCCAGGTCTGCCTGCTGTAATGTCTGCCCTTCAGGGATTCATAATCACAACCCTGATAATGGCAAACCCGTGTGTCTACAGCATTTTGTAGTTTACAAAGCACTGTAGGGTGGGGGTAAAGCTCTTTTGCATGCAGGATCTTATTTGACAAGTGAATGTACACACACACACCAAGCCCAGCCATAATGCAGCTTCATTATCGTGATGAACAATGCGTCCATGACACCCTGCTGGTCCATTTGCATCCACTCTATATGGAAACAGTTGCTACACACCATCGTGGAGGCAATGGCAGTATTTTAAGGTACTCAAGAAGTGATAGTCATCGCTTTAACTCAGCTTCTCTGGGAGCCAAAGCTGCTCCACCATGGGGAGCCCGCAGCTGAAAGGCCAAACTCTTCGGCTGGCCACCTTGGGCATAGTATTTCCATGTTTGGTTCACACCACAGGAGTCCAGCCTGTTCTCACTTCACAAAAAGCAACCAGCCACATCTTGTCATTTGCATACACCCAGCATGAGTTAAGTCACCCTTGCACTTGAGGAATAAATTACTTCATTTAGGAAGAGAACAAATGGCGTAAACATGGGAGCATGTGTGTGGGGGTGTTACCGTGGGAGAGTTGAAGGTAGGTAGAAGAACTGAAAATCCACTTGTCTGAAATTATTTTCATGTCTCGTAGGTTTCTAACTCAGTCTGAAAAAATCTGATTACCTTTATTAACAACTGGAGGTTTTTCTCCTGGCCTGAAGTTCAGAGCCTGCCCCTGAATAAGCAGATAATGACAGACTGCAGAATTCATTGCTTTCTAGAGCAAACTACAAACAACATGCATTTGTACTTCACAAAATCAACATAAAAGCCAAAAATACAGTGGCCAAGAGAATGAGTTTGTCCATTAGTGTAATATTCCTCTTAGTGCAGTGTATACGGCTGTGGAGGAAAATTCACTGTACTCCAAAAATTAAATAGAGCAGGTGACTGTTATGACTTCCATACGAAACTTTGCTATTTATATATTCTGTACATTTATTATGGGCCTGGAGGAAAATGGATTTTGCATAATTTTCAAAATATCTTAATTGCAGTGGTGGTTTTAGAAAGCCATGACTGCGTTCCTAGAATAATCCTTAAGGGAATTCCTTTCTCTGCAGCGGCACCTGAGATGACCCTGCTTCATCTCCCAAATCACACTTCGTCCTGGACCTCCCAGTGCTGGCCTCCGGGCCTTGAGCAACATGACTTGTTACTTCAGAATGCGAGGGCCACAGCAGGCAGAGTCTGTGATGGGATCTACCAAATGGACGGTTCAAAACCTCATTGGTTTCATTTCATCTGTGCCCCGAGCAGACTTTATAAAGCAATAAAGACTGAATGTCTAAGGACTTAAAAGAAATGTGCTGGGTTATCATCATCAATTTATGAAACTCCCACAAGGAAGCAGACATGATACAAAACACACAAATTGTACAGTTCCTGCCTCCAGAACTTACAATGGCAAAGAACAAAATGTTGAAATTGGACATTATTTTTTCTCTCACCTCCTCTCTCCTCTCCTCTCTTTATTCTTTTTTATTTTCTCTTCTGCCTCTGGCAGTGAGAGCTGGGAGGAGGCTTTGAGTGCAACAGTTTGCACAGTGCAGAAGCTACTGAGGTATGAGCTGGGGCCAAACAACAGGAGGAGGCTGAAGCAATAAGAAGAAAGTGACCAGGAGTGTGTGTGTGTGTGTGTGTGTGTGTGTGTGTGTGTGTGTGTGTGTTTCACTATATGTTGCAGAAAGAAATTGTATTAGTCAGCTTCCCCATCACTGGGACAAAATATCTAACACCTGAAACTTAAAGGAAAAGATTTTATTTTGACTCACAGTTTCAGAGTGTTCAGTCTATAGTCAGCTGCCTCCAAGATGGAAATCACATGGCAGAGGACTGAACGAAATGCCAAACCCTCTGGAGACCGGTAACTCTCTCTGCCCCGACTGCTGGGATAGCTTTGGAGGAAAGTGAGAGAGTGAAGGACATGAAGAAGCCCTGCAGAAAGCATCTAGTGCTCGTGGCAGGGCCTTACAGAGGGAAGCTGCTCACGCTCCGGCAGCCAGGAAGCAGAAAGAGAAGGGAGAAGCTGGGGACAAGAATGTACCCTACCCAGTCAAGCCCCATCTCCAGCCTGTCCCACCTTCTAACAGCACAATCCGCTCCTGAACTCATGCATGGACGAACCCCTGTGAGCATGTGCCCCCGCCTCCCACCACCCTCCAAACCCGGGACTTGGGGAAGAGTTTAGATCTAACCTGTAATGGGGTGAGAAGTAAATGAGACAGGACAAGGATCAAAAGATTCCCTAGGGTATGTTCACCCTGTGGAACGACAAATTCTTCCTTGCGATGTCACCGTCCAGCCTCGGGGAGCTAGTGGCCACACAGACTTTTGGGATGTCCTTCCTTACTTCTGGGCAGGCCTTCAAGCCTCACACTCCCTGCACACACGCTGCTTCTGCGTCCCAGTGTGCCAGGCATTGTTTAAATGAGCATGGTGGGAGCATGTTCTGGGAGGACTGAGCAAAGTGCCGCATCCTCTGGGAACCGGTAACTCTCTCTGCCCCGACTGTGGGGACAGCTCTGGAGGAAAGGGGACATCTTGTGAGAGAGTGGAGATCAGGAGTCCTGAAGAAGGCACATAGCACTCAGGGAGAAACCACACCGCCTGTTCCTGGCAATAAGGACTTCTGATAAAGCCTACCCGAAGCAGGAGTTGAGGAGGTGATTAGGGTCATAGTGGGGCCACTTCATGTGCGACACTTGGCCATGTCCTTTGATTTCACCTTACAGTAACATTCCTGGAGTTTGGGTTTTATGGGGCGTGGGGTGGGACTCAAGGGAAATTATAGAAGTACTAATATATCTCAGGGAGCTCAAGAGCAGATATGACGTGAGGCTACGAACACAACCAGAAGCAGGGACTTGCAGCGTCAATAATTCAGTAATTAGCACAGATTTTGCTCCTCTCTCACACTCATCGCCCCCACCGCACACGGTCAGCACCTGTGTGACCCAGGTCTCTTGTGTGTTTTTATATGTAAGGCCAGAAACGTGGCTGCCAAGAACGTCTCCGCTCTGGATCTCATGGTCCAGGAACCCAAGGGAAGACGGACTTCTCACCAATTTAAACACCAGATGCCCATGGACAAACTCAGAGCAACACCGAGCACTAGGCACCCATGGCAGAGCAATCTGCTGTGGCCATGTGGCACTGCCCTGCTAGGAACAGCCCAGGTCAGATGCCACCTCCTTAGCCAGTGTGCTACCCCTGGGCGTGGCAACAGGGGTGCGCTAGTGTGGCTGCTCTGCTTTAGCTTATAGATAGGAGGTCAAACCCTCCAGACACATAAACAACACCCACAGGGCCAAGCAGGTGGTTCTGTACGTCCCTCTCAAAGCAAGAGAGAAAGGAGCCCCCTGAAAAGCCAGTCACATGAGTGTCCAATCTGCCCCAAAAGGACGGCGGTTACGTTTGAATTCATTATGGCATCTAATAACTGTATTGTCCGAAGACACTGCCTGTTACCTGACCAGCAGCAGTGCAAACTCCCTTTAGAGAACCAGAAATGGTCACCTCATAACCTCAGACTCAAAGACAGCTGCTAAACATGCTTGACACGCGTCGGTTTTAAGCAAGCAACTGACAACACGGCCCTGGTGAGCCAACACCCTGGTGGGTTCTAGGGTTTTACCAGGGAGTAAGATCCAGGTCTAGCAAGTCTGCAAAGGAAAATCAAAACCGACTGATGGCATCGGAGCACGTGGTAACTTTACTGATCCCCGGGAACCCGGTGCTCCGAGCGCTCCGGGCGGGGAGGGGACGCCCCTGCCTCCCACCGGCCGGGGTCGGGTCCGGCTGGGAACCCGCGCCCAGTCCTGGGCTCGGCGTTCCGCCGGAATGCTGCGCTGGCGCCGGGCTGCGCCGCCCCGAGAAGAGGCGCGGGAGGGGAAGACCGGACAAGCACCCCTGGGAGCCAGGGCCCGCGCTCAGCGCCTACACCGCAGAGGAGTCGGAGGAACCGGGCACGGCCGCCGTCGCTAAGCACCAGGGTAGGAAGAACCGGGGCCTGCGCGGGCATCCGTCCCAGCTGCGGCCCGGGGTGACACGGGAAGCACGGGCATTAGCACCCCAGCCCCAGGTCCAGTCGCGTTCAGACCGAGACCCGCCAGTTCGCAGGGCTGGGGAGGACGCGGGGATGGGCGCCCTCGCCCCCTAACGTGGAGCCGGCAACGTGGAAGGTGCAGCCCGCACTCGCGCAACGCGGGCCTCGCGCGCCCCCTCGTGGCCGCCCACCAGCCAGGCCGGAGCAGTGGCCAGCACATACAAATGGACTCCGCGTAGTTAAGCTGTCAGCTCTAATGTATTTATTTGACTCTCCGCTGTTAAAATGATTTCTCTACAGCACTGCGGTTATTTACGACTATTGTCAGTACAAGGCGATGAGAAGGCGGCAGCGAAGAAAACAACAACAGCTGTAGGAAGGGCTGTCTGGGCGGCCCAGGGCTGGGCGCGGTCTCCCTGCAGGGCTGCTCATTTGCTGGTCTGCCCCGCGCCGGGGCTGTCTCGGCCTGGGCAGCCCCGAGACCCTGGGGCCAGGGAGGACGTCCAGGTCTCCCCGCACCTACCTCTGCAGCACAGAGCCGGGATGGACCTGTGGGGCTTCCAGGGCCCAGACCCAAGTTTCTCCTGCTAAAGGCAAGTGAGGCCGCAGGCAGAGGAACCAGCTTCCGGAGGTCCTGTGGGCTGTCTAAGGTCGTGCTCCCCAAATGTGGTTCCTGCATGCCAGCGTCCAGGTCACCTGGGAATAACCACGTTTCTCCTTTTAAAGGCACCCAGTTGGGTTCCAATCTGCCCAAAGGTGACCTAGATGAAGGTCTGTCTTGGTCTGCGTCGCTCTGAAACAGCCACGATGTTAGGCAGGACGGAGTGCTGGCTTGTGGCCTGGGCCCCGCCGTCAGCCTGTGTGGCCATGTGATCTTGGCCCTTGAAGGACTGAATCCCCATAAAGTGATCATGATGATGGTGGCCGTGTGCGCTCAGGATTGCACATCGAGTTAACGCAGTGACATCCCGAGAAGGGTGGCTAGTTAGGGTCCATAGATTGTGTCTCTGTATTTTGTCATACTGCCTCTCCTGTCACCGGTCCATGTCCCAGGCATCCCTCAGAGCTGTGGGTCACAGATAGATCACCTGTCGTCAAGAGCCCCGGCTTTATATATGGCCTCTGCTGCTTATTGGCTACACCGGAGCCGCCCACTTAACTTTCCTGTGCTTCAAATATCTCATCTAAAAATCAATACCAACCTCAAGTTTTCACATAAATTATCCTATTCACTCTGTGCACAGCCTTTGTGCTGGAAAGAACAGATGTGTCTTCATGCCCTTCCATTGTACAAACGAAATAGCCAAGACTCAGAGAGGGCAAGTCGCGTGTGGAGGGTCACACAGTGAGTGTGTGGCAGAGTGAGCACAGGATTTGAGATCCACTGCATCTTGGTCCAGGGATGATGAATTTTTACGAGATAATTCATGCAAAAGTGCGAGACAAATGACTGTTATTGTTATGTTGGAAGAGCAACAGGAGATAAAGTATCCCATTTTCTGCATATGAATTCAGGAAATTAAAATAATGAACCAGAAAGTCCTTCTGGAAAAATAAAAAGAAATCAATAGCACCACAAAGAAATAAAATAACAGTGAAAACGCAAAGCACAATATTCTGCTCCCAAGGTTAACAGTAAATCGCAAAACTAAAAGGAGAAACGACACCAAGGTGATCCCCCTCCTGGAGATGTGCCTGTGTTCACGGAGGGCACCAGGGTGGCAGCAGGAGCCCGCGTCTCTTTACCCCAGGGACAGGCGCGGCCGCACCTGCTCAGCATTTATACGGTGGCTGTGTCCACGGCACGCAGGTGCCAGGGAGCGACGACTAAGCAGAACAGGTCACGCCAGACACCCGAGGAGAGGCACATGGCACACGCACACTTTCCCTGACCCAAGAAGAGGCTGAGGGCCGAGCCTCAGACGCCTGCCAGCTTCCTAGGAGGCTCCTCAGCAGACTCAGGAGAGAGCTCGCAAGCCCCGCCTGCTGAGAACTTCAGTGGGCAGCTGCCCCTGCTGGGACTCCAGGAAACCCCGAGCCCCGTTCTGGGAACTCCCTGAACCCCACTCCGGTCCTGCGGTCTCCCCCAGGCGCTCCTTCCATTTCACTCTGCTTGCCACCAGCCCTGCTCTCCTGCCTTACCTCGGCCCCTGGCTGTGTCCGCGCCTCACATGCAGTGGTGGGGCAGCAGGAACCGGAGGCGAGGAAGCAGAGACCCAGGCCTTGGCTCCCATCCCGCTGTGGGCGCTGTGGGGCCTTGAACAAGTTTTCCTGCCTTCTCCGTATCTCGGCTTGATCATCTGCACGTTGGCACTGGGCACTTTTGAAGACGGAAACTAGTGAAACACCTGTGACGTGCTTTAATGGGCTGTTCTTTTGGCTTCCTTTAAAAAAAAATGAAAAAAGACTTTTCCAGGAGCCCAAGGAATTCATTCGTGTTAAGAAAGAGCTATTGGTTAAAAACAAGAATTTGCATCCAGATAATAGAAGCAGTCTTGATATTGCTTTTCATTCAGCCAGAATGAAACCTAGAATCTCAGTTCACAGAACCTTCCCACTGGGGAAGATGTCAGCGCTTTAGCCATGACCACTAAGCCCAGGGATTTGGCAGAGGAGCCAGAGGTGAGGGGAAAGAAGCCCACAACAGAAGCAGAGATAGAAGACCAGAAGGGAAGCTAGGTTTGGTGTGAGGAGGCCGTGCCTGTGCTTTCGTGTGCTTTAACCAGTGCACAGCGGTGTCGTGGAGAGGGTTCCCAGCCCACCCTGGTGACAGCCACATCCATGCAGACTCACTCTGCCTGCAGCTAAGAGTCTGAGTCCTTGCAATTCACTGACACAGATGGGACCCAGAAGCTATCACAGCACCCAGTCTCAGCCTCACCAGAGACAGAGAAGGCTGCTGGGCTGGCTTCCAACCCACCTACCATAGAGAAGAGACTCACAGAGACACGAGGGCCAGGCCTGCAAGGGGCAGGAGGAGCAAGCCAGCTAGGGAGAGCAATGCACTGTGACCAAAACTAGAGAGGGACACCTGCCACTGGCCTTGTCACCAGGGGCCAGCAGCATGTCCCAAAGCCAAAGCGCCCTGAGCACAATATAAATACCTCCTTCCTGTACGGTCCTCCAGCCAAGCAAGTCCCCCACTCCCAGCCACCACGCCTCTAGCACCAGCTCAGAAGAGGCAGAAAAGAACAGGAGACACAATTGCCCCCAAATTCTGAGCATTACCTTCAGGAAATGTTGAAATTAACAGAATGAACTAAACTTTAAGCCATGGTAGATTAAACATTAATCTCTTTGCCACCACTCAGGGGATACAGGGGCTTGTAAGGGAGATCAGATAAGACGTAGACCACATTTGCTGAATATATCAAGTCATATATAAACAGTCAGGATTCACCAGGCAGTTCTTCCTGTCCTCTCCAAGGGCCAAATTTATCTCCACCTCTGCTTCCAGGGCCATATTGCACCTGGAGAATCTTCATCTCATGCAGGTACCTCTTGCTAATACTCTGTGCTAAGCACAGCCCATGTTATCAGGAGGCGTCTCTGAGTCCTCCAGCCCTCGCCGCCCCTCTTCAATTATTCCTTCCTTAACCCCTATGTCCGTTTAAAGAGCCAAGACCAAAAGCTAGTGACACACATAAGGGTAAAGGAAGAGTGCTTTGAGCTTAAGAGAAATGTCCCTTGGGTCTTCAACATCCAGAGACTTAGCTAATGAGCTACATAGAGTTGCCTATGTTTTGCACAAACTTGATCCTTCCCAAGCGTTGGTTGAATGAACAAAGGACAACTTCATGCTGGGTTCCTGTCCATCCTCTTTCCCTCTGTTTGTTCTCCAGACACACAAAAACCAAGCCCCTGCATACACAGTTCCTCCAGGCCAAGAGAGGCTGAGCCTCTAAACTTCTTCTGGGGTTCCAGTGGGCACTTCGGAGTCAGCACCTGCCAGCACGGCCCGGGGCTCCAGGCCTTGAGTGTGGCGATGCTGCTGCACATGGAGAGTCCACACAAGAGAGCAGACCTGGCGGCTGGAGCTGGACCCTTCAGTGCGGGGGCTTTGCTTCGCTTTGCTGCTCAGGAGAGCAGTAAAGAGAAAGACACATCCTGTGCTGAGGCCTCCTGATTCATCCTCTGGGGAAAAAATCTCTCAGTTTCTCTTCTTCATTCCCAGTCACCAGTGAGGCTATTGTCGTTCCACACTGTGGATATGGATAACATCGCCTCCATCCTGACACAGACGGTCCCTCTGGTCCACTGGCATTCCTAATCCCTCTTATTCCGCTAGACAGCCGCGTGTCTGGCAAGGAGGGAGCCCATAATAAATATCTATTGAATAATCTGGCTCACTTTAACCTTATCTAACATGTCAGGTCCAAACCGCCCCACCTGGGATTCAGTGTCTTTTAGCCCAGGACTCTGGCCTGGCCCTGCAGGCCAGCCTGATTCTGGCCTCAGCCAGGGACTCTCCCATCCTAGCACCTCTGGCCCATCCCCACTTGATTCTGTCCACACTTTCCTTGCCTGAAGAGGTCCTTGGTATTGTTCTGGCTATGCAGGCCAGTCCCTCTGCTAAAAAGCCCTCTGACAGTGCAAGGTGCATCCTGTCTTCCAGGCAGCCTGTCCACCCCACAGGTCTATGTATTGGTCTCTTGCCATTTCATGAGCTTTCCCAGCTGTACACCCCACCACTGTGAGAGGTCCCCAAAGCCAGGGACTCTTAGCCTTTCTTTTAACCATGCTTTTACACCCCTATCCTCACCTTACTGCCATCACACGGCACAGGGTAGGCACAAGTGCATGATTTGTGATAACCAGCATAGCGCCAGGCAGGTAGCAAATTCTCCAGAACTCCTGTGGGGTCAGGGACTTCTACTAACACCTACAGTCCAGGTCCTGGGGAATTCTCTATGTTCTGCACACACCTGTGTGTTGGATTGGGGGGTTAGAGATGTAGACAAGCAGAGGGCTGCATCTAAAACACCTTTCAGAAAGCCTCTGTCTGCTCTGATCTCATCCCCATTTCAGCAGGAAAAGAAGCAAGCTGTGCTGGGGAACTCAGACTTGACACCAAAGCAAACCTGCAAGTGTCCTTTGCTTTTTCCTGTGCTGACTTTCTGGAGTTTGTAACATCAAGTGAGCGTAGGAGGATTCAAGCATTTAATTTAAAGATTGTCACTGTGATATACCACCTGGGTCCAGGGCCGAAGTTCCATGGAAAGCATATCAGGCTGGCCAGTGGGTGCACTGAGAAAAGCCAACTTGGCCCCACCCCTACATCGTGAACTGGAGGGACAAACTGCCCTGTGTTAGCAGGACGTATGCACATTCCTAACATCAAGTCTCAACTCTGTTGATACTGTTGGTGTTTAGGGATTTTTCCCCCACAGTTCCAGAGAGTTAAAGTAAATCTAAAAAACTCATTATGAACCTGGGGGAAAGAATGTGGGTGTGTATGACCTAGAGACAATTCTTAAAATTCAGGACCCAGCTTTCAGAATTTATGACCATATGACACTATGACATTCAAACAACCATCATTCATCCCCCAACTCCTCCCAGTCAGCATCCCTCCCAGGCATCCAATGCCTGACATTATATCACCCCCTGGGGAATTTTTTCTTTAACAGAGATCATATTTCTGGCGAGAGAGAACAGAATCCTTAGTGGTTGAGTTCAGGCATGAACCAGTCACCCTGAGGAGGAATTCTTGGAGGCACAAATTCCTTCTAAGTGGACCCATGCATCCCTAGGGTCACTTTCTGCCCTACATAGGACTGTGTCTGGCTCATGGGATAGAAAAGCACTCCTGGCACACAGATCAGAAACTTGCTAGCTATTTTTCCTCATGCCCATAAATTCATAGATCCCCAGAAGTAAACTTAGCAAGTCATGTCAAGGCTCATCTAGGTGGGAGGTGGTCATGATACAGAAAGATGTAGTAATACCATAGACATGGTAGTAATGGTTACAACTGCTTTGGATCCACATGCCAACCTAGCATTTACTGTTTTAGGCTCTGAGCATATGTTGCTAACTAATGCTTATAAATACAGTAGAGGTGTCATTAGTCTCAATTCATAGATAAGGAAACTCATGCTCAAACAGGTTAAGTAACTTGCCCAAGATCACATCAAGCAGTGACTGGAGGCGTTCAAATTATTCTGTCTGTTGTCTCTCCTGGACTCCTGACTGGAGACTATGGCCATAACAGTTGTCAGACAGAAGCTCCACCAGAGAGGTCCACTGTTAGAATGGAGGCCTCTGGGTAAAATGGCATCTTCTGAATAGAACGGAGTTCTCTGGGAAGAGTGGGCTGAGTACAATGGAGTCCCCTGAGCAGAATGAGAACTCTGGTAGAGTGGTAGAATGGTAAAGGGCTCACCAATTCTGTACTCCGACAGAAGTTCCACCAGATGGCTTCCTTCTACCCAGAGGGCACCATTCTACCCTAGACTCCATTCTACCCAGAGGGATCTGTTCTCACCAGGGGACTCCCTCTTTCCCAAAGGACTACATTCTACCCAGAGAGTCCATTCTACTCAGAAAATGTCATTCTACCTAAAGGGATCCATTCTACCCAGAAGACTCCACTCCGCTCAAGGGGATTCTATCTCACCCAGAAGATTCCATTCTCCCCAAAGCACTCCATTTTTTCCCAAAGAGCCCATTCTACCCAAGGAGCTGTGTTCTACCAAGAGGACGTACAAAGGGCCTCACTGTGCCAGAGAGCTCCATTTGATCCAGAGCGGGTCTGAGAGATCCACAAAGGTCACTTGCCACCCTTGCAGTCTGTGGCTGCATTCTCCTCTGCACCTCTCTCCTGCAAGCAGGAGTAGTGGAGCATGTGCTCAGCCTCCTCCCCTCCAGGGCACTGGCAGAGATGACTTTTTGTGAGAGTGGATATATATTTTTGGAAATGTTCTGGAGTATAAGTGCATAAAAGGCTGGGTCAGACAGAGCCTGGGGCTGCGGGTGGGAAAGAGACGCGGCACTCCAAAGAAAGCTGCTACAGCGGCTTCAAAAGGTGGTTTGATATTTCCCCCATGATTTTGATCTTTAAAATGTCTGGAGCCCCAGACAGCCACCGGCAGCTTTAGCGAATGGACGCTGTAACCACCAGGACCTTGCTGCCTCACCGCAAAGGTGTCTGGTTAACAGAACTCTTCTGTGCGAGGGAGCAGAGCAAGAGCGTGAGAGATGGGAGCCGCCGGGGTTGACAGAGACAGCTGGCTGCAGTGACAAGCTTCAGAAGTGTCAGCAGAAAACACAGTGCAGACCCCAGGATGCTGCAGGGCTGTACCTTCCGGAAGCCCCTCCTGGGCTGGTCCTGACACCGAGGGGGATACAGATGATACCAGGGCCACTTTTCTTCCTCCTGGATGATGCAGCCTCTTGGCTCCTGATCTCTCAATTGCTCTGTCTCTGACCACGGACAAGATGCCATTAATGGGTTCCCCAAGGAGCCAGAATCCTTTAGATGATTTTTTTTTTGTTTCTATGTCTTGCTTTCTCTTTTCTGAGCAGTTTGTTGAGTGCAGACACTGTGATTGTCCAGCCACCATCTGATCACATGGTCACCATCTGAGTGACAGCCAAAGAATACCAGCCATGCTAAGTACCTGGGAGAGCTGGGTCCTCCCTTGCCCAGAAAGGTACTCAGCCATGGGCTCAGGGACCTGCCTGGCAGCCGCATCACAGGTTTCAGAGGTGCTGGGCTGGGTTCCTCCCACCCTCCAACCCCACCTTCCTAGCCTCTCCCTCTGCTACAGGCATGGACGCACACACATGTGCATGCACACACACACAGTGTATATATTCGCAGAACCAAACACAAGTCCTGCACACCTGCAGTTCAGTTCTAAACTCTCCTGTTCCAATAGCTTTACACTGCAACATGAAAGCAAAGATGCATTTGAAAGAAAGACAGAGGATGTGGGGGGGGAATATTCTCACTATAATATTAAGAATGGCTATAAATGGACAGAAGATCATACAGTCCTTTTCCTTCTATCCATTTTATGTTTATGCTAAAAGTTTTTATAATGAGAATAAAATACTTTCTAATGGAGGAGATTTAGTTTTCTAATGGAATATCTAATAGGTGTATCATGTGAGAACCTTATCAAATTTCTTAGATTTGAGAACTATCTTAGGAAAGCTCTATAAAAACTGAGAAGGACCATGTGTTCCGGGGGAAATAGAAATGTCCAGAGAGATGAAACGGTGCTGAAAGGTCTCTGGAAGGACCACAAGAATTAACTTGCTTTTAAAACAAATTTTCTGGTGCTAGCACCTGAACTTCAGTTTCTTTATCTGTGAAAAAGGAAGTGCTGTGTTAAATGAAGGTGGTTTGTGATGTACTGCCATTACAGTTCCATCAGCCCTCCATGTCCAGCACCTCTTCATTTCCCCTTCGTCTCCTCCTTTCAGCCTCTTCTCTGCAAAGAGTCTGCAGGACAGCACCGAGACTTCCAGGTCATACTGGGAGCTCTCCCAGGACAGCAGGCATCAGCAAATACCAGAGGGGCTATGGGTAAGATACCAAAGGAAGTCCCCAGAACTCATCCCGGCTACATGCCCCCCCCCAACAAGGAGTCCAGATTAGGCCAACACCTTTATTTCCTTCCCTTTGACTACTCAAGAATAATCTGCACTGGAGAATCTTTCACAAACACTTCCTTGCCTGTTTCAGTTCTCAAAATCTAGGAAGAAAAGAAAGCAGTGATAAGAATCATGGGCTTTGGACTTAGTCACACCTTAGTTTTGAATCCCAACTTTCTAAGCAGAATGACACTAAGAACATTATCCACACTCTATGATCTCCCATTTTCCCTTAGTGAAAATATAAATACTAATAGCTTCCTTGTATCTCTGTTGGGGGATACTTAAAGAGATAAAGTGTTGTGGTACATGGCATGTGTTAGACATCTTCCCTTCCTTCTAGTTCCACAAAAATCTCATTTCTTTTTTTTTCTAACTTCAGGAGATACTGATAAACAATGCAACCTCCCATCCAAAATACTTTTATTCTTTCAAGTCCAAGTCTCAGAGATCAATAGGAACAATCAGAATTGACATTTAACTCCTGCAGTCCCTGTAAATGCATACCCCGATATCCTGATTCTTTTAGTTTCTTCTCTCCTTACATTTTCTCTCTCTCTCTCTCTCTCTCTCTCTCTCTGTTTCTCTCTGTCTCTGTCTCTCTCTCTCACACACACACAGAGGACACACACACCTCATTCTCATCCACCCTTCTCTAGCACAAGGTTGACTAAACATCTAGCAATTTGCCCTGACCTTTCACCACCAGCTAAATGTCTTCAGATGTTGCCACTTTGATTATAATCCCTGCCTTCTCCTCCCATTATCTCAGACGCCAACCCCAGGAGACACATTAAATACATAATGCATTTTGACTTGCATCTGGGCTGTGCTATCTGGCGAGCGCAGGTTACAGCAGAAGCATATGCCTGCCTCTTAAAATTCAATTATTCAAATTCAATTTCTCCTTTTTCTCCCAGTCCTCACCAGCATGTACTCTGGGACTTTCCATCTAATCACTCAACTGCCGGCACTGGAGCCAGGAGTTACAGTTTGGTGTGCTCTCGCAGGTGTTTACTTTACTACTGTCACTGTTTCTGTCATTACTGTGCCCTGTTCGGGGCACAAGGAGTCCAAAGATGTAGGAGACAGAAAATCAACCCTTAAAAAGTTCATGTCCACGGGATGAGAGACTTATCTGAATTTAACCCTAATAGTCTGTGGCAAAGACAATTTTAGTATAAAAGATAAAGGAATATAAAATGCAAAGAGGAAGCAATTAACTCTTGCTGCTAAGGGAGTAAGAGCCCAGCCCGACAGTATCTCTTATCTACAATATCGGTGAAAAAGTGCTTATGCACACAGGAGAGAGAGATTGGCATCAACCAAAGCAGAATTAGGTGCTGAGCACTGTTCCAAGGTGACAGGGACTCTGGGATTTAGTAAGAACAGAGGAACCACTGCCAGCGAACAGCTGCTACCTCTCGCAGTTCCACACCTCCGCTCACGCTGGTCCCTCTCCCTCTGTGCACTTGACCTCAGCCTCGTTACCTTCCAAGGCCTTTTCAATCCTTCAGAGCTCCAATCCCGGCTCCTTGGTGGATTCCTTGCCCCAGACAGGATCAATTGTGCTTCCTCCAAAATTTGGGGTTTCATTTTTGCTGCTTGCTCCAGTAGTATTTTTTTGGTTTAACTCCAAGGCTTCTCATTAGCAACTGTTTTATGTTACACTTATGTAATCTCCAGAGCTGAAGCCCATCTGACTCATATTTTGTATGCACAAGTGCTCAGCAAGTCATAGACACTAGATCAATGTTCTTTATACTGAAAACTCAGTGATGAATGCAAAGCCTATGGAAAATGCATACGGAACTACTAAGCACACTTTTGGCCAAAGTACAAGGACTTATTTATCCCCTTTCTGAGATATGGAGATCTTTATCCTCTACTTATTCAGAATCTTCTTGGATGTGTCAGAGGAAGCTCAGATAAACTCATTAGCACCTGCTGAAAGCATTTTCTTCTAACTGCAAATGTACTACAGACCATAGAGTTGAACTAGACAAACCTCGGAGTAAGTTTGAGCATTTCCTCACCCTTGTGTACCTACCATGTTATATCCTCTGTGTTCATTCTCCGATGCTTCTCCATCTCCACTACCCATCTAAAGCCACTACACTGTCCCAAAGGGCCACGGTCTTTCATCTGGAACACCATGATTACCTTCCTTGTGATACAGCTTATGGCATTACAAAGCTGGTTGGGGAAGTAGGCGTCAAAAATCCCCAAACACATACTCAGAACAGCACCCAAAGCCCTGCACATGGATTTCTCTCAGGAATTCAAGCAGGTTTTCCATAGGATAGCCCATGTGTTATCCTGAGGAGTAGGTGGCTCTCAGGGATGGCCTGTCCACACCGAGTTTTTGCCACTGTGCTTTCTTCCATGGTGACTGCCCTCATGCTGGAGGATACACTACTTTTCCTACTTTTACTCTCCCCAACCTTGCTTTAAAGAGCCTCTTTCTTTTAATAAAATTCTGCTACTCCTTGCCCTTGTCTTGACCAATTCTTTGGTCAGGACAGAAAGAACTTGGAAGCCACCTCCAAGCAAAGACTCCAGCACCCCAAACCTGGTAACATGCTTGGTGAGCCAGCAAGGAGAGCAGCTAAGGCATTTTGGATACATGTTTTTTGTTTCAGTCTAAAATGTCACAGTGTTTTATTTTTCTTTCTCTGTCTCTCTCTGCTGGGCTGGAGAACTCAGGAGACTCTTCTCATGGTGTCATAAATTGTTTTCTACTTTTCCCACTGTTATGGTTTGTGTGTAGATGTCTCCCCAAAGCCTCACACAGTCATAGGTGGGGATATTTTTAGAGGTGGCTGGGTCTAGAGTGTGTGACCCTGGTTGATTCATGGTGAGATGCTAGGATTAGGGCAGTAGGATTAAGAGTGTGCCTTAAGTAATCCAGGAACGTTTAAGGGACAGAGAAAGTCTCACTTTGTCCCTCGGCTGCTTTGCTACCTTCTGGGCACTGTGGACTGTTGTTCCTCTGAAATTCCTGTCTGCCTCACCATCCTGCCTTGGAGCCAGTTGATTATGGACTGAAACCTCTCTAAGCTGTGAACTAAATAAACCTCTCCTCCTTTAATTTTGAGTGTCAGGTATTTGTCTCAACAGTGAGAAAAGACTAAGACACCCAACATGTGGGAGGAGAGAAAGGAATGCTTGGCTTCCATGTTTTTCTTCAGCTGTAGAAGACCTACATGCTGACTTAAAGTTTCTCCCCCATTTCTTTCTTTTTCTGCTAATGACAGTCATTCACTGGTGCAAGTCAAGTAGCCAGGGAGCCTTTTGTTCCCATGTTTCTGTTCTCGGTGATATTTTGCTCACCTGTCCCACTCTTTAGGGGAAAAATAGATGTTGGTAATGCAGCCTCCTTCCTTTTTTTTTTTTTTTTTTTTTTGTACTGGGAATCAAACTCAGGACCTTTCATTTGCCAGGCAGACACTTCTGCCTGCTGAGCTATATCCCTAGCCCCCTCCCCTTCCTGAGTAGCCCACTACCTAAATATCCTTCTTTTGTGCTCAAAGCCCCTTGGTGCTTTTCTTCTGACTGGCCATATTTTTCTCAGGGTGGGATCTTAGCTGAGGTCACCATCACTATCAAGTGTAGGTTCAGGTTCATCAGTATTAACAAATACCCCACTCTGAGAGTCATGGTGATAGTGCGGGAACTACGTACATGTGGGAGCAGGATATGGAGACTCTTGATGCCTTCTGCCTTGTTTTTCTGTGAAACCAAAACTGTTCTTTTAAAATCTAACATGTTCATGCCAGTGTGAACCACAGGGAATGGTCCCATTGGGTGGCATGGGACAGTCCCATTGGGCGGTACAGTCATTCAAGGGGACATTTGTGCAAATACAACCTCTTCATGAATGTTTTGGAAGGAAGGAAGAAGGAAGGAGGGAAGGAAGGACAGAAGGAAGGAAGGACAAAAGGAAAGACAAAGAAAGGAAGGAAGGAAGGAAGGAAGAAGGAAGGAAGGAAAGAAAGAAAGAAAGAAAGAAAGAAAGAAAGAAAGAAAGAAAGAAAGACTTAAATATTTAATTAATTGAAAAAATTATCATAGCATATCATTCCAAGCAGACTGGCTACAGAATTTACTGGGTTCAAATGAACATCTAGAATCTCTAAGCAGAAAAAATGTACCTTTTCTTTCTTCAATGACCTCTTATCTGACGTGTCATGGTATTTTTCATTAGCTATTTCATGTTGCTCTAAGTAAACAATTTTAATTCAAGTTATTAGCATGGATTCTACTACCCATCTGTCTATGATGAAGAGCAGTTTTTACTGCAAACCAAACCATGTGACTCATTTGCAGAGTCACCAAAACTATGAAATTCCTATTTCAAAGTTCTGCACTTATGTGTTTTCTTGCTATATCTATGGAAATGCTGCACAGAAATGAACTCAACTGTTTTCTGTCACTGCTTAACACACACGCCTTAGCAACACGCTGTTTTGGTCACTGATGGGTGAGGAAGGTGCGGTAGCAGAAGGCGCCCGTTGCCCTTCTTTTCCTTTTCCGTTTGTGTTATCATCTCAGGTGGTGGCTTATGAGGAGAACTGACTTTGAGAACCAATATGCTAAGTTCTTTCCATCCTTCTGTTTCTTGGAACATGAGGGTCTTCTACATTAGAAGCAAGTTGCAGCTCTAAGGGACGCATGGCCTCTTGGCGCTGTCAGCACACAGGTGTAGGCATGACACGCTGTCTGGTACTCACTTTGGTCTCGCAGAAGCCCTCTGTACAGCAGTCCCATGAAGCATTGTGAACACCCCATGCCATCAGGGCTGCAAGGAGAAGTTGCCCATGTAGCAGGTGCCACCTCTGCTCACACAGGTCCCATCTGACTTCTCTTGAAAAGCACAGATTCAAAGATAAAATTAAGAATTTAATGGTGGACAGAATATTTTTTTTAAACTTAATGATTAACTGTTCCCCAGAACAAACCATTAGATACCAGCAGTACAGTTATGCCACCTATGCATGTATATATATAATGCCTTAGTACTTTCTTTTTCCTCTTTCCCTCATCCCAGTTGATCCTTTGTTTGAGCAATTCCTTTCCCTTTCTTATTATCTATTGTACATTTTGGGTTTTATTTACTCTTTCATGTTCTTACACCAGGGAGCCAATGTGATATTTACACATGTGGATCTATTTTATTTCACTTATAAGTGTGTTCTCTAGTTGCACCCATTTACCTATGAAAGCCTTGAGTTTATCCTTTCTATAGCTGAGTAATACTCCATTGTATAGAAATACCACATCATTTTTATCCATTGATCAGTTGATGGGCATTTGGGTTCTTTCCAAGATTTAGCTATGACAATTGTGCTGCAATTATGCATGCTTATATCTGGTAATCTGAGCAATTTATGTGATGACAACAATTTGCAGTATAACAACCATTAGTGATTCCTACAATCCTGTCTAGTGAAACTGTGCACTGTCTCTAATGTTCTTTTAAATTATTGTTTTCTTATTCCCTTCAATGATTTGATCAATCTTACATTCTTACATTTGGTAATCTGAGCAACTTCATTGAAGATAACAATATGTAATATGAAAACCATTGTTAATCCCTATCATTTGGTTAGAAATCCTGTATCATTTTTAATGTCCCTGCTTTGTTTTATTTGTATCTTGCTATTGTTCTTTTTTTGTACTATCTTTCTTTAAAATAAAAAAATTTTTAAAAAAAGAATTTAATGGTGGAAACAGCAAAGCATTAAACCCCATACATGGCCACATGCTCATGAAGCCAGCCTTGCATTACATGAAAAATGATTGTAGTTGATCTCGAGTTTTCTTTCAACACACACACACACACACACACACACACACACACACACACAGATACACACACAGAAATTTTAAAAATAACTGGAAAGATGCAAATTTTAGCAGTCCAGGTTCTGTGAATGACTTCCAGGTTTGCTTTGCATGCTGCTGTTTTCTACAGGCTTGTCTGTGTGTAATAATAAGAAGCAGTGTGTTTATGAGACTCTCGCGTAGGAAGCCATCCCTTACACAGTTACGGTAAGTCAGATGGCTGACAGGCCCCACTTGGCGTGTGGAGACAGGCGGGAGCCGATTTCATCTCACTTTTTGGAAACTCTCTTTCTCCCCATCCTCGCTGGGATGGGAGGCGAGGGGGCCAGAGGGCGAAGCGGCTTTCTAGTCAGTTTAAGAAAGCTTCATCTACTGTCCTGACAGTTTAAGCACTCAGAATTATGTCACCTTCTAGTCTTTGCCATTAATGTCATCATTTGACATGGAAACAGTGCTTACCATTAAAATGGTAATTTGATTTTTAAATATGCCTCAGCAACCAGCTTGCTCCTGGTAAAGTATTTATCTTATTTTCCAAGCCCTTCTTGAACCAGAGTAAGAGCAGCATGGATTAAGTTCAAGTGTGCATTATGCCTTCCCCATCCTGATTTTTTTCTGCTTTGATGGATGTCATAAGTTTGGCAAATATTCCTAGCCTAGAAGAAGGCAGGAAGTGACTCTGGTTGCCTGCCATGAAGCCTAACTCAACATCTGTATCAGAGATATTTCACCCAGCCAGCAATATAGTAAGTGCTCAGTAAATACCTGCTACATGAATAAACATCCATTGTGAGGGAATAATTTATGACGGGAGTAATTTACTCAGCTAGCATACCTTTGGAGACCTTCTCCCTTACCAACTCAGAGCCAGAGCATGCCATATACATTTAGGGACAAAATAGAAAGTAATGTATATGGCGGTAGTGAACAACAGGAACAGATACTCTGCTCAAAGCATTTCTACCAAGGTACCTAGGATTCCACTAAGAGCTCATTCCTTTGGGTTAAATTGTATCTAAGTCTCCTTTTAGATTTCAAAATTCTATAGGAAAAAAAAACATACTAGTGTTTCATTCTCCAGCACAGTTCACTTCTCAGTGAACTTGTCCTTACCCGTGGGAGAGCCAGTGTCCTAGTTCCCTTCTAGAGAAGGCCCCCGAGTGCATCCCCATGTGTACATGCCAGGGTCACAGGAGGGCGCATGCGTGCCCTGGACATAGGCAACACAGAAGGAGAAATTTCCTCAAGGGCCACATGAGGCAAGAGAAATATTGGGGCAAAGGGAGACTAAATAAGTTTCATGTGTCAACTTTTCCCTTAAATTTGACAGGGCTGGCTCTCCGATCTATTCACTGTTTCCTGGGGCTTGGAGAGGGGTCATTCACCGGCACCCTGTGTGCCTACGTGGACACGGCCCCTTTCCTCTGTGTTTAGTGTCTGGAAGGCATGGAGAGGAGCAGATAGATGGACCACCGTTAAAAGCATGAAACTCTGATAGGATTTAGCTCAGACCACCTGCACGCAGCCTTGGTAAGTTATCTCTGCAGATAAAGAGTGTGCCTTTCAGATGTGACTCCACCGCCTTCTAGGATGGAACTAGAGAGAAGATGGCATAGAATGAAACAGAACCAAAGGAAATGGACTGGCATTAAAAGGGTTTTGCAGGATTTTTACAAGCAGGATGTATAATTTCAGCCTTGTCAGTGTAATTCCATCAGTTATTTGGAAGAATTAAAATCTGAGAGAAAAATCAAATGTTTACAGAAAGGAGAAATAAACTGTCTATATGATTTAGGTTTGTTAAAATTTAGATTATTGATGAATGTTGGCTATGTGAAGATTAAATAATGTTCATCTCCTTTACTTTGTGTTTGTTTACTGCAGCAGTTGGCTGGGCCATATTACCAAAGCCTCAGGAAAAGAGAAGTTTAAATTCCAAGAAGCAAGTCACCCACTAATTCTCGCCTATGTCCTGGCCCAGTCTAGTTCAGATCCCAGTGTTGTAAGAAATGAAAAAAAAAAAAAAAAAAAACAGAAGAATAAAAACATGACATAATTTTCCTCCTTGTTTAATCATGAAAAGGCTGTTTTACTCTCCTTGCTTTCCACACTGTGAGCCTTTAGGGAGAAGTAAAAAACATCCAACTTGCTTACCTAAGTCATTATCAGAGTAGATTAGAGCTAGGCACCTTGCATGCAAATGGACCGGCTTGACAAAAAATAAATAAATTGGAATTTAGACAGCAACAAACACACTGGACTGAAGGCTAATTTTAGTGCCTTGCCCTTGTACCAACGGAGCTGAAATGAGCCGAGTAACCGAATTGCTGAGTGCCAAACTCTCTCCTTCAGGACTTATTATGCATAACTCCCCTCTGTCTCTCTAACCCCATCTCCCTTACACACACACACACACACACACACACACACACACACACACACCTGCCTAGCACGCATGCTCTGTCTACTTGAAACTAATAGTTACCATTACCCCACACATGTCATATAATCAAATAATTCTGCCTGTGTCTCCAGGGCACAGACATGGACCACAAGGTGCTTGCTGGCACAACTCATCTCTCAATCACTTTCTCCTCACCCATGTGTCTTTCAGAACACACCCTCAGGCATTTATTTTCTGGATGCATTATTTCAGTCATTCTCGCCAAATCCTTCCCATATCCTCCTAACTCTTAGCAACTCCTTGCCTATGTCTCTGAGGACAGCTTGTAGCAAAAATTTACCATTAGTGGAGTTAGTCTTTGGCTATCCCGCCTCTCTCTGCACTGTGTCCTCATGCTTAGTGTCACCTCTAAGCTATTCAGTGCTCTCTGCACCCCCCTCCCCCATTTCCATCAAACCTGCTCTGAGGACTCATGCCTGTCACTTACACTTTAGTGTGATTCTGTTTTCATCTCAAATATTGGGGTTGATGCCCAACTAGAAATTGTCCCTCTGTAGCCAACAAGAACCTCATGAGTGCCAGCAGTGAGGTGGAGGGGTAAGTTTCTCTGTGACTCTGGATTACAGCTCCCCAGGAAGAGTTTCTTAAAATGCAGTAGAGGATCCTGCATGCCAGAATCACCTCTTGCACAAATGAAATACACAATTGGCTGGACTGCTTCTCCTCAAAGCTGCTCAATCTGACCTGTTAGGGTGAGACCAGATACCTGTCCTGCAACAAAGTGCCCTAATGATTCTGAAGCCCCACCAAGTTCACCAACTCCAGATTCTAAGGGAAATCAGCTCTGAATAGTTCTTGCTCATCTCCTGAACTTCCTCCGCATTCACCCCAGTCCACTTCTGTGTTTCCTGGGTGTGCAATCTGCCCTAGCTGTTGCATGACTTACCAAGGGTCATACGACGCTTACCACTAAAGAGCACCTGAAACAGTGCACAACAGGGATTTAACTCTCTGCACCTGAAAATTAATTTAGGAAAAGACTGGCATAAACCTACTCACAATAAAAAATAGAAAATTGCCTGAAGACAAAACATCTTCCTGACACCACTTGAAGTGTGGTTAAACATATGTTCAGATATCAGGCAGATTTCTGAGGCCTGACATGGAGACCACAAGCAGAAGTTCTAACTTTCCACCTAGTGCTCAGAAACTCTGCAAAGCCCCCCACAATGTGGTCCAATTCTTACACATGAACACATTACGTTCAGGCTAAATTTCATCTTCTTTATTTTAGAAAAGTATTTATCTTCATCAGTGTAAGAGTATCTGACCAGAGGTAGAAAGTAATTGCCAGATGTACTCAACCCTGGAGGAGGCAGCAACTTGCACTGCCCAGGTAAAGAAGTCAGAGCTACAGATTTCAAAGGCCCTGGAAGAGGCTGTTTCAAGTCATCAGAGGCCAGGATGAAGTAGAGGAGTAGCGCAAGATTCCAGAAACCAAGATCACAGCACCGATGACTGGAAAGGTCCTGTCTATGACATTGTGTGAGGGGAAAAACCTATTTTTAAATGCCAGAGTGCCAGCTTCTCATGGTAAGAAGCATCAAGCCCCTATCTGAGGCTAACTTGCTGACCCACCTCCTCTGGAGACCTGCACAGGAACATGAAATCCACCTGAGAATAGAAAATAAGGACCAAGTTAAAACCAAACCTCACAGCTTTTACTCCATGCTAATTCTAACCATTCCCCAGAGGGCAGCTTTCTTTGACTTAATAAGGTTCCTCCGTTGTAATGAACTGTAAAAATGACATGGGCTCTTCCCTGCTTATCCACTTACCAGCCCAATTATTTAAATACAGCATGACCAAAAGGTGCACATATTTTCATTAATTTTGTAAAATAATACAATAGGAAATTTTAAAATGACAAGTTTATCAAATATATCCACTATAAGAATCTACCAGTTGAAATGAAACTGGCCCAGAAAGATCCCCCCGGAAGATCACCAATGAGACACTGAAATACAGCAATAGAAGAAAGACAAGAAGGAGAGAAATGGGTGCCCTGGTGCCCCAGACCCAGGAAAGATCTGAAAGGGCAATTGAAACCCTCAGAAAGAGCAAACAAGACCTCTCCAGGAGAAAAACCTCGGAGAACTGCCATGGCGCAGTCAGAGGAAGAGAAGGAGGAAAAGCAAGGAGCCACCGCTCCATACACACCACAAGCCCGCTC
>PVLD010001327.1:188146-208153 GCA_004027595.1 Dinomys branickii | reverse complement strand
TGGTGGTGCGGCCTGGGGCGGCGGTGGGGGCAGGGGTGGGTCGCTTAGGCCTGGGGGCTGGCTGGAGGGGCCACTCAAGGTGCGTAGACATGCTTCGCTCAGTTCGTGTGACTTGGGATGGCTCCCCGCGCTGGCGGGTGACTGAAGTGAACAGGCGGGTCGGTGGTACTCGCCGTCGGCTCCCAGAGCGGCAGACGCCGCATAGGGTTGCTGACTGGCATTATAAGCGAACCCGTTGGTTGCCTGGTAGGGGTAGGCACCGTAGATCGCTGAGCTGTCGTAGTAGGTCGCTTTTTGCATCGCGTTGTTTCAGGCTCTTGATCGCACACTCTGACAGGGGCTTGACACACGTGAGGGCGCACATTGGCACGCCCCCGCGGTCACGTGATACTCCGCCGCCAATGGCCGCCCCGCACAGACCTGGGGGGGGGGTAGAAGCGCAGCGCGGTGAGGGCTCTGCGCAAATCCATCTTACTCTCAATAGCTAAGTGACATGAAAGCCATAAAAGAAAAAGTGGTCAGCAATATTTAGCAGCACGACTTGGCCCCGGGCGCAGGGAGCCGCGCTATAAAAAGCCGCTGGAATTTACTGGCAGCTACAAATATTTGCTTAACTTGCGTCTGGAGTTGGGGGATTTTCCGGGGAGAGAGGAGAATGAGTGAGGGCTGGAAGCCGAGTCTCTGGTGCCGAGGTCCAAAAGGAGAAAGGCCTGGTAGGCTACAAAGAGCAAGGCTGGGATCTTACTTTTCCAGGAAAGAAGAAATGCGGTTATCCCTCTGTCTCCCCTCCTTGGCATCATCCAGAGGGCATGAGACTTTCGTCTCTGCGGATCTTGGGGAACTGGCAAGGAGCCTGGGTCACCAGTTTTTTCTCCAGTCCCTGCTTTAGAACTAATACTTGCCAAAACAGCACTGAGATGGGGTGACTTCCCACTGAGCTCTTTCTCGGTCTTTCCTGCCCTCAAAGGAGGTTTACATTAAAAATATTTTTAGGTAGTTACCCTATTGGATCATGCTGGATTTCAGAAGCTGAGCTTCTTAGGCAGTAAAGTCTACCCCTGTTCAGGGATAGGGCCCACCTCCTCCACATGAGCTCCTTGTGGCCAAAAAGAGGAAAGAGCAAATTGGGTAGAACACAAGATGTGTGTGTGTGTGTGTGTGTGTGTGTGTGTGTGTGTGTTGTGGGGGGGCAACAAACTCCCATCCAGCAAGTCACAACCCAAAACCTGGGTAGTTCTTGGCTCTTCTCCTTCTGTCTCTCAGGCACTTCACAGCAAGCCACCCCAAGTGTTTTCCCAGTTATAGGAGGTTCCCAGACCCTTCTGACTTGTACTTTCTGAGGTGCTGTTATTCAGAGCAACTATCAAATTCTACCTGTTAAAACATGATGGATTAGAGGAAAAAAAAAAACCCACCAGGAACCAGAAAAACCAGCGTTCATCTCCATGACCACGGCTTGAACTCTTCTTCCAACGAAACGATAATAGGTTCTGTCTTAGAAACTGCTATGTAATTTGATGTATGGGGGTCATTTGGCTCTGGACAAGGCATGGAGGCACAAGCCATAAAATCCTGCCAGAGTTCCCTGATCTTTGTGGGCTGCTGTTGGTGGTGTTTCTTACTTGCCTATTTACCTGCTTCAGAAACACCAGGGTAACACTGAAAATCTAAAAAGTAATTAAAAGCCTTCTCAACCCTCTTATTCAGAAAGTTTGCAGAAGTGAAGTCTGTTTTTGTTTTCAGCCTTTGCACAACCGGTCTCTAGCTCTCAGCAAAAGTTGCATGTCAGTTTCATATATTCACACCCATGCATACACACGTACACACACAGAATGTCAGTTCCTCTGATCATTAAGAAAACTGTCAGAACAAATTCCTGAAGAAAATGGTTTACACTTCATGCTCTATGTATATTGAGTTTCAGAGTTATTCAAGTTTTCTAATAGCTGACGTTAACTAGAAGAAATAACATAAAAAGCATTTACCAGTGGATGATTATAATTTTGTTTTTAATAATATACTCTCATAGATTTCATTATTAAACCAACAATCAGACCAACATCTGGAAAATAAGCACAATTAATTTTCCACAATGTCAATTAAAAATTAAAGCATCCCTTATCCAGAGTTACTGTTCATGAGCATGAGCCCTGGAGTATTGTTTATCTTTTAGAAATAGATACAAGGTACAAATACCAAGACAGAAAGCAACTAAAGGATAGGATAAAATAAAATTTAAAACTGAACAGCAATTTCATGTCTCACTTTGCTGTTCTTCCACTGAAAACAGTTCCTATTACATTTGGCAATGTTAATATTTGCCATTATAAAATTTTTAGATACTAAACTCATACTGTATAAAATAAAACTATCAAGTTAGGAAAATTAGACATTTGAACATCAAGATATTAAATAAAGCAAAATTAGCTTGAACATGCAAAATTTCTAGTGACTTGCTAATCTATTGTCACAGACTACATCAGCCCGATGCTTCCTTAAACCTTTTCATCAACATGTGCATTGTGTTGTAGAATAACAAAAATACCTTTAAAACTCAAAGAGCATACAACAGCCATACAAAGTTAAAATGTGACCTCAACTCAGAGATTCCACCAAAATCCTTTCTATTGTTTGGGGACTTCAATCCCCTTGGAGCTCACACAATTCCCCCATAATCGGCCCCCAAAGTTTGCAACCTAGTAAAGCAGTTGGAGATCTGCCAAGAGGGAAAGTTTGCTTTATCCCCCTAAGCAAAGACTGGGATGGAGGGAGATTCCTGGACAAAGATCTACGTCTGGACAATAACCCCCAGGTGCAAGAGCTGAAAGAGTGCAGGAAGCTAAATTGAGTGCAAGAAGCAAGCCCTATTGTCTCTCCACAAGGTGTGCCCAAATTCTACCTCCTTGCTCCAGATACCTCTCACTCGTTCCACTCCCTCCCCTTCCTTAGGTAGCCTTCACCCCGACTCTGAGCGAGACGTTCGGCAAAAGCCCCCGCGTTGCCTGTCCACTCCACCCTCCCCAACCCAGAAAAGTTGAGGCTGGGCTAAGGGGAGAGCTAAGAGTGGGGGCGGGGATGGGAAAGCGGCTTGAACTCGAAGTGTAAGGGTATCAGTCACTGCCGGGAAGGAAGCTCCGGCTTGTGAACTCTTCTTGAACCGAGATTTAAGTCTGCAGCCATAAATCACTGAGACGTAAACTCCGCCATTCAGCGCCGAGAGCGGCCGGTTGTGGCCCTGCTTACCTTAACTTCTGACGAGCGCAGCGAGCGCAGGCTCAGGCTCGGGCTCTGGCCCCGGCCCGGCTCGGCGGCCCGGCCGGGTCCCCTCGGCGTGGGATGGGGACGGACCCTCAGCATCAGCCGAGACGGCGGGCGGGCGGGAGACCCGAGGCCCGGACGCCGCCGCGCAGAGCGTGGTCGCCTCGCTGCTCCGCACGGCTCGCCCTGGGCGGACTGGGGCGGCTCGGACCCCCCTCCCCCCACCCCACCCACCCCTCCCCCACACCCCGCCCCCTGCCCTTCCCGAGGGCAGCAGCCGCGGCCCGGAGATAGCGCTGGCGCGGCGCGGCGCGGGCTCTGCCTAGGCTAGTGGCACCGACTTGGGTATGTTTCTTATGAATATTACACGCGAAGCAGCGTCTGGTCGGGTGCGATGGGGGGTGCTGGGGGCGGGCGGGAGGGGAGACCGAGGCGGCCGGGGAAGCGCGGGCCGGCGTGGGGGATGGGGCTGAGGCGAGGGGAGGGACCGCAGGGAGAGAGGGGAGCTCGCGGTGGCTGGAGGAGGGCGGCTTCCCCCACCCCCAGCGCCCTCCCTCCCCTCGCTTCAGGGCGTCACTAAAGTCCAGGAAAATTATGCTAATGAGGACAAACGGCTCTCACAAAGGGGCTCTCTCCCTGGGCTCTATTTCTTAGGAATCCGTTTGAGAAACCACGCAACCCTCGGCCTTGGATGTTATGGGCTGTGGGACAAGGGGGAAGGCGAGAACCAGGAATGAGTTCCCCAGACTTTAGGCAGCTTACTTCACCTGCCACTCCCGACCTTTGGGTTACTGGGGTAGGGCCTTTCTCCAGAAACTTCCCCAAGAGCCAACTGGACTGGTTGTTGGTTATCTTTTTAGGCAGAAGCTAGTGACATCCTGGCAGCCAGGAGGGAAGTGTGCTGGGGGACATGCACATTTGTCCCAGCAGTGAATTGAGTTCTTGGGACTAGGCACGAAGAGGGGTGCCTAGAACCCTGGGCCTCCAGTTCTCTTG
Source organism: Dinomys branickii (assembly GCA_004027595.1). Classification (NCBI taxonomy): domain Eukaryota; kingdom Metazoa; phylum Chordata; class Mammalia; order Rodentia; family Dinomyidae; genus Dinomys; species Dinomys branickii. The sequence goes on along the minus strand of PVLD010001327.1, from coordinate 203,899 downwards.
TGCCCATTGCACAGCGTGGACCATGGGAAGACAGAGAAAGCTCTGACCGCAGCACAAGCGGACGATATTCCACCCTAATTAGTGGAGTGGCCTCCTTGAGCACAGAAGAGGCCCGAGCTGCCCTGGTCATATATCGCAAACTTTAAAGAGGTGGTATTCCTCCAGAGCCTCCCTCTGCTCCCCAGGTTCTGAATCAAACTCTGCAAGAGTACAAGTGCGGCTAGAAGAGAGAAAGGGAGCGCTGTTGCAATTCCAAGGTGTCCACGGCGAGTCCTTTTCAAAGGAAGGTGTTAAAAATATAAGTAGTATGTTTAAACTGTCAGGGAGCCAAAGTGTCACGTTAGAGCAAAAACAAAGCCAGGGGGAGAGGGAGAAATAAAAAAAACACTTCGGGCCAGGGCGGCCTCATGCATACCAATGGTTTTTGTCATTTATGGCTGGGCAAGATTTATGACTCCGCGCCCCAAAGCTGTAAACAGAGCGCAAAACAGCAAACACTTGTTCCTTATGGCATATTGCGGCGGCACAACTTGAAAGGGGGAACCGGGCCGCGTAGGAGGTGAGAGCCAGCCGCAAAAATCCGCTGGGCAGCATTTTCTCTTCAAACCGGCCGGGTCGGATGTGGCATTTAAAGAAAGAAGGCGTGGGTCAATAATCAACCCGCACTTTCTCCTCCAAACTGCTGACGCGACTCTCACCGCCTTCTCAGCTAAGCCAGCTGCAGGCGAGGCCAGCTCTCCGTGAGAACCTGCCCCAGGGAAGAGATCATCTGGGCGGAGGATACCAGAGTAAGGGCTGGGGGTTCCGGAGCGCGTACCTTTCCAGAGCACCAAGACCAAGCCACGCAAACCATGGCGCCTGAACCTGAGAAGCAGAGGAAGATCTGGACAGGAGCTCACCTCGGCCCAGGCCTCAGCCCTCCCCCAGCTAGGTGGCTTCTGGGCTTTGGCCCCACTGGCAGAAGTCGGGGTCTCAGACTTCCAGTGCAACGTCTGGTGTCCCGGCAGGAAGACTGCCAGTGCGCCTGCCTCATGACTGCTGAAATCCAAAGGACTGGCTTTGGAGCAACCGCAGATGAAATGATTAAAAATAATTTATAGTGGCGGAAAGGAAAGTTTTTGTTCGTTGGTTATTGTTTTTTTTAAGAGAAAATACGCTTGTTGATTTTTGCCTGCAGACATTCCTCACCGCATTTGTGCCCCTTCTAGCCAAATCTCACAACAGTTCACCCGGTTCCTCCAAACCCACCAAGCTTTTCTTTGCTCTGAGGCCCCTGTGGGGTCCTTGAACTTCCCCAGGTCCCTGTGTTTCCTGATCTGTCATCCAAGGGCACTAGAAGAAAAGTTTCTCAGCAGTAGAAAAATATTTGGAGCATGGAAGGTGCGTGGTGGTTCCTTTCTACCATTAAGAGGGTGTACTGCATATTTCTCAGAGGACCTCAAAGCTCCAAGGCCATCTGTACAGCCAGGGAGGAAGGTGAGGAGTAATTATTGGCAAGAACAGGCATTGAAATCCCCAAACAAGGAGCCAAATTACTGGGGGAATATACTTGCCTGTGAGGGTGAGGCTGGAATTTCGAGGATAGAGGGGACCAGCCTTGTCTATTATGGAGTGGCTTTAGATCGTTCCTGGGAGGAAAAGTCAACCTGTGCTCTATAAAAGCAGCTTTTCGCTTCTCACCACGCATGGTTTGATACAAAACCAGCTCGGAGAGTCCGTTGCTGGATATTTATTCCAGCAGCTGGCAGTGAATTGACAATAAAAAGATGCCTCGAACAAACCTCTATTCCCGTTCTCATTCTTTCTAGTGAAACTATATTATTTATGAGTCTTTAACTGGGTCAAAAACGCGCCAGAACTGGGTCATAAATCATATGAAATGCTGACAAGTAATTGAACAGCAATTAAAGCTTACATTTTATTTCCAAGGGGTGTTTTAAAGCACTTGAAATGGCCTCAGTTAAACATAGTTACCGGGGAGGCCGGCTGGGGAGGGCAGAATGAGTCCTTTCGTTCTGGGAAGTAAATCTCACTCAAATGGGGAGCCTGACTTGAGATTTTCTTTTTTAACTAAGAAAGAAATGAATTTTTAAAACATCAAGGAGGAAAATTAAATTCCTAACTCCTTCTAAGCACCCTTTTCCCTGCTCCACGAGCAAAGGAAAGCAAGAATTTCTTTTACCTTTCCAAGGAGTTCCTACTCTTCCTGGGACTGTGGAGTCCCCAAAGCCCAATTAACCTAGGCTTTCTCAGTAATTTAGAAGCAGACAATTAGATTCTTTCCTGCCTCCATTCTGGCTGCTGCTCTGTTTCTGGGACTCTAAAACCAGAGAGATGTCTGCCTCTGCTTCCTGAGGACTCTGTCTCCAGCCTTCCCTCCAACCCAAGGTGCATAGGCAGTTCTTGAATTCTCTGACCTGGGCTGGGGACATACAGAGAGCACCCAGCACAGTGATGAAACCCAAATCTAGCCCCTGCGCCCATCTAAATTCAAAATTAACCCAGGATTCAGGTGATTAACTTGCTCATCACTACCCCAATCCTCTCCTAGGTCTGAGCTGTCTTCCATCTCCTCAGGCAGATGGTGTGCAGGGAAACAATGGCTGGCCCTCCGGGTCCGTGCCTTAGGTCCGGCTGAGCGGGGGAAGCATGCCCTGCAACCTAGCACTGAATAAAGTGGCTGGAAGCATCATCAATAAAATGGCAGCACATCTGCACATTTCCCTCATTGATTTCCCTCTCCCATCTGCTTAGGCTGCCCAGGTCAGCCCAAACTCTCCATCCCCAACAGGCAAACACAAACACAGCTAACCCTAGAGAGATTCCTCTTCTCAACCACCAGCCTCCACCCCTTCTGTGAGGGCTTGCTCTCCAAGTGGCACTGGCCACCTCTCTCTCTTTCTCTCTCGGCCTATGCTGGCCGCTGCCGCTGCCGCCACCAATTCAGGATCATCCCTCTGCTGCGTCTCAGCTCCTGGGATTCCAGCCCTGCCCGCTACAGTGGACAAAGCCACCCTAGTGCTGAAGACTATGGGCCCACCTAGTAACCTCTAAGTTCCCCACTCCTTTACACACTGCAATACTTTTCAGGGAATTAAACTCAGAATCTAAGGCACTACTGGAAATCCTTTAAATGGTTTCAGTTCTAAATGAGAAACAAAGGAAGGGAAAGGTTGAGGGTCCTGTCCGTGAGCCAGGGTCTCCTTGCCTGACCTTTGTCTCTCACAGCTATAACTCATTGTAGATATGAACAATCAGCGGAAATACCTTAAAATAAATTCCATCCTCCTGGTGTGGCCTCCAGTCTCATCGGCTGGCTAGCTCGCCCAGAACTGCTCCATGAGTGCTGAAAACTGCAACCCGCTCTAAGAGTGCTCTCCGGAGAAGGGGAAGGAGAAGGAGGAGGTGGGTGTGTGGGGGTGGGGGAAAAAGCTCTCTCGCTCTGTAGAGAATCTAGAAAACGTAATCACAGGCGAAGACTGCCTGGGTCTCTGCTCCAAATACCACAATAATGCGCTGTATTATGTGTTCACGTGGTTAGACGTCAACTTAAATCCTTTTATTTGAAATAGGGAATCACTGAAGGAACCAGGTTTCCAAGCAGAACATTTGGCTTTGTGGGAAGGGAAGTGGGGGAACCTGTCCAGTAGTATGTAAGAGTTCTGAGTAGCAGGATGCTGGGGGCAACACTCCCCCCACACACACACATATTCATGCCACACAAGGCTCCTTATATTTTTTTACATGCACACCAAAACACAAGGTGACAGTAATGCTGTCCATGTTAGACTACAGTACTTAACTTTGTCATCCATGGCTTCCCATCCATAGACAAGCTGAATCCAGCACACCCAAGTTCCCTAGTTGCCTCTGGCCCACAGTCCAGAGTGTCAAAAAGCAAGAGCCAAGCCCACAAATGACTGGGCTGGTCTGCAGACTTCCTCCTAGCCTACCATCGTATGGAATTACCTAACACCCATGCAATACACCATAGCCAATGGAGAAACCAAAAAGGCCTATAATTACCTGACAAATGTTAAAGCTTCTCCTCTGAGTCCATTTGGTTTTGCTCAGTGGGAATCCACTAGGTAAGGTATGCTTGCCTATAGAGTGGTGGGTCAGAGCTTAATAAAACCTGGAAGCAACTAATGCCCTGGCCAAACCTATACTCATACATTCTCTCAATACATAACTGAGTGATATATGAAATTATAGGTTTCTAAAGATGAAAAATGTAAGGGGAAATGATCTAATTGTCTCTGCAAGAGGAAACAAAAAGTACTAACCTTCACTAACGTTCCTTATGCTAACCTATAAGACAACCTAGGAATCTCTCAGCAGGTGGGTCTGTCTGCCCTCCCCTAAGGCAACTCTAAATCTACCAAGAGAAACTAAGCTGAACCAATCTTGCTCAGGAAGAACCTGGCTAAAATAAATTGGCTCTTTCTCACATACCCCTAGTCCTACCTTTTGCTTAGTAACATTGCTCACCATTTCTTTGACCAGCTGTCTAAAAACTTCCCCCTTTCCAGTATTATTTTCTGAACTTTGAGTGCTCTAAGGACAGTGGGCTCTTCATGCCATACATGTCCTTTTGTTCCTTGAGAGTGAGTTTTCAGCTGCCTATGTCTAACTATGAGGCTCTCACAGTAGCAGCTGCAGGATACTATGGATGATTCCTCCCTTTTTCTCCTCCCCTGGAGGGGAACAGAGGGTTTGATGTGACTCTAAAGCCCCAATGGGGGCCCTGGATCTAGCGTGGGGGTGCCCAATTCAGAAGGGAAATAAAAAAGGACACAACCTCTTGGAAGCAAGAGCTGGCCTAAGCTGGTGGTAGTATTTCTGCGTAGTGAATAGTTGAAAGCAGATCTATATGTGAGCTTTCCCAGCTCTGGTCTAAGCCAGAAGCTAGAAGGTGAGACCCAAGGTAAGGCTCTTTCTGAATTCGGAGGTAAGGAGCAGGGCCAGGGGATCCTTTCCAAACCGCGTTATCTTTTCCCCAAGGATTCAGTGTACCTCTTCTCCTGCCCTCTGCTCCTTACCCTTCCTCCTCAATCATTCACCCTGAGCTGTCCAGACACCCTAGAAAATGACTGGAAAGGGAGATATTCCTCAGTTGCTAACAACTGTCCACCCTCCCCAAGTTTCTACAAAGGTGTCAACTATAAGATGAGAAGGGCCCCTTTCAGAGTTCTCAGAACAGTTTTGTGGAAAATCAAAACCCTTGAGGCCATTGATCAGTGGTAGGAGTCATTGGTACTGCTTCAGACAAATCCCGTAATGCCAACAAGGCCCAGAGGCATCCCAACTCCAGGCTGGGGCCTCCATGCCTCTAACATCCCGGTTAATGCTCCAACTGCTGTTTAACAATTAACACAAAAGACTTGGGATGGAATGGAATGGGGTGGTTCAGTGGGATGAGAAGGGAAAAATCTGAGAAAGCCAAAGGAACTCTGACTTTTGAGGTAAAAAAAACAGCTTCCTTGAGAGCACTCTTGGGCAGCACAACTCAAGCTGAGAGTTTTCCTTCACCATTCTGAACTCCACTCTCTTGAAACAAAGCTATGGACCTTTTATAAAAACCCAGCAGCCAAAACCCCCTTCACTCACTCCAGCCTCCAACCTGGCCAGGGTGGGAACTTCATTCTGTCATCCAGGCCTCAAGAGCCAAAATAGAGGGAAAGTTGGCTTGAGAGGAGTAGGCACCCAGGGATATAGACCATGAGTCAATATTTGCCAGGCTGTTGGCAGATTAGATATACCTGCACTCAAACAATGCAATCTGATTTCCCTATCAAAACTACACTTAACATTTTTATTAACTCTAGCGGTTTTTCTATTTAGACTCAGGTAAGGCTCTCTGAGCTCACTGTGTGTGTGTGTGTGTGTGTGTGTGTGTGTGTGTATGTATAGATGTGTGTGTAGATGATAGATCATTATTTAACATGAGATATTTCCTGTGGGTGAGATTGCAGTACAAATGGGCTCCAAGTTCTCTGGACACATGTGGATGTGTATATCATGTTATACACATGGCCCTGAACTCCTGCAGCTATTTATACCTGTAATTGTTCTGTCATTTGCAGAGATGCAAATGGTATGTACACACTGGATTGCAAGTTCCTGAAATATCCCATCTATAGTTGATATAAACAGACATATAGTAGTTGAAAAAAATAACCCAGTTACTATTACTCAGTTTACTTCCTATCTGATAAAATAATAGTTGTATCCAGAACACCGTACCAGCCTTAAAGTATCACAGAATAGCATGTTTGCAATTAATTAACAACTTGATTTCTATCTAGGAAACAAATTTCAGGAAAGACTCAGGCCTAGGGAGTACAAACCAAAAATCTTAAAACTTAAAAACAAACTCAAAACTTTTTAAAAGCAGTAATTCCCTAAAGAACAGAGCAAACTCATTCCTTTATACCACGCTTCTTATCCTAACAGTCCCTCCCCCAGATGGGCATGTAATTTATGGATCTTTTACAAGGTAATAAAGCACAGTAATTACCTCCCTGTATCCTAAACTAAGAGAACAAATTATGCCACAACTTGAAAAGAATTTTAAAGAGTTTTCTCTTATTCCAATAGGAAAGGAAAACTATGATCAGCCCTTTTGAAAGACTGGAGAGGACTCACTACTTGTGAAGGCCTACACACTGGAAATACAGGAACTTCTCTCCTGCTATGGAGAAGCAAAAGGATCAGAGAAATTGAAAAGCACAAGGCTATAAGGCAAGTTTCCTCAACCAAGTACTAAGATTGGCGACAATTTCCAAAGCAACAGACGCCTCAGTGGACAAGCAGCTCAGCCCACGCAGCGGCCACCATGCCCGTGGCCTCTACTTGCTTTTGCTATACAGTTCCATGCAGTGGTTTGTTTGGGATTTGCAGGAAAAAACAAACACATCCCCTCCGCCTCCTTAACCCCATCTTTGGCTCCCCAACCACTATTCTCTTGCTTTCCTCCTGCCCATTACAGGCTTTGGGGCAGACTCTTTGTCTGCCTGGAGCCCGGCATTGTTGGGCACGCAGCTGTAGGTAACCCAGCTCCAAAACTCCTCTGAAGTTAAATATTGACCAGAACCTCTTTCAGCCTGCTGTAGTTGCCAGGGGCTGGGCAGAACAAACTCTTCCTAACTGCCTGGTGCAAAGTCCTGTGCAAAGAGATCTGGCGCGAAGAGTTCTGCTTACCTCCAAGGATGTTTAAATCTGGACCAGGAATTGTTTCCAGCTCCAGGCGCTCAGGGAATCGTCTTTTCCTGTGTCCAGGCACTCTGCGGACAAATAAACAGCAGAGGGTGAACAGTGGCTGCAAGGGAAGAGAGTTGGAGGACCAGAGTTGAAAATGTGGCTTGCACGGGCGCCAGGATGGCCCTGGGGTGACGCGGATATGGAGGAGTCACCAGGGCACTCGTCCATGCGATGGCATTCATAGCTCAAAATGTTCCAGTCTACAAATGACCTGAAGATGGTGATTTATTTTTGTAAAATAAATACATACTCCATCTCCACACCCACACTTTCTCCTTTTTCTTTCTTTTATAGGGGAGGAGGGTGAAAATGGACTAGATGGCAAAGGAAGATAGGAAAGAGGTAGAAGAGGCTTTGCTGGTGGTGCCAAGTCAGCTGGGAGGGCTCCTCATGCACCACAACTTGGGGAATGTGAATGCACGCTTTATTTTCTTTTGCTAACAAAGGGAAGCCTTGTCTGGAAGCATTCAATCAGAACTCTCCTGAAACCTCGCTAATAGCGTTCATTTCTGTTGGCGCGAAATCAGACTCGGGCTCAGTCCACAGACCAGAGGCAGTGTTGGGAAGTTTTGTCCTCTGGTTCAGTCAAGCACTGGGCTACCACTTCCTGGTGCTGCTGGGCTGGCAGGCCAGCTACTGCTGCTGGAAACTGGGCAAGACTATCAGGGGGCCTGCTTAGCAGTTAGGAATCTGCCAGAAAACGCCTTGATTCTACTGTAATCTCACACCTCACAATATTTGCAGCACTTTCTTGCGCTCTAACCAAGAAATCTGATCCTGAAGCCCTCAGCCAACTTTCTTGGGGCAGAAAATGCTGGGAAAGGAACAGAGAATCCACTGGTGAGTTCTGCTGGGCCTTTGTGGGGCATTGTTTTTACAGCCCTAACCCTGAGTCCACCAGTACTTTACCCAGACCTAGGTAACCTCTCAGACTCTGACCTGCTGCAGAACAGCCCTCTTCTGCCTTTCCTGCATCCAGGTGAGACAGCCTACCAGATAGTTGACAAGTCCTCTGACTCCTGGCTTCAGAGTCCCCCGCATGTTGAACAAGGGACAGCAAACTGACAACTGCTTCTGCCACAACTCCGCCCGCAGCCTTTAACCTCCATCCCTGCTGGGGACTCAGTCCACGCTGGGCCCCTTTCCCTTCTTCAAACTTGCCCTCCGTGTCTTGAAAGGGAAGCCTCCAGCCTCGGAGCTGCTGGCACGACCCGAGCTGGGGTGAGGGGGCACTTAGACATTTTGCACTTTGCTGCTCAGTTTTGCCCCCAGAAAGATCCACTATGCCACCGTCCACCACCACCACCACGCCTCCACCACCGCCACCACCGCCACCACCGCCTCGAGTCAGGCTGAGTATTGTAATTATTATGGTTATTATTATTGTCGCTATTTCCTTATTCCCAAGTCTAATATTCATGGCTGCCGTTCCCCATAAATCCTTCAGACTAATGAGTCAAAGAGAGAAAGAGATGTTGCCGGGTCTCTCGCTCTGCAATGGCCGCTGCCGCCGCGCCGCCGGCGTGGCCTCTCTCCGCGTTTTTGGCGTCCGCTTGCTCCCTCGCTCGCCCAGCACACTTGATTTATGAAAGCCCGGAAAATTGAACAAAGCCGCGCGCCCGTCCTGTGGTATCTCTGCAGCCTTCCTCAGCGTGAATCAGAACATTACCAACTGTCTGCGCATCCGTCCCACTTCATCACCAAAGCCAGAATGTGACCACAAAAAAAAAAAAAAAAAAAAAAAAAGCCGAGCCCAAACTCACGTTTCCCCCGGACACAACGCGCTCCCTGGACTCGCAGGAACGCTGCAGAAAAGCACCAGGACCCAGCCAGAGCACGCCAGCTCTGGTTCTCTTCGCTAAAGGGCTCCCTCCTGCCTTCCTGAAGGAGTTAAAAGCCTTTGAAGATAAATCTGAGGGTGCGTGTATTTAAAAATCAAATAGGAAGTTGGAGTCTCACTTCTGAGAGATTCATTCCTAGTGAGGCCCTGACGACTCCGATCCATTCCAGACGATCCGCATTAATTATTTAATGAGTCACGTGACCTCAAAGATTACAATTTCAATATCTCCCTCGAACAGGCATTACACCTTTATCAGCTGCAGCCAGGGTCCCTGTTTGGTCTTTTTGTTCCCCGGGCCTCCTGAGCGCATTCACCCTTGTGCCGGTGGGGCAAGCAACGGCCAAAGAAATTACGGGGAGAACACAGCAGAACTAATCATTTTGGGGCGAGGAGCTTTGTGGACAGTAGGGAACCCACTGCAATCCAAGGCACCTTGATATCCATCAGCTCCTGAGACCAGAGGTCAGCCACCTGTCTGAGTGTCAAGAACAGGGCAGTTTGGTTACATAGTCTCCCAGGGCAGCTTTGGTGGTACATTAGGCAAGATCTTACCCTTCTAAATGCAGGCTACACACACCTGTAGCTATGTACATCAGGGGTAAACTAAGATACATACTGTATCCCATTCTCTTAGAGGAATAGCTTCTGTTGGGGGAAAGAATGACTGTGTGCTCACCATATCCATGTCCACAGTGGGACCAAAGGCTCTTTTCAAGCTACATACTTGAAACTACATATGTTAATGAGTATTAACATAACAAACATGGGGAGGTGGACTATTTAGCTGCCTCAGTTTCCTCACATATAAATTGAGAAGACCGCTCGGTGTGGTGGTGCACGCCTGTAATCCCAGCACTCAGGAAGCTGAGGCAGGAGGATCGATGCAAGTTAGAGACCAGCCTGGGCTACAAAGTCAACTCAAGGCCAGCCTGAATTGCATAGTGAGGCCCTGTCTCAAAAAGACAAAAAAAAAAGTCAAACTGAGAAGATTGAACCCAAATGATTTCCAGGTCTCTTTCAACTTCGATAGTCTGGATTCTCTTTCAGTTCTAGGAAGCACGTCTAGAGAGAAGGAGGCTGGCCTGAAAGGGAACAGGGTGTGCTCCATGAGTTTGGACTCTTCAGAAGAGATGCCAGAGTTGCTAGCCAGAAGTTGCAGACTGGAAGGTTTTACGATTTGATGCTCTCAAGGAAATAAAACACACAACTCCTCTTACTTTTCCTCCCACCTCTACTCCCCCATCCTCTCTTTCCTTCTCCTCCTTCTCCTCCCTCATTTCCAGAGCTTGTCCTTCTGAGGTCTAAAGTGGTTACTCTTGGAGCAGTGTATTGTGGAGAACAAGTATCTGGAGTGTCAGTTAGGAAAGCTGAGCTTGAGTTCTTCAGTGCATGATGGTGCCTAGGAGTGCAGAGACCGAGGAGGTGCCAAAGATGCCCGATTGCTTGCACAGAACCCACTCCTTCCAGTGGGAAGCCTCAGGTTTCTATTTGCTTCATTTATTCTTTGGGAATTTTTCTTTCATTTTAGAGAGTTGCTGATCTATTTCTATACTTGCTTAGCTAAAAGGAAGGCAGCAAAGAGAAGAGCAGTTTAGGGGGGAAGTGGAGGCTCAGGAGATATGGTGATTCCCATCCCCTGGGGAAAGGGTGAGAAGCAGGGGAATGGGTACCCTGGAACAGCTGGATATAAAGGAAGACACTGTGCAGCCGGCCTACCCCCATATATCTAGGTAATCTTTTCATGAGCTCCATCCTGGGTATTAAGTACTCTACTATGCCTGTCACAGCTGAATTCCTGCTGTAATAAAACACCGGGTATATCATAGATTTCAGCAAAACTAGGGAAGAAAGCCTGCAAAGTGCTATTTTTCTTCAAGGGGGAGAGTGTTAAGTACTTAATTCAAACTGTGACCATTAAAGTGTCTCCTATCCGATTTAGGTTGATTTCAGATGTTGACAAAACTTTTATCTCCAGAGTCATGCACAGTTTGGCTCTGTGACTAAAGCAGATGAGTGTGTATTAAAGAGAGGGAGGGAAACAGAGGGAGAGAACAGGAGACCATGTGTAAGGGTCATCTTAGTAGGAGAAATATAGAGCTTACACAAAATACTGTCTTTAAAGGTCAAGGGTTTGAGGGGTTAGCAAGGTTTGCCTTTAAAAAAAAAAAAACTAATGAGATAGAAAATTTGTCCTCTCAGTGAACTCTTACGGTTGCCCCAGCGAAGGGCAGACAATGCACGATTTTGAAGCACAAAGTGAGATTTCCTAAGCTGTTATTACATGCTCCCTTAAAGGAAAAATCTGAAACAGACAAAACATTGTGAAAAAATGACATAATGGTTTGGATCACTTTTGATAATTTTGGGTTAGAAAGCTCACCACTATCTTAACAATGCATTTGGAATAAAAATGCCATTTTATTCTAGAATATCACAAACATGGTCTTGAGCCTCTCTTCCGTTTCTGGATGGACTATGAGAGCGGGAGAAAGAAATCACCCCCTTTATCTTTACACTACCCCCTCCAGCACGAAGCTAATGAATATCCCCATCCCCTTCCTTCCCCACAGAGGAGAAATATAAGAATTTACCTTAAAGGACGATAATCTGCCATTTGAGGTTTTGCAGTTTGACACTCAATTTCCACCAAAAGTCCAGGTGTTTGTATTTTCAGCCGATAGCCAAGATGTTATGCCTTTGCCTGAGACATTATTTGCAAGAAGATCCCTCTCTCCTTCACAGACTTTTCCCAGAGAATGCCTTTCAGAATTGCTGTTGAATTACAAAGAAGTATTTATTGTACGAGGTGATTAATGGTTCCTGGGAAAATTGCTATTTTCAGCATGATTTAATTTCGTTTTACAAGTGCGTGTATAGGGGGAGGGTTAGTAAGTTTCAGCAGCACTTGCATTGCCTCCAGAAACGCCTGGCACACGTTCACACCTTATAAAATGCACTTTACGCCAGATTTTTCCTGATTTGAGGGTGTGTGTATATTTTTTCTCCCCTGGATTCTCTTGGCCCCTTGCACTGGCACCCATCACTGCTGTCTCAAATCTGATTGTAGGCAGAGAAGGGGCCACCCTTGCTTGTATCACATGTAGTGCAGTAGGAATGAAAGGGACACCAGCAGTGATACTGGCTAAGTATCTTGCCATGATGGAAAAATGGGTTTTAAATTCCTGATATTGTAGAGATACATGTACATACCCTCTCACTTCCATTAAAATTACTACTGACCTAAAAAATGCACTTTTTCAAAGCAGATTGACAATTCTAATATCCTAAGATTAGTGTATCCCCCCCATCATGTTGCAGTGTATTCTCTGCCCTAACCACCAAGTTTACATCAGTATAAAAATACTAGGGTTATGATAATGGAGAAGTTATTTTTAATCATGCAGATCTAGATTTCCAGAAGTATGATTCCAAAGCACTTAAGAAAAGTGACCATAATTTAGAGTTTGGCTTGCTTCCAACCATCAACTTCTAGGTCTACTTTGCTTGAGGTGTGTTTTGGGTGTCATTGTGCTTTTTTATTTCCTCAAAAGATATTTTTGAGCATGTACTAAGAAAATATATTTTACTTAGAAAGTTCTTCTTTCAAAAAAAGAAAAAAGAGAAATAAGCAAACACACAAAAATTCCCAAGCTGTACTTAGTAAAGAGGCCCTCAAGATCAGCCAAGAAACAGAAAGCAATCTCAACCCTTTGCACAAACTATTTTTTATCTCCAGGGAAACAGGCAGATTAATAAGTGTGAAGGTGCAACAAATACCAAAGGGACCACTTCTTTCCAAGTGTGCTCAGAGTTCAGTGTGCTGGGCAGCTGCAGAAACTCCTGGGCCCACTGCACTATACGGTTTCACCTTTCATTGCAGGGAAGGACACGTTCCTATGCCTTACAGAGACTTGAAGCCTGAAAGCCTGGCCAAGTTTGGGGAGAAGAGGAGCCCTCTCAGAGCTCAAGAGCCTTCTTGCTCTTTGGAACACTTCCACAGCTTGAGGAACATTTCAAGCTTGAGGAGAGTTCAGCTCAAGTTGAACACACACACACACACACACACTCTTTCTCTCACACAAATTACATGAACAGTCAGAATCCATGTGAACACAGCTCAACCATTTGCAAAGTTTTTTACATGCAAGGTCAAACATCCCAATCCAGAGGATTTTGGTGGGTTTTTTTCTTTCTTTTTTTTTTTTTTGGTGTTTTGTTTTTCTGAAGATTTTTGTTTTTTAATGAAAAGCTTAGGAAACACACAAATCTGTCCTTAGATTTTTAATATTTTTTAAATGAAGTTTATTCTTAGCACGTGGCTTTCTAGACAGCCATATCACAATTTGTACAGTTGCACATGAGCCTAAATGCATCCCCCTCTTCCCAAAGGTAGTTCCACAGAAAAACACAACAATATCTCAAAAACAATATCTTAAATAAATGCAAGAAAGGGACACTGAAAGTCACACACACCATCAAGATCTACACATTTTGAGAATTAAATAATCTTGTGAGGTCCACAGTATCTACTCAGTTCAGTATCTACTCAGTTCTACTCTTTCTTCAGTTCATCACAACCTTGTACGAGCTGCCTTAATGGATGAAGGAAAGGTAGAGAAGGTGGGAAAGGGTCCGTTTCATTCTGCTTGCACAAATATACACTTCCCCAGTCAGCATGCACCGTCCAGCTGACTTTAGACAACTCAAGTGTATTTGATGCCAAGGAGTCCTTCCCAGATATCCAAACTTGGCAGGCTACTTCAGGCCAGCAGATTGTTCCATCAAACAGCATCCTGAACAATTGTCATTTCTGGGGTGGCAACCAGCTCATGCTCTTACTGGGGGGATAATCTCTTCCTTTTGGTTATCTTTTCACCAAGCTAGGTTTTATTTTGGTGTCTGTTACAGTGGAGAGAAGTGGGAGGGGACATGGGGAAATGGGTAGGAGAAGAGAGAAGCAGGTATGGGATGGAAACTGAACTAGGGGTCTGGAAGGTTATATGGAGGAAGGGACAGGGGTGGAGGCACCAGGGAGGGAGTGGGAATGCGGGTGTGGGCTCTGAGTTTGTGCTTTCCCTGGTGGGCCTGAAGAGGCCTGGGTAGAGGCTGGGTTGGAGGATCGCATTTTGGTGTTGGGCAGTTTGTGATCTTTCTTCCACTTCATTCTCCGGTTCTGAAACCAGATCTTGACCTGGCGTTCAGACAAGCAGAGTGTGTGGGCGATCTCAATGCGGCGCCGCCGGGTCAGGTAGCGGTTAAAATGGAACTCCTTCTCCAACTCCAGGACCTGCTGCCGGGTGTAGGCGGTTCGAGAGCGCTTGGGCTCCCCTCCGTTATAACTGGGGTTCACTGAGTGCCCAGAATCCCGAAGGAGAGGGCCAAGGAGGTGGGAGTGGAAGAGAGGGGAAGGAGGAGGAGAGAGAAGATAGGGTGGGGAAGAGCAATTGGACATCATCATTATATAATAAGCTGACACCAAGTTCACGCAAGATACATAAAACCGCAAAGAAAATGTTTCACAGGCTATTGACAACGGGAAACACCCGAGAGCCATAAAGAATGGTCCTGGGCATTGGGACTGAAGAAAAGCTTCAAAGACACATGGCCTGAAGCCTCTGCCAGGGCAATTAAATTTATGGGGGCTATAATTACTGCCCTAACAGTTTGGCGTCTCGTAAATCTCCCGATAAAGGGACCATGGGTACAAAAGGGTTCTCAAGTTGGGACCAGGCTGCTGGCTGGCGCGCAGGCACCCGAACCCCACAGCATCCCGGGCCAGATGGGGGGCTCCCCTCCCGAGGCCCCCTTCCCAACCCCCGCCCTGACCCTGAACCCGGGCCTGGCCCCGGCCCACCCTCCCGCGCCTCCCCGGCGGCGCCACGTACCGGCGCTGACATGGATCTTCTTCATCCAGGGGTACACCACGGGCTCCTTGCCCTTCAGGCCCGGCGGGCTCTTGTCCGCCAGCAGCAGCGGGCACGCGGGAGCGCTGCCCCCTGCCGGGACGCCCGGGGTGGCCGGGGCGGCCTCGCAGCGCCTCGAGGGCGCCGGGGGCGCCGCGCGGTGCTGCGGGGGAGGCGGCGGCGGGACGTGGCTCGCGTGTAGGCCGCGCGCCTGGCCCTTGGCGAGCGCCGGGGGCTGCTCCGCCTGCGGGGGCCGCCCGGGGCTTGCACCGCCGCGGTAGCCGTAAGGGTAGGCGGCGTCCGCGGCCCCGGGCGCCGGGTAGAGTGTGGCCGCGGGGTAGGTGGGCTCGCGGGCGGCCCGCGGCGCGTAGTAGGAGGCGGGGGGCTCGCGGCTGCCGCCTGGGTGAGGGAGCTGGGGCTGCGGCGGCGGCAGGTGCTGGGTCGTGGGTGCCGGGGGCTGGTAGCCGGGCCCCCCGCCCGGGCCTCCGTCTCCGCCGCCCGGGCCGCTGTGCTGCGCGTACTCCTCGAAGGGAGGGAACTTGGGCTCGATGTAGTTGGAGTTTATCAAAAACGAGCTCATGGTCATTAATTTGTGAAGTGCAAAAATACTAATTTTTCTCGCGTTGTCGTTTTTCTGGGCTCGCGGAGGCCCCTCCCCCTCTTGCCTCGCTTCCCATCCCCCTTTCCTCTGCTCCCTTCCCCTCCCCCCGCTGTCAAGTGCCCTCCCCTCCCCCTCCCCCTCCC